>CM065715.1:13894493-13904493 GCA_033310375.1 Conus canariensis
TAGCTGGACATTGTCTCCCTTCTTGCAATAACGGTTTATAATTTTATGTGTAACCAAAACTTTGTAAGCTCCTCAGAAGTATAGCGGTTAGTATCCCCGCCTGTCACGCGGGAGACCAGAGTTCAATTCCCTGCCGGGGAGAGAAACAATTTTTTTCTTTTCTCTTACATACAACATTTTTACCACCAAACTGGGAATACGTTTATATGTTTTTTATCTTGTTCTTATCTCCACCCTTCAACCTGAGCTTCTGGCTCTGTTTGTCTTCTAGATAAAAGAATGCGAGAGGCAGAAGCTCAGCTCCAAGCTATAATCCAGTCAGCCGGAAGCTACACTCTTGGGGGTGGAGGAGGAGGAGGAGGAGGAGGAACAATCCCCCATCCCCCCACCACCACCACCACCACTTTCAGGGCCCTGTCCCTGACCTCACTTCCTCTTCTGCTTCCGGTTTCCTAAGTACTTCCGGGAACTTCGCTGACACCCCTTCCGTGAGTCTTCTTTCTTCCTCATCTTCTTCCCTAGGTGGCGGACTCCATGCAGGATCCTGTTTGAGGCCTCAAGATGACCCCACTGCTCAAGTCCAGGGACATGGGATGGCCGCGATAGCCGATGCAAGTCTTTTGCCGAGGATAGTGGCGGGCGGTGTCGGTGGTGGTGGTGGTGGTGGTGGTGGTGTTGGAGTGTCCACCGCGGATTCGAAGCCACGGGACGAGCTGGAGAAGGTGAGAGAGAGGGAGGAGAGAGAGAGAGAGAGAGAGAGAGAGAGAGAGGAGAGAGGAGGGAGGGAGGGGAGGGGGAGAGAGGAGGGAGGGAGAGAGAGGGAGGGAGAGAAGAGGAGAGGGAGGGAGAAGAGAGAGAGAAGGGAGAGAGAGAGAGGGAAGAGAGAGGAGAGGAGAGAGAGGAGAGAGGAGGGAGGGAGGGAGGAGAGAGAGGGGGAGAGGAGAGAGAGAGGGAGAGGAGAGGGGAGAGGGAGAGAGAGGGAGAGGGGGGGGAGGGAGGGAGAGGGAGGGAGAGAGGGGAGAGGGGGAGGGAGAGAGAGGGGGAGTAGGGAGAGAGAGAGGGAGAGAGAGAGGGAGGGAGGAGAGAGAGGGGGAGGGAAGGAGAGGGAGAGGGGGGGAGAGAGGGAGAGAGAGAGGTTGGGACAGAAAGAGAGGGAGGGGAAGAGAGAGAAAGAGAGGGAGAGAGAGATGGGGGAGAAAGAGAGAGAGGGAGAGAGACAGAGGGAAGGAGAGAGAGAGAGGGGGGAGAGAGAGAGAGAGAGGGAGAGAGAGGGAGGGGAAGAGAGAGAAAGAGAAGAGGGAGAGAGAGAGAGAGAGAGAGGAGACAGACAGACAGACACATAAATAAGTAGATAGATGTGCGTGCGCGCGCATGTGTGTGTGTGTGTGTGTGTGTGTGTGTGTGTGTGTGTGTGTGTGTGTGTGTGTGTGTGTGTGTGTTGTGTGTGAGTGTGTGTGAGTGTGTGTGTGTGTGTGTGTGTGTGTGTGTGTGTGTGTGTGTGTGTGTGCGCGCGCGCGCGCGCGCGTGTGTGTGAATGTGTGTGTTGTGTGTGTGTGTGGTGTGTGTGTGTGTGTGTGTGTGTGTGTGTGTGTGTGTGTGTGTGTGTAACGCATGCACATGCCTTCTTTATCGCTGTCACCGTTAGTAGTACTGTTACTATTAGAAGTGCTTATATTTTCTAATACTACTGCTGGTATGATTGCTATTGTTTCTTATATATTGCTTCCATTTCCTCAATCGATCGACCAATCAACTAATGAACCAAACGATCGATCGATCGATCAATCATTCAATCGATAGATTACTGATTTAATAACTGCCATAAACCACTGCTACTCTTATTACTACTACCACTACCACAACTATCATCATACGACTTCTACAAGGACTGCAACAACTACAGGTGTTATATTCGGTAAAGTAATATATCAGAAAAAAATGATACCTAAGTATATTAGCTAAAAGGTAACGAAAAATGATGTTTTATTGATTTTGGAAGACAATATGGGATAAAGACTTAGTTCTATAAATGGTTTTGGTTTTATTTATCAGTTAGGTGATACCATAGATGGCATCCGTCTGTCTCGAGAGACAATGGTGTTGCGCCGTGGGTCAGTCAGTTGAGGAGTTGCAGCGCCTGCTGTGGCTGAAGAGCCCAATCCTTGAGTGGAAGATTCTGTCGCAGTTGCTGCAGGTGAAGTGTCGCTCGTGAGTGTCTGTGGGTGCCGACGCAATTCTTTGTCGTCTGCGGCGCCTCCATTCTTCCCACTGGGCCTCTCTCCTCTGCTCTGCTCGCTTGATGCCGGCCTTGATGGTGGACCGCCAGCTGACCCGGTCTGAAGCTGCTGTCTCCAGGTCTGCTGGGTCGAGGCTGCCTGCCCTCAAGTCGCACTTGCATACATCCTTGTAGCGTTGGGCGGGCCGTCCTGTGGGTCTGGAGCCTGTAGCCAGCTCGCCGTATAGCATGTCCTTTGGGATGTTATCGTCGTCCATGCGGCTGACGTGGCCAAGCCAGTGCTGGCGTCTCTGTGTCAGCAAGGCGAAGATGCTAGGCATCCCTGCCTGGGCCAGAACATCCTTGTTGGTGATGCGGTCCTGCCAAGTGATGTCCGGGAGTCTTCTGAGGCAGCGCAGGTGGAAGGCATTTAGTCTGCGTTCTTGTCGAGAGTACAGGGTCCATGCTTTGCTTCCGTAGAGAAGAGCGCTCAGCACGCAGGCTTGATATACTTTCAACTTGGTGTTTGACGTTAGCATAGTGTTGTCGCAGACTCTCTTCGCTAGACGGGCCATCGCTGTTGCTACCAGAACGATCCGCACGTTCAGCTCGGCGTCAAAGAGAGGTTGCTGGAGATGGTGGAGCCCGGGTAAATGAAGTCGTCGACTTCTTCGAGGGTATGATCGCCGATGGAAATGCGAGGAGTGCTGCTAACGTCTTGGCCCATGATGTTTGTTTTCTTCAAGCAGATAGTGAGATCAAACTCGGTGCAGGCAGTCGATGATGGCAGCTTTCCTGGCGTCGTCAATTTGCTGGAGGTCGTCAGAAAGGGCAGGGTACATCCTTCTGACGTTCCAGGTTGCCAGCTGCAAGGTCGGTAATTTGAATTTCTTTTATCTTTTATTGCCTGGTGCAGGGTTTACAGTCTGCTCTTCGGTCTTTCCCCTGAGCTCAGAGCGCCCATGGAAGCAGGCAGACTGTGAAGGGTCAGCACCTTATTGGCTGGGGGCTGCCCAGCTTGAGGCGCGTGATAGCTGACCAGTGGAACGCGATGGTCCCTCCCACCGTCGTAGACAACCCGTAGCGCCCGAGTTTACGCCAATACGCTCTGGGTTTATAACTCGTAACTGCTGTCTCCCGTGTTGTTTCTGTCGCTGGGATAGCGGCACTGGAGTGACCTCTCCAGGGTGCAGGCCTGTGCGAAGTGTGTGGAGATCCTGGGGTGCCCAATCGCCAGAATCCCCTTCTCGGCTTTGCTGACAGGATCCAAAGGAAAGGACAAGCCAGTACAGTATGGTGCCAGCGCAGCTGCAGGAGTTGCCGGAAGTTATCACGTTGTGTCGACCAACCCCCTTAAGGGGTCCACTCCGGATTTTCCTTCAAGGTTTTTTTACCCTAAGCCTTTGTCTCTCCCAAGACATCCACAAGGCAGTGAAGCTGTTTGACCCATAGCTTGGAGTCTGGTTCGTGGGCACCAGGGCGTATCCACACAGTGGTATGCCTGCATGCCACACGTCTTGGGGCCAGACTTCCTCCGAGTCCCTTGAAGTTTATCCTGAGTTCGTAGGGCCCCAGTTGACGTGTGTCGCCACCAGGAGGCACTTCATTGGGCTTGCTGGTGGAGAGGCTATATACTGACAGGGAAAGACTGACGCATTCTGCTCCCCTTTTCCCGGTGCTGCAGGCAGCGGTGCCAGTCAGCGGTGAAGGCTGAAAGCGAGACGTGACAAGCCACACACACACTTCGCCGACACACTACGTGCATCATTTCAACCATTGAGATAGCACCCGATACCACAAATCATTTGCTTTTTGCGGTAATTTATGTATTGATGTAATTATTAGTTAATTTATTAATTTTGGGTTTGCCTATAATTTACGTATTTATGTAATTATAACTGATTTTTTTAAACTAAAATTCATGTATTTCTGTAATCACAAATGATTTTGGGTTTACTGTAATTTTGTATATATATGTACTTAAAAGGAATTTGGGTTTCATTATGATTTATGTATTTATGTAACCATAAATGATTTTGGGTATCAAAATAATTCATGCATCTAAGTAATTATAGAGATATTGGGTTTCACTATATTTTTTACACTTAAATAATCATAAATGATTTTGGATCTCACTGTAGCCTAATTCATACATTTATGTAATCATAAATGATCTTGGTTTTCACTATCATTTATATGTACTTCTGTAACCATAAATAATCTTTGGTTTCACTGTAATCTATATATTTAGGTCATCATAAATGATTTTGGATTTCAGTATAATTCTTGTCTTTGTGTAATTAGAAATGATTTTGGATTTCCCTATAAGTCATGTAACCGTAAAACGATTTTGGAGTTTCACTGTAATTTATACATTCATGTAATTATGAATGATTTGGGGTTTCCACTATGATTTATATATTGATGTCATTCACGAATACAATGGGCTTGACCAGGCCCGGATGCGACAGTGGAAAGCTGCCCTGAGGAAGGAGAGAAACAAGGCAGCAGCCAGAAGGTCCAACCTGAATAAAAAGATCTTCAGAGACCAGCTGGAAAAGGTCAGTATTTTTTTTTTTTATTAATCCTCCAACCTCCTTTTTCTTTTTTTTTTCTTTTTTTTTCCTTCTTTTTTTCCCCCCTCTAAATGGGGCCTGCATCCTCTTACATTTTTTCCCACCTCTCCGTTTTTTTTTCTCTCTCTTTTATTAGAATAAATCTGATATTTACTCACCGTGCAAAATCTGTGTCCAGTTACTAAAGGGACAATTTCTTGTTGATTTGAGTATTTTGTTGTTCGATACACGGCGTCTGTTTTTTTTTTTTTTTTTCTTGTGGTCAACATTTCTCTCTCTCTCTCTCTCTCTCTCTCTCTCTCTCTCTCTCTCTCTCTCTCTCTCTCTCTCTCTCTCCATTCAGATAAACCACCGAATTGCTGTGACAGACGGAGATAAGTATTCCAGAACAGTGTGTGAGTGGGTGGGGACGGGGGGTCGGGGGCATGGGGGGGGGGGAGGGGGTGCAGGGAAGAGGGGTTTTTTCGCCCCCTTCAAGGAGATAAGTGACTGTACATCCTACGTTTGTGATTGTCTTTGCTGTTGTTTGTCTTACCTGAAGAAAACCATAAGAGGTCAGAACGCGTAGGGTTTGTTTTGTTATCTTGTTTGTTTGTGTTTTCTTTGGTGGCACAGTGGGGTTTTTTTTCTGTTTTGTTTTGTTTTTTTTCTTTGAGAGAGAGACAGAGGTAGGCATTCAATGAATCTCCAGCGCGTTGAATTGATGCGTAGCTCAGACATCTGTCAGATCTCTCCAATGAACCCCTCTTTCCCTCCAAAAGTTTTTCATCTTAGTTGTTCACTTATCTGTTATTTGATTGCAACCCTACGCGCACTTTCAACATTCCGTCATAGCCAAGCGGATGTGGGATGGCCTCAATAGACTCGTCCGTACGCTGTGGGACATCTCCTTGATAAAGCGTGTGTGTGTAGTCTGTACGCTGTGGGACGTTTCCTTGATGAAGCGCGGCGTGTGTGTGTGTGTGTGTGTGCGTGTGTAGTTTGTACACTGTGGGCGTGTGTGTGTGTGTGTGTAGTCTGTACGCTGTGGGACGTCTCCTTGATGAAGAGTTTGTGTGTGTGGTGTGTGTGTAGTCTGTACGCTGTGGGACGCCTCCTTGATGAAGCGTGTGTGTATGTATGTATATGTGTGTGTGTGAGAGAAAGAGGGAGAGAGAGACGACGACGACGAAGGGGAGGGGAGGGGGGAGAGATAGAGGGTGCGAATGTGTGACACCATGTTACGAAAGTTCCGTGCAGTCTGAGATGAGTTTCACAGAGACATCTGTAGCATGATCACGGGCCCCCTTCTGATGTGCTTATTATGCATGCAGAATATTACTGTACATGTTAAAGATCCCTGGTTTGAGGTCCAGTGTCTCTATGTAAAGTTACAGAAGCGCGAACAGTGCCCATCTGGGTAACTGGAAAGGAGATACGAACGGCCAGCTATACACCTACCCCCTCCCCCCTTTCTTTTCAAATGTAATGAACACTGAAACAGCAGGTTTGAAGAGTCGTACCCGTCTGTCGGTCGGGGGAGGGGAGGGGATGTCTGTATGTTATGTATATTGCGATCAGTGATTGGCATGGGTGTCCTTCGTTTGTTCAGTCAGAACAGCCACCACCCTCCAGTGGGTTACCCCACGACCATCTGATATTATATCTTTTGAAACACTGTTTGAAATCATGTACTTAGAATGCAGTTAAAATTTCGACTTTTAAGATTAGAAGAAAAAAAAAATCCCAGCCAGGAATGATAAGTATCGCATGTACATTATAGTAAAGCCACATGATTATTTTTTTCCTGATGACAATGCACAACACAAACGTTTCACTGTTTTCTGCCATAGCTTTTCCTGATGACAATGCACAACACAAACGTTTCACTATTTTCTGCCATAGCTTTTTGCCCCCTCTAGCCTCATATTCTTTCACTTTAACATAAATTCGGTTGACATTTTTTTTCGTTTTCTTTCTTTTTTTTTTTCTTTTTTTTTTTTTTTAGGTGAGGCCTCCATTCTCCTCTTTTATCCCACTTTTTTTTTTCAACCAGTAACCACAACTCTCGCTCACCAAGCAAATCTGTATGTTCTATTACCAATGGAATTTTTCTGCTATAACGTGTTGAAAGACAGCCAGCCAGACCCTGATCAGTGTGTGTAATTAGCTGATGGTGCCGTTGCACTGGTTTCTTTCTCTTATATTTCATTTTTCCTTTCATTGTTTTCATTATCGTTTGTTCGAATAGTAAAAATCTGGTTGTGTACAAAGTTGGGTTGTCAGAAATGTAACGATGCTCTTGTCCTCTCTCTCTCTCTCTCTCTCTCTCTCTCTCCTCTCTCTCTCTCTTCTCTCTCTCTCTCTCTCTCTTCCCCCCCCCCCTTATTCACTATCACCGTTGCCCCGGGTTCTCCCTCTTTTATTTCGTATTCTTTTCATTATCTGCATTATTGTTTTCTTTATTAAAAGAAACCTGATTGTGTACAGGGCTGGAGTTGGAGGAATATAACAGCTTTCCCCCCCCCCCCCCCCCCCCCCCCCCCCCCCCCGTCTCCCCTGTTTCACTTATCCACTACCACCGTCGAGGAGGTTGTGTATTTGTTCGCATCTGTTACAACAGTGTTGGGGACATAAATGGATTTCTTCGTGCATTTCGGAATGGATTGGTAGATGGCAGATGGCAAGAATGCTTATGTCACGTTCATGAAAGTGACCGATTTGCTTTTTATAGACAGTTCAGATCTATACATTGTGTGCCGGTATATTCATCTATTGAAATGGAAAATCAGTTAAAACATATTATGACAAAGTTCAGGTTAGGTATTTCTGATCTTTCTGTTCATTATTATCGTTATAGGAAGCATAATAAACTTGAACTGACCTGTCCACTTTGTGAATGTGCCGAAGAAAATGAAGTTCATTTTGTGTTGTGCTGCCCTCTCTAAGTGACCTGAGGAATCAGTTCATTCATCAAAAATGATTATTGTAGACATCCGTCTTCATTTCGACTTTCATTACAAATAGCATCTACAAATGAAACTACCTGTTAAACGTTTTGCTATTTTCTTGTACAAGGCATTTAAGATTCGAAGTATAGCATGTAGTTAGGTATAAATTGTTGTATGTTGTTTAATGTCGAGTTTGCTTTTATTTGTGGATGCCAAGATATTTGATGATTTGTTTCTTTCTGTCTCAAACGATTTGATCACAACACCCCCTTCATTAGGGGCCATGGCCTGTATGAATTAAACATCCGTATCCGCATCCGTCTCTCTCTCTCTCTCTCTCTCTCTCTCTCTCTTGTTGGGAAGGGGGAGAGGGAAGGGTCGAGGGAGAAGAAGGAAGGGTCACAGGGTTAGAAGAGAAGATGGGTGGTAAGGGAGTGGGGAGGGGTGTGTATGCGAAGACTGCAAGCAAGAAAAAAAAGGAAAGAAAAGAAAGATAGAAAGAAACCTGCATGTACATACTTATCCATCATTCTCAATAATCAGCGAGTTTTGTCCCTTTATACTTTCTTTTAATGTAAAACATATCAAAAACAGTATTAACAAAAGTGCAATATTATCAACATACAAACATTACTTTAACATACAGAGAGAGAGAGAGAGAGGGGGGGGGGGGAGCTGTGATTGTGATTCTATGACTGTTAGAAGAGCTCGGACATAAACAACTCTAACAGTATGTGAGGAATACCATCGGACACCATATGAAATATCCTTAGAAACACAATAATGATGATAACAACAACAACAACAATAATAACAATAATGATAATAATAATGATAATAATGATAATGATGACAATAACAATAAGATATGATGATGATAATAATAATAGTAATAATAGTAGTAATGTTAATAATAATGATAACAATGATGATAATAATGATAATGATAATAATAATGACGATACTAATAATAGTGATAGTAATAATGGAAAAAAAAAAATCATCACCACCACCACCACCACCACCACAACAACAACAACAATGATAATGATGATAACAACAACAACAACAATAACAACAAAACAATAATGATGGTAATAATAAAAATGATAGTGATGACGATAATGATAATAGTAATGATAATAACAATAATAATTATAATAATAATAACAACAATAATGATAATAGTAATAATAATAATAATAATAATAATATATTTGTAGTAATAATAATAATGATGATGATGATGATAATAATAATAGTAATAATCATGATAATAATAACGATGATAATGATAATAACAATAATAGTAGTAATATTAATGATGATGATGATGATGATGATGATAATAATAATAGTAATATTCATGATAATGATAATGATGATGATGATGGTGATGATAATAACAATAATAATGATGATGATGATGATGATGATGATGATGATGATGATGATGATGATGATGATGATGATAATAATAATAATAATCAGGCTTTGATTAGTCCCCATGTGTGACGACAGAAATCCATGGAGTTGTGGGAACAAAACCTGCAGCTGCACCAGGAGATCCGGGAACTCAGCACCCGACTGCAGCACTTCCGCCACATCCGGAGCGCAATTCGACACGTGTGTCAGCCCCCTCCGCCTCCACCCCCTCCGCCACCACTGGCGCCACTCCCCCGCTCTTTTCCTGTGACAGTGTGCCGCTGTTGAGCTTCTGCTTGAACAAAATGCGGGGATTTTCCATGCCCCCCCCCCCCCCCCCCCCCCGCACCCCCCCTCCCCGCACCCCACCCCCACCCCCTCCCCCGCCCTCCGCCTCCTCTTATTTTTTCCTTTTTTTTTTTTTTTTTGCTTCCTGTTTTTTTTTTTTTCTCTTTCCTGAAATAAAGCAGTTGGCAATACCCTGGATCTTTTGAAAGCCAGTTTTTGGGTTTTTTTTTTCTTTCTTGAAAACCTAGGTAACTTGATATGTGCTGACTGACATATTAACGACGATTCGAGGGGGGGGGGGGGGGGGGGGCAGAAATACTCTTCAGTGGCGCCATTGAGTTGTGGTGCGAACAGTTTTGATTTTATTCATGTTACTCATAGTAGTACAGAAAAATCATATGAGTAGTAAGGTAAGGTAATGTTGCTTATAGCCCAGCCGACTAAGGGCAGTGTTACAATTCATTCTACTGTGACCTAGCATACATAAGATATAGAGAGATATTGGTATGATTGAGTAACTCATGCTCTTCGCTATGTTCATTCCATTAGAAGCATAAGTACTGTAC
>CM065715.1:13926993-13929493 GCA_033310375.1 Conus canariensis
ACGCATACACACACACATACACACACACAAACACGCGCGCGCGCGCACATGCACGCACGCACACACACACGCGCGCACACACACACACACACACACCACACACACACACACACACACGCACACACACACGCACACACACATGCACGCACGCATGCACCACACACACACACACACACACACACACACACACACACACACACACCACACACACACACACAGACAAGAGTGACCAAATAGGAAAATCAATCCGTTGCGGTCATAACACACTTTGTATTGATTATACAGCACAGCCGAGCGTGGAAGCCATACCGGGGTTGGAAATGCTTCAAAACAAATCCCCCCCCCCCACCCTCCCCAACTCCACCCAAACGCACACACACCTGACCCCTCCCTACTCCAACTTCTCTATTCTAAACCCTCACCTCTCCCCCCCCCCCGCCCTCCCACTCCCCCACCCCCCCTGACACTTCGCTTCTTAACTCCTGCCTTTGCCACACCCCTATGCCCTTTGATTCCTGTCTAATTCAACTTTTTTTCTTTCCATTTTTCTTTTTGTCCCTTTTCCTGCGTGATTTTCCTCATTGTCCCCCCCCCCCCCCCCCCCCCCCCCTCCACTTTGTTTTCAACCATTTTCTTCTCCCTCTCCCACCTATTTACTCCCATTTCCCCTTCTGCTTTTCCTTTTTTGTTTTGTTTTGTTTTTGTTTTTCCGTTTCTACTCCATCCCATCTCATCAACTTCCCCCTTCCTTTTTTTTCTCTCTTTTTTTTTTCTTTCGTTCAGTTTTTCACCCTAGCTTTCTTCATTCTTTCTTTTCCTCAGCGTTTTTTTTTTTTTTTTTTTTTTTTTTTTAGCTTCCATCTTACCTTACTGTTTTCCATTTTTTCCTTTTTTTTTTTTTCCTTTTCCCATTTTCTTCTGTTCTCAAATGTTTATCAGTATTCCCCCTATTCTACTGTTTTTCCTTTTCTTATTTACAATTTTTTTTCTCTCTAATTCCACATCTCCCTGCCCCCCCTCCCCCCCACCCCCACCCCCTCCCCTCCTTTCCTTCCGCCTAGACTTCCACATTTCTTTTTCTCTATTCTCCATTTCTTTTCTTCAACTTCCTCCCTCTTATTCGTTTTTTTTTTTTTTTTTTTTTTTTTTTTTTTTTTTTTTTTAAATTGTTTCCCCATTTCCCCTTTGTTTTCTTTTCTCTTCTCCATTTTTAACCCTCTCCCTAATTTTCCAACTTATCCCCATTTTTTTTTTCACCCTTGTCTCAATGTGATCTTTAACTTTATCCTTTGTCTTCTTTCTCTTTCTGTATTTTTTTTTTCAACTTTCCAATGTGACTTTCCCCCTTGTCTCCATTGTTTATTTTCTTTCAAATTCCTTGTTTTGTTTCGTTTTTTTTTTTTTCCTCCATTTTGATACAACAAATTTTCACCTTCCTTATTTTCCTTCTCTCCATTTTTGTTCTCCTCATTTTGCTCGTTTTCATTGTGGTCCAAGTTTGCCCTCTTGGTTTAACTTTCATTTCTGTTCCTTTTTTTTTTTTTAATTGCCCTTTCTATCTTTTCCTGTTTCTTCTCTCCCATATTCTTCATTCGTGTTCAGCGTTCTTTTCGTTTCCCATTTCATCGCCCTATCTGCCCTTTCCTCTTTTCTCCTCATTCTCTCCATTGTTGCGTTGTTGTTGTTGTTGTTGATTTCAAAGCCTCCTCCTCCTCCTCCCCTCCCCCCTTCCCCCCCCCCCCTCCCCCCTTCCCTCTTTATACCCCTTTTGTGTCCATTTCGCTTTACTCACCCATTTTCCCTCACTTTATTCACAGTTTTCTTTAACCTTCGTTTCTATTGTTTCTTTGTTTATTACCTGCAAGCCCCACCCCACCCCCCTCTCTCTCTCTCTCTCTCTCTCTCTCTCTCTCTCTCTCTCTCTCTCTCTCTCTCTCTCTGTCTTTTCCCACTTTCGTCTTTGTTTGTTTCTTCATTCGCTTTTGAAATTTTTTCCCGCTTCTCTTTCCTTGTTCTTTCCCTCCCCCTCTCGTGCCCCCCCCTCCCCCCCCTCCTCCTCACCCTTTCCACCGATTTGATTTCTCTCTCTCTCTCTCTCTCTCTCTCTCTCTCTCTCTCTCTCTCTCTCTCTCTCTCTTACTCCTGTTCTTCTTTCCCCCGTCTGACTCCTTCAAATTTGTGGATGTGGCTCTGGTTGTTGCTTGCGTGTCAGTCATTTAGACAACGCAGTAAGCGGATGGACAACGCACGGTGAGTCGTCTGTATAGGCCGAGGAAGTTGGAGGACGCAATAAAGCGAATTCTCAATTCTAGAGTGCAGGAAGCAATGTATACTCATTGAGGAAGTTAATGCGACACTAAGGGCAAAAATACGGGGGAAAAAAAAAAAAACATTGCAATTATCCTGGACTCTTCTTCAAAACTGAACGAGTTTAGCAAAGGGGAAAAATGAGTCTAAAAAAAGAAACAAACAAAAGAAAAAAGGGTAAAATCAAACAAAA
>CM065715.1:13941993-13966993 GCA_033310375.1 Conus canariensis
GTCAAACAATTGTTTAAAGTTTGGTCAAAACGTATATGTACACCCCTAGGCAGGATTGCAGTACTGAAGTCCATGATTCTTTCAAAACTCATATACCTATGGATTCTGCTGCCTAATCCTCCAGAAGATGTAATAAATCAGCTTCAGAAAACATGTTTTGAATTTATATGGAATAAAAAAAACTGAAAAGATCAAAAGGAAATACGCAGTACTTCCTGTTGAAAATGGAGGTATAGGTGTTCCACATTTAAGCAAATATATACAAGCTTTAAAACTGACCTGGTTAAAAAGAATATACACGACAAATTCAAAATGGAAAACAATATTAAGTGCTACGTTCCCAGAAATAGATTCATTTGACGTCTACGGACCTAGAAAATTCCTCAGCAAAAAAATCAATAAATTTTGGAAAGACGTTTTCACTTCGTATGTTGATTTTGCGGATCAGGTATTTTTAAACAATTCGAATGAGGTGTTAGCAGAGCCTTTATTCTGTAATGATAAGTTTAGAGTTGGTAATGACGTCATTTACTTTAAAAACTGGATAGCAAAACAGATATTCCTAGTTAAAGATGTTGTAAATCAAGATGGAAGTTTTCTCGATTATAAAACTTTTTCTGAAAAATATGATATCACTGTAAATTATCTCGAATTCATGGGCTGTATATCATCAATAAAAAGGTATTTAAGAAGTAGAAATATTAAAGTAACGAACAATACCTGTAATCTAAGAACGAAAGCACTACAAATAATATCAAGCGTTAAAAAGGGATCGAAACCTTTTTACAGCACTCTCGTTGAAAAAATAACAATATTTGACATAAGCTCCTTTGTAAAATGGGAAGATAAATTAAAAATTTTGGTAGATTGGGAAACAACAATGAAACAAGTGAAAAAAATTAAAGAAATTAAATTAAAATGGTTCCAAATAAGAATTTGTCACTATATTTTGGTTACAAATTGTATCTTAAAGAAAATGGGAATTCTTACCACTGATCTGTGTACATTTTGTGAATCCGAAACCGATTTAGTTCAACACTACTTGTGGCAGTGCCAGTTTGCGAAACATTTCTGGGGGGAACTAGAAAAAACATTAAAAGAAAGATGTGAACATTGCAGCAGAATAGAGTTTAATGTGGAGCTGGTTCTATTCGGAAATGATGAGCATACAAAAACTGACGAAGTTTTTGAACACATTATCCTATGGGCTAAACATTACATATATAGAAGCAGAATAAATAAAATAAAACCTACTGTCAATCATTTCTTGAGAGAACTTAATAATATATACAGGGTTGAAAAATATATGCATTATTCAGAAATGAAATACATGGAATTTGATAGAAAATGGTACCCTTATGAAAAACTAATTGTTAGGTCTATTGGAATGAGTTAGACGAGGAGGGAAAAAGAAAAAGAACGAGCAAAAAGTAGTCGGGGGTAATAAGTAGCTAATGAAACTTATGAAAATATGTGTATACATGTGAAAACATTCTGACTAACCACTTTACCCTATTTGGACAGGCATACTGGACGTATTCATTCCTCGGGTGCCTCATGAATGAGAAAGAGTCAAGGTTGTACGTTTGTGACCTTTTTCTTTTCTTTTATTCTTCGTTGATTATTGAATGGACTATTGGATTTTTGTTTTCTTTTCATGTGTTTATACTTTTTCCCCTTCTACCCCCATCCCCTCCCTTGATTTAATGTACCAATTTGTATGATGTTTATTGTATGTTATGTCGATTATCCCTTTTGTTAATGTTGGAAAATCATTAAAAAAAAAAAAAAAAAAAAAAAAAAAACACGTTTGTCTTTTTTCTTTTAACCGCCTTTCTTTGATTTATCTTTTGACTCGTGTCCTTAACACAAACAACACATCACGTGATTGACTCGTGTCCTTAACACAAACAACACATCACGTGATTGACTCGTGTCCTTAACACAAACAACACATCACGTGATTGACTCGTGTCCTTAACACAAACAACACATCACGTGATTGACTCGTGTCCTTAACACAAACAACACATCACGTGATTGACTCGTGTCCTTAACACAAACAACACATCACGTGATTGACTCGTGTCCTTAACACAAACAACACATCACGTGATTGACTCGTGTCCTTAACACAAACAACACATCACGTGATTGACTCGTGTCCTTAACACAAACAACACATCACGTGATTGACTCGTGTCCTTAACACAAACAACACATCACGTGATTGACTCGTGTCCTTAACACAAACAACACATCACGTGATTGACTCGTGTCCTTAACACAAACAACACATCACGTGATTGACTCGTGTCCTTAACACAAACAACACATCACGTGATTGACTCGTGTCCTTAACACAAACAATACATCACGTGATTGACTCGTGTCCTTAACACAAACAACACATCACGTGATTTCTGGATGGACAACACGAACAACACGATCTTCTCTGTCTGTGTTACGGTGCTTCCAGCGTCTACGGGTTAAGTTGGTGCATCGCTGTTGTCTGAATCATCACTGTCCGGTTCGCGGCGGTCAGAATGAACAGCTATCCGTGCTTTTGTCATGTCAGTCAGTTTGAGTTCCTTTCAACCCCCTACGCCCTTCCTCCACAACCTTCTCTCTCTCTCTCTCTCTCTCTCTCTCTCTCTCTCTCTCTCTCTCTCTCTCTCTCTCTCTGTCTGTCTGTCTGTCTGTCCGTCTGTCTGTCTGTCTGTCCCTCTCTCTCTGGCTTTTCCTCTCTCTCTCTCTCTCTCTCTCTCTCTCTCTCTCTCTCTCTCTCTGTCTGTCTGTCTGTCTTTTCCTCTCTCTCTCTCTCCCTCTCTCTGTCTGTCTGTCTGTCTGTCTGTCTCTCTCTCCCGCTCTCTGTCTTTTCCTCTCTCTCTCTCTCTTCCTCTGTCTTTTCCTCTCTCTCTCTCTCTCTCTCTCTCTCTCTCTCTCTCTCTCTCTCTCTCTCTCTCTCTCTCTCTCTCCTTGCTCCGTCCGTTCTTGTGTGTGGTCCACAGACTCTCTCACGATGTCGTAGTACATATACGGCCACAATAAAACTTAAAAACATGAAAAAAAAATCAACAAAACGAAACAAATAAGTCCCTAAAACAGAATAGTCTCTCCTTACTTGATTTTCTCAAATAAGATGCCATTTCCTGCCTTTAACGCTGGCGAAAAATGCGACGACAATTGTGTAATTAGTGTTTTCTTTTGAAAGTAACAAAGTTAACTCCTGTCCTTAACTGCCGAACAGCCAGCCCGGAACGATCCTGCAGTTGAGGACAGCACTTCTCTGGGTCCCACTGGCACCTTCGCGTGTATTGTTTTTCTTTTTTTGTCAAGAAACTTGTAACTGGCTATCATGTCAAAAGCAAACGTTGTTAATTCCGGTTTTTCTTAAATTAACAACAGTTGCTTTTGACCTACTCACCAGCTGTGAACTTGCATGTGCTGAAGAAATGGCAAACTCTTGGGGCATTGTCAGGTGTTTCTCACAGAGTGCCACCTGCATTTTGACAAAGCTTTTCTTTTTTCAACAAACAAGTAGGGTAACTCTTGCTCCCACAAGAAAACATAACTCCAAAGGAATGCTGTTTTCGACACCGAATCGCCTAGCAGACATGACAGCACAGAGCTCACAGAACAAACAAGCAGCATTCCTTTGGAGTTATATTTTCTTGTGGGAGCAAGAGTTACCCTACCTATTTGTTGTTTATTGTTTACTGTTCCCTGCCTCATTTCATTTTTTTTTTTTCGTTAAGAAAATTCAGGAGAACAACTACAAGGGCCTACTGCGCATGTTCAGATGATTCTTATAACAGACGTGGTCGCCGCTTTTCGACACAGGTGAATTTTCGGTCGTGGAGAGTACCTATGGGCGGAACTAAGCACTGAATCCGAGAGCGAAGGTTTTGGATTGTCGTGATTCGGACAACCGTGACGTCCCCGATTTGCTGTTAATTTGCCAGTAGTCACTGCCGTCTGATTTTCTTTCTCTGTGAGTTATGAGATGACGCTGCGCATGTTGATTCCGAAAATCGGGGAAGACACAGCCTGTACGTTAGTTTCAAAGTGAAGTGACGGCAGACGAAATTTGAAATAAATCTTCAAAGGAATTTAAAGTTAATCCGCCGGTTCACATAGACAAACAAATTACAACACAAAACACGAAGCGTTTCGACCTCTTAGGTTTTCTTCAGGTAAGTAAAACAAGATTCAGGACAATGAAAACGAAGAACGAGCATTCACTCGCCTGAAGAAGACCTAAGAGGCCGAAACGCGTCTTCTTTCCTGTCTTTTAATTTAAATTAAGATTTTCTACAAATGTTCCCATATATTTAGCAGTTTTATTTTTCTCTTACGTATCAATGTTAATTATGCCATCCGCCGGTGTGTTTATTGTTAAATTTTCCGTCACTGAGCACAGCATAAGCATTCGCTTGTTGTTGCTTCAGTTCAATAGTTTGTTTATGTACACATCTGCTCAATAAAGAAACGCTTAAAAAAAAAAAAAAAACGCGTCGTCTTTCGTCTTGTAATTTGTTTGCCCGTGTTAACTGGCGGATTTACTTTCAATTCCTTTTAAAACCTGTACGTTGTTAACTAAGAAGCCAACCGGTTGGCTCAGTGGTACAGCATAGCGTTAGCGGTCCGGGCTTGTGAGTTCAAATCCTGCACTCGCCCAGCATACAGATACACTCGTTCGCTGCCCATCTTCACACGTTTTCGTCTGATGGGACAGGGCGTTAAAGCTGACAACAACTGATTGAATACCATTCTAAACTAGTTCCCGTTCTGATGATATCGATAGAGTGTAAGCAGGCTCTCTGTTCCCACTCCTCTGGGGTGGTCGTCCCCTTTTGCTTTGTCAGTTTTGGATGTCAAACCAGAATTGAACTTTACTGGTTTGATGCTTTCCGTGTTCAGTGAATCTAACTAATCAACTGACAAGCAAACAAACTAGCAAAGAGGAATTAACTAATAGCTAGCCAACCAAAATGCAGGAGCCATGAAAGCTTTGGTTCCAATGTGTCTCTCTTTGTGGTAATGACTATGGACGAGTTTGATGAACCTGAAGCTATGGAGTACCCTTCTGGTCTGAACATTCATGAAAGGCCTGTGTTCTAAGTTTTCATGGATAACGTGTGCTCGCGTCGACCACGCCTGAAAGAGACATACACGTGCAGTGTCAGGAAATTTGAGCAACATTGTCAGAAATGGATCGGTTATGTTGCAGAAAATCGACTGTGTGGTACCAGTCATCCATCTCTAGACTCCCAGTATGCTCAACTCTGAAAATAGACAGCCTGTAGCTGAAAAAAAAAAGATCCCCCGAGTAATTGCCGCCGATGGAATCGAACCCAGGTCGCATCCCGCCGCATTCAGTCGAGGATTGGTATTTGTTAGCATTCAGTCGTGGAACTAGAGAGTGTCGTCTTCATACACTGCCGATGTTCAGCTCAGTCATGATAGAGTTCGAAAAAGGCCAGCAGAACTGTGACCCATTCCCTCGGTTAAAACTCTGTTCTTTCGTCAGTAATGCTCTCCACGGTGAAAACTTTGTTGTTTCGTTGGTAATGCTCTCCTTGGTAAAAAATAAAAAATCTTTGTTCCTTCGTCAGTAATGCTCTCTTCTTCGTCAGTAATGCTCTCCCTAGTTAACACTTTGTTTTTTTCCCATTAGTAATGCTTTCCTCGGTAAATACTTTGTTCTTTCGTCAGTAATGCTGTCCTCAGTTAAACTTTTGTTATTTCGTCAGTTATGCTCTCCAAAAAAATCTTTGTTCTTTCGTCAGTAATGCTCTCCTCAGTTAAACTTTTGTTATTTTGTCAGTTATGCTCTCCTAAAAAAATCTTTGTTCTTTCGTCAGTAATGCTCTCCTCAGTTAAACTTTTGTTATTTCGTCAGTTATGCTCTCCTAAAAAAAAAAATCTGTTCTTTCGTCAGTAATGCTATCCTCAATTAAAACTTTTGTTATTTCGTCAGTTATGCTCTCCTAAAAAAATCTTTGTTCTTTCGTCAGTAATGCTATCCTCAAAAAAATCTTTGTTCTTTCGTCAGTAATGCTCTCCTTAGTTAAAAGTAAAAGAAGAAGAAAAAAAAAAGAGAGAAAAGAACTTTGTTCTTTCGTCAGTAAAGCTCTCCTCAGTAAAACCGTTGTTCTTTCGTCAGTAACGCTCTCTTTAGTAACAACTTTGTGCTTTCGTCAGTATTGCTCTCTTTCCCCAGGTTTTCTAAACACCGCATCTTAAGGCTTGATGCCGTATCTATTGATGATTGAACAGAAGTTGAGGATAGAAGAACCGAGCGTGAGTCTGCCCCGGGGCTCAGCCTGGGGATGTCAGAAGTGACTGCATTCCAATGTCAAAAAAAAAAAAAAAAAAAAATCAATGCCGTGCGGCGGAGAACAAGAACTTCTTGCGATAGCCGGACGTTACAAGCACTCCTTATTCGGACATGTATCTCGCGGCAACTTCAGACATTGACTTACTGACCATAGATATGCTGTAAAAGTTACAGAGGTATACTCTTTGATATGAGGGGCCCGTATTCAAATGGTTAGAGCGTTCGTCAGCGGAGCTGACGGGCAGAGAGTTCCAACCACACGTGGGGTAGTATTTTTCACGGTTTCAAAACCCTCGCTGTCCACGCACCTGTAAATGGGTACATGGTTCAGTTCAGGGAAAGTTCAAGCCTGCAGAAGGAGAGGGATGGGCTCCGCATTCCATCATTTCGTACGCTAGACACAGTAAACCCGTGAATCTCTTGTCCTGTACTCTGTTTGTCTGTGTCCTTGGTGGTAACTAAGCCCCTCTCTTTCTAAACCATGAAAGTTTGTTGCCCCTGCGACCGATGGGTTAAGGGAACTTTAATCTTAAGGTAGCAGTACCACCTGGATTTTAGTCAAAAATCTCTTTTTTTCTGAATTATAATGTGTTTTCATAGAAAAATGTCTGAAATTTAATATACAGTTAACAGTTTTTGTTTATTTTTCGTAGGTTTTGAGGGGAAAAAAAATCATGTAAAGGGGGGATTAACAGCAGCCATATTTTCGCTTTGACTCGTCAAACCCAACACTGTATACACCTCTTTTGTTCGCCCAGAAAAGGCCTGTTTTAGTCTGTTCCGGTGATTAAGACGTTTCAACCAAGAACGGTAACACTTTCTAGCTCATTGCTTCGTCGAGTGTGATTTTGCGATCGATTTTTATAATTTGTTTGTTTGTTTGTTTGTTTTAAAGATGGAACTAATGGACTCCATCAACGCCGCTAATTCCGGTTCGCTTAAACGCAGCTGTACCTAATTTCGTCCTGTTGCATTCCCTGCACCATAGTGCACAGGGAACAACCAGCATCGGGTCCCTGCGAGGCAACCCATCACAGGAGACACTGCAGAGCCGCCTTGTGACGTGGGCAGTGTTTAGTGATGCCTGATCTCACCCAGTACATGCAGGATACCACATAAAACAATTTGCTTTCTATTTTCTTTTTATGTAAGATGTTCCAGTTCCGCTCAGTTACCTGTACCTGATAGATATCGCTTTCCTTTTCTTTGTGTTGAATATACAGTTTTATGTAATCACGACTGATATTATTGTTCTCCTTTTACATTGTATTGGAAGTACGATTTCTTGCATTGTATGCACATACCATCCCCTTCATGAGTGTGGCCTTTTTGAATGGTTCACCCTTATCCGTATCCTTATCTGCAGGATACCACCTACTGAGCATCTCTACTAATGACAGTTTCAGTTTCAGTTTCATCAAGGAGGCGTCACTGCGTGCGGACTAGTCTCTATACGCTACACCACATCCGCTAAGTTTTGAGACCACACTAATGACAAGGCGTGCTTCAACGCAGGATCAGCGTGAGTGAATATTCCCCTCCAGAGGGCGCTACTACGTCTATCTAGCGGAAGTACATATGAGTTTATAGATACCGACGACAAACGACTTGTATCAAGAGTACACTTCCTACAGGCCAGTCTAGTGGAGCAGTGGAGAGCAGAGACGTAGAAGAGGTAGACAGAAGATAGCCCTGGATCAGTATTGTTCGATTAAAGAAAAAAAAATGGTTAAACATCCTTTAGCTTGTTGTACACGACTTAGGACTTAGGACCTTTTGAAATCATTGATAGCAGACCCGTATATCCGTCACAACGACACATGTCATGCTATGAGTGTGTGTGTGTGTGTGTGTGTGTGTGTGTGTGTGTGTGTGTGTGTGTGTGCTGTGTGGTATGCGTGTGCGTGTGGTGGTGTGGTGTGTGTGTGGTGTGTGTGTGGTGCGTGTGTGTGTGGTGTGTGCATGTGTGTGTGTGTGTGTGTGTGTGTGTGTGTGTGTGTGTGTGAGAGAGAGAGAGAGAGAGAGAGAGAGAGAGAGAGAGAGAGAGAGAGCGCCGGGCTAATGCGTAGGTCAGACAACTGCTAACTCGTAGCCACGTGACCCTCTTCTTAAATTCTCTCGTCTTAGTCATTAATTCATTTATCCATTAGTTTTAAGTCATGCGCAGTGTGGTCTCAAAATTTAACGGATGTGATGTAGCGTATATGGACTAGTCCGCCCGCAGTGACACCTTGATGAAACTGAAACTGTTGATGTCACAATTCTAGAATCGGGAAAATTGGAAAATTTCAAAAATATGTGTGCTTTTGTGCGTGCGTGCGTGCGTGTGCGTGCGTGTGTGTGTGTGTGTGTGTGTGTGTGTGTGTGTGTGTGTGTGTGTGTGTGTGTGTGTGTGTGTGTGTGTGTTTCAAGCTGGAATTTTAAGCAGGAGTAAAAGGATATCCTGTACTTGTTCTTCGTTTTTCTCCTGTATCCTAGTGCACTGAATCAGTTAGATAACGTTAAAGTCCCCGCGCCTTTCCCACCCACCCCACCCCCACCCCCCCACCCCCATCCCCCCCCTACTCCTCTTCCCCTGCTCTCTTTCTCTCTCTCTCTGTGTCTCTCTGTCTCTCTCTCTGTCTCTCTCTCTTTCTCTCTGTCTCTGTCTCTCGCTCTTTCTCTCCCTCCCTCTCTCTCTTTCTCAGTTTCTCTCTGTCTCTCTCTGTCCTCTCTCTCTCTCTCTCTCTCTCTCTTTCTCTCCCTCCCTCCCTCTCTCTCTCTCTTTCTCTCCCTCCCTCCCTCCCTCTCTATTCCTCCCTCCCTCCAATCGTGCATTTGGGATGAACATCAGTTTAAATGTCCATAACGTAGCAACCCATAGTTCCTCTTGTTAACATAATACAGCAATGACCCATGACTTTATGAAATAAGATTTTAAAAAACCTGGGAAAAAAGAAAAAGAAAGACGGAACAGGGTAGGGTCCTGGTTTCTCCGCGGGTATTTCGCAAGGCAGTGATGTGACCACATGTGTGAAACAGCTTGCATTGCCTTATATGGACATACTTTCCCTCCCTATTTTTGGCCGGCCCTCCCCGCTGTCTCTTCCTTACACTCTTCATACTTGATATTGACGCTGTCAGAGACAGAATATTATATTACTAGTTTGGAAAACAACAACAACAATAACTGAGAAAGGTTCAAATATTTTACAGACACGTGCATTCTTCAGACTTTTGGCTTCGGGGCGCTTTTTATTTTAAACTTTCCTTTGTCTCTCTAGGATTTAGTACCTTAATGATTCACGTCACATTAAAAACAAGTATTGCTCCCTTCAGAAAAAAATGACATAAAACTCATCTTTTCATCTATCATTTGAACTTGTCATTCGTTCTTTTTTTCTGCATTGTTCTGATTTTTGGCACCATTTGTAATTGTCCTATAAAGTACATAGGGCTGCAAGTTCATTTGGTTTAAATAAATTTAGTTTTCCACTTTACAATCACGTAGCCTTACAAAAAATCTGAAAACTTGAACATCAACAAGGTAATGCTTATAGTGTGTTCAAATGTTTATAATTACACATGTGACAAGAAAATGGCAGAAGACTATTTAACTTACTATGCTAAATAAAAGACGCAAAAAAGTACATACCCATACGTATATAATATGTAAATATATACATGTACATAAACATACTTTACACATGCACATATACGTAAACGCAAACATGTACAAAATCGAGGAAAAATAAGAAAAGATAGTAGTAAGCAAAGAGTAAACACTAAAGACTATGCAATGCATGAGAATCAACCACTCACACATCATTAACCTTTATGTGAAGCGTTTTAGAGAGAGAGGAGAGAGAGAGAGAGAGAGAGAGAGAGAGAGAGAGAGAGAGAGAGAGAGAGAATGTGTTCTGCTCTGAGATTTCATTATCATACACATATGTATCATTACTGCATGCGAAGTTTTATTAACATGTTCTTCAAAAACGTTTAGATTGTTTAATAAAACGATGAACAATTTTGACTACAGCTTCGTTATCTTCCCGTCGCAAGTTCATTTGAGTGCGGGTGACAGCTGGTAACTGTAGTTGTGCTATTTTTCTGCGCACAACACCTAAGTGTCTTCGTCAATTCATATTTGTAGATAACTACTATTAATTATGTTCATACAGCTGTATATTGCTATCTTTCCTTTTGTCGTTTTCTGTGGTTGGTAAACACACCATGTGCCAGATCCATACATTCTGAATTTGGCGCTGTATAAGTTTGTCAATATAGTACTATTGTTATTGTCATCATCATCATCATTATTATCATTATTGTTGTTACTATTATTATTATTGTTACTATTATCAGTAGCAGTAGTAGCATTGGTAGCAGTGGTACTTGTAGTAGTAGTAGTAGTAGTAGTAGTAGCAGCAGCAGTAGTAGTAGTAGTAGTAGTAGTAGTCACATTATTATTATTATCATTATTCTTTTTATTGCTGTTGTTATTGTTGCTGCTGTTGTTATTGTTGTTGTTGTTGAAGAAGAAGAAGAAGAAGAAGAAGAAGAAGAAGAAGAAAACAACAACAACAACAACAACGACAACATCAACAACAACAATAGTAAAACAGATTTTTGACCGCAGGATTTAGCACAGTCAACAACAACAGTCATTTGGAACAATGCATCATCAAAATAAAATACAAAGGAAAAGAAAAGAAAAGGAAAAGAAAACAAGGCAGGTGCGTGGGATGGGGGCGCTGACATTGGATCGCACGCCGCTCATGCTGACTCACAGCAAATGACAAAAAGGCGGCACGGCCGTTTTCTCTAACGAATCATCAAGTATTTAAGTCTTTGCAATTTTTGCTCACTGGGATTAACAAGGGGAAAACAACAGTGTATCACAATGAATATGGAACAGTTGAAATGAACAAAATGGCAAACAGACACACACACGCACACACACACACACACACACACACACACACACACACACACACACACACACACACATACACACACACACACACACACACATGTACATTCTTTTGAAAACACCCCCTCAACCCCCTCCACCTCTTAATTCCTTTAGACAGATGCTCAAGCCTAGGCTGAAAACTCTTTATATCGATTAGTCTTCACAGAATGATCTCAGTTTCTTAGCAACATATTTCTGTACAGTGCTTTCTACTCAGTTTACTTTCTACCCTTCACTGGCTGCTTTGGGTTGCTTTTTTGGTTCTGTTTTGGAACTTTAGCGAAGATACTACCACAGAATTACAGAGACAGTGGCATAACCTCCATTTGATGCCAAGGGATGGCTGACACAGTCTGCCATGCCCCACTGATGAGTCTGCATCAGCGGGTGAAAAGTCTCTGAGCAGGCGATATGAATGGTTCGGTATTCAAGATGAACTTTGAACTTTGGAGCCTGTGTGCTGGTAGTAAAAGAGTTTATTTCACATCCTAACGCCCTCTATTCCATCACACACACACGCACGCACGCACGCACGCAAGCACGCACGCACACACCCACACACACACACACACACACACACACACACACACACACACACCCTTTATTTTTTCTTTGCCCGGTCATTTTTTTAACGACGGAGGAATTGTTAACCTGCACTTGTTTCTTTTGGAAGCAACACTTTTTTCCCCCACAACTTATTTTTGAAACATAATTATTGTTGTTTAGTCAATCAGTGGGAGATTGCACCTCTTAGAAGATCCAAGTAAAGGTTGTTCTGTGCGGTTCTTAAATGCTGTCAGCTATTTTTTCTGTTTTTGGTTCTATTTTCAACATAGATTTTCAACATGGAAGTAGTGAGTTGACTTCAAAGCGGTGACAGCGCTGATATGGCCCTTTGCGGTCGCCTGGGTTATAAGCAACATTACCTTATTTTATGTAATAAAAACGCGGGCTTCCTGTAATGATTTTTACTATGAAACTGTATGTCACAAGTTGCAGCAAGATGTACCGGAAAATCGAAGATTTATCACGTTGTCTACTGTTCCATTTTGTCGGGTTGTGTCAGAGTAGTCGTCAAAGATGAAATTTTCTTTCCCTCCATGATGAAATTTTCTTTCCTTCCATGATGAAATTTTCTTTCCTTCCATGATGAAATGTTATTTCCTTCCATGTTGAAACTTTCTTTCCTTCCATGATGAAAGCTTTTTTTCCTTCCATAATGAAACATTCCTTCCTTCCATGATGAAAATTTCTTTCCTTCCATAATGAAACTTTCTTTCCTTCCATAATGAAACTTTCTTTCCTTCCATGATAAAATTTTCTTTCCTTCCATAATGAAACTTTCCTTCCATAACGAAACTTTCTTTCCTTCCATGATGAAATTTTCTTTCCTTCCATAATGAAACTTTCTTTCCTTTCATGATGAAATTTTCTTTCCTTCCATGATGAAACTTTCTTTCCTTCTATGATGAAACTGTCTTTCCTTCCATGTCTTTCCTTCCATATGAAATTTTCTTTCCTTCCATGATGAAATTTTCTTTCCTTCCAGAATGAAACTTTCTTTCCTTTCATGATGAAATTTTCTTTCCTTCCATGATGAAACTTTCTTTCCTTCTATGATGAAACTGTCTTTCCTTCCATGTTGAAACTGTCTTTCCTTCCATGATGCAATTTTCTTTCCTTCCATGATGATATTTCTTTCCTTCCATGATGAAACTTTCTTTCCTTCCATGATGAAATTTTTTTCCTTCCATGATGAAACTTTCTTTCCTTCCATAATTAAAATAATATACTAGAATTACGACTGATAGAAACTTTTTGTGTGTGTTCTATGTTGCAAATATACGACTGCCATTAGAATCAGTCGTCATTTCAGTAAACTGGTCGCTCTTGTTGTTTATCAGAAAAAAATACCTGTTCCATATTGGACGACTTTCCTCTACGAAGTGTTTGTTGCACCAAAATGTTAAACTTGTTTGATTTGTTATGTTTTGGCTTTGCTTTTTCTAGAGAGAGAGAAATGTGTTAATACCTTGCCTGATCTTTATCTTTATTCCTAGATTTCAGTGCAGTGTTTATAAATTACTAAGTGAAATTTTGAAGAAAGGTGGCATTGTTTGAAAGGACAGTCTCTGATGAACTGTATGATAAATGTCCTAGGAGGTGAATTTCTTTTTATTGTGGATCTCTAATCGAGAGAATCTCTTCTTACATTAATTCAGACAGCATTTTGCCATCTAGATACTAATGCCTTAAATTCTGTGCTATGTCTGTTTTTGCAGCTGTTCGTGGCGTTGTAATCTCCCGGTTTCAAACAAAGCTGAGAGGTGCATGCATCTTGAATCTTGTTTATGTAAATACACAATCTATGGTCAAGGTGATAATGTTGCATTCATATCAGAAGGATTCATTCGGACTTGAACGTTTTTATACGCAGTTTTACACACACACACACACACACACACACACACACACACACACACACACACACACACACACACACACACACACACACGCACACACACACACAAACACACACACACAAATGGGAAAAAACGAAGCACTTGATGGATTTGCACGTATAATAACTGCCCTTGAAAAAAAAAAGTAAACAGAGTCAAGAACTGAGAAATGTCCAATCCATACAACGAAAGAAATCATTTTTTCTGTTTGTTTTACTGTACAATGTTCAAACACTCGTTAAAATATTTCTTCGAACATTTCTGGCAATCATCAACTCGTAGTGTTCCTGCTCCTCCTCCCTTCCTTCCCTCAGCATTTTTTTTTTTCATAATGAAAGAACTCAGCTCCACACGACAGTGTAGAGAAAATTTCTAAACGTTCTAGACACTGTTACTGGTGCAAACTGATTTACCAGAGCATACAGTTTCAGTTTTGTCAAGGAGACCTCACTGCGTGCGGACTAGTCCATATACACTACACCACATCCGCTAAGTTTTGAGACCACACTACGCATGATTTGAAGCTGATGGATAAATGAATTAACAAGTAAGATGAGACAATTGAAGAAGAGGGTCTCGTGGCTACGACTCAGCGGATGTCTGACCTACACATTAGCCCAACGCGCTGATCAGACCTTGAGTGTCTACCTACCATGTTTTGTGTGTGTGTGTGTGTGTGTGTGTGTGTGTGTGTGTGTGTGTGTGTGTGTGTGTGTGTGTGTGTACAGGGAAACACAGTCACACGTTATTTCCGTCTTTTCTTTGTCTCCGTTTCATGATGTTTGAGGAAACATGAGCATCGTTCAGCGGAAGGGAAGGCTGAAAAATTCCATTCTCAACGCCGATCTCAGCCACAAGGAGCTTGGAATTTCCAGTGTTTGGGGTGTGAGCGCTTCAGAAAGAAAACTCTGCACGTCATAAAACCTTGAATACCAGTAAGCTTAGTACAGTAATATATCATAAAGATATTTCCTATTTTGGTCGGTAGTCTGGTTCTGGGATCTGGGTTATTTGCACGGCTACTTCGCGTTATTTACGATGTCATTGCGAAATGAATAGAACATCCTGTATTTCCGTCAAATACTTAAGTTAGGAAATATCCGTCTGCTTCATTATTGACAAACGTCGGTCAGACAGAGCGCATTATGAAAAAACAAATATACTCACAAACAAACAAGTAAAAATCGATAGATACCTACCTACCTGATTAACTAACTAACTAACCAACTAACTAACAAACCAACCAACTAACCAACAAACCAACTAACCAGCTAACTAACTGACTAACTAACTAACTAACTAAATAGCGGACTGCCCACAACCTTAACTATTCCCCTCCCCCCTCCCCCGCCCCTCTCTTCCCACCTCCCTTCCCCGGCCACCCCCCACCCCACCCCACCCCATCCTTCCTCGCAAACATACTGAACCTTTCAAGGAGTGTACTTACTTCAACGAAATTCGAATTAGTGGGTTTTGCATTCTCTGCCCTTTGCACCGTAGAAAAAGTTGCTGACAGCGATGGCTCAACGGCGCTTTCCATTGGCTGTGCTGCACGTTTCTCTGTGACAGCGTCAGTAATATGGCGCCACCAGCGAACTGGGCGATCTAGTCACAGGTCACTCTTCACGACCTCGATGCGGTGTTGAATTCGGAGAGTGCCAGCAAATGGTATCATGATATCTTGCACTTCATTTTCGCATAAAATAATCAATGAATAAAAGTGAAGGTAAATTAATAACGAAAGTGTACATAAGCTTGTTACCAAACCTGCATTGCAAGAGGCATAATCGTATTAAAATAGTACATATTACTTCCCTTGCATTTCTCGAATCACCCTCTCTCACTCACTCTCATCAAAAGCAGTATGCCTTACGTGGGAACGTACTCTCCTCGCTCTCACTCACCCACTTTTTCTTTCTCTCCTGGCAAAGAACGTCGGCTGCAAACTGTTTTAGGACTCTATTAAAATCCAGATGATAAGGTTCCAGCACGATTATGTGGTGCCGGTCATGAACGTCAACTGCGGTATTGATGAATGAATTATCATCAAACTGAAACACTGGCTGCACAACAAAAATTAATGCGCCAAGGCCTTGCAAAAGGAGTCGAGTATTTATAGACCGGTGCAGTTACATTGTTTTATTGTGTCTGAAAGTTGATTCTCCCCATTTTCTTTCATATGGCCACCAAGGTACAAGCCAGGTGGCTTCAGGCAGACAGATTAAAATCAAAGGAATGGGACTATTTGGGGGATTCCAGCGAGCGCAAAGATAGGGTCACGCGTGAGTGCAAAGGCCTGAAATCTGACGTCGACTAAGGGGAAGGTCATATATTTGAAGATTCTGATTACATCGGTGAAAATCTCTCCAAACATGGGAAATGATTGACAGGGTTTCTTCTTCTTTTCTTTTTTTTTTTTTTATCAATTAACAGTTTAACATTAAACGCTGGCTCGAATTTATGGTGGGTCTCAAAACATTTATATGGATTTTGTAGTTGTTTCAGTGCAATATTCTAATTGAGGCGTGTAGTCACCGCCTCACTAGTCACCATGTTGCTTTAAGCAGTGAGCATGCTCCGAGCTTCTTTCGAAAGCGTTGGCGGACGCTTCATGTCTGCGACGTGAGTTTGGCTGAGCCGCAGTCGAAGCGAGCACGCAGCTGCAAGCAGCTTTCTCTATGGTTCGCGCGGCAGGTTAGGTTGTATATTCTCTAAGAGTAAGGATAGCAATCGTACAGTGGACCTATCAGACTAGATTATAATCGGTGGTGCATGGAGGACAGAGTAATGACGGTGGGCACCCAACGATGGAAAGAAGTCGATTGAAATTTGTATACCTGACGCACGACATGTAATCTGTTTGGAATCAGAAACAATGTTGTTCAAAGTTGTTTTTTTTTGTGTCTACCATACTATTATTCACCACACACACACACACACACACACACACACACACACACACACACACACACACACAACACACACACATGCGCGCGTTCATGTACGCACGCGCACGCACGCACACACCACACACACACACACACACACACACACACACACACACACACACACACATACACATGCGCGCGTTCATGTACGCACGCACACACATACAGACACACACAAACACACACGCACATGCGCGCACACTTACGTACACATGCGCACACGCACACACAAGAACACACACAAACACAGATGGATGCGTACACACACGCACGCACATGTACAGACACACACACACACGCGCGCGCGTGTATGTGCCTTCGAGCGTGGGTGTGATTGGTCGAATTCTCTAAACTTTCTCGCGAATGATAGGTACATGAAACAAGTGATTTACAGCTGTGGTTTCCAGTCTCTTTCGGCTAAATTTACTACATCATAATTTGTATAAGAAATGGCAATAGAGCTTATTCAGGGTCAAAGAAAATATTTCTATTCTTACGCTTGGATTTCCCCCCTCTGCAAAACTAGCACCGTCCGTCTGCCTATCGAAGATCTTAAATCACTCACGGTCCTACCTTCACCATTTTGTCACGTTTGCACCTGGGAATGATATCTTTATTTAGCCGCTGGTAGCCTAAAATACAGATACGGCAAACAATTCCTACAAACAGACCAGACCCTGACACGATACCACCACCACCACCGCCAGCAGTTACAAAATATGAAAATGAAAAAAGAAGTTACGTAAATGTACTCACGCAAAGGATCTGTTGATGCTCTTTCCAACACAGTGAAGTGAAACTGAAAAAATGAGTAGATGGATTTCTATCTGGGGGGAAAAACCTGGTCAGTCTTATTTTTGACACCAGCTCATTTTGCATCCGGTTCACATTGTTTGGGAGTTGTTGCTATCAGGCGGCTGTAGCATTCAGCATGCAGCTGTTTCATTTTAACTGTTCCTCAGGGTTGGTTGGCCACACCAGACCTTGAATGTCGAGTGGTGCTTTGCTCTGTGGGTCAGAGTATGTTTTCCTCAGATGCTGCTCAAGAACTCCTTTGTCCACATTTAGGGTCCCAGATTTTGGCTGCTCAAACAGTGTTCTGGCAAACTGGAAGGGGTCTCTGAAGAAGCGCTCTTGTGTCTTCTTCTTTTTGCTCTTCCTCTTCCTCGCAGATTCCGCTTTGCTGAGGGCGCTGTGTTTTTCTTTCAGGTCTTTCCACAGTTTTTCCAAGCCTTGTTTTTCAGCTGGCAATGCGGTCTTCATTTGCATCTTGAGGTTTTTCTTTTGGACCCTGATCTTGTCCATCTTTTCTTGGCGTCTGGATTTCTTTGGAGGTGTTTTCTCTTTGGGTAGTTTTGCTCCATAGGCGTCTCTACATGTGGCATACACAATGTCCCCATATGTGGCTAGTTTGTGTTCCAGGGTGCTTTTCCCTATCAGTGCATCGAGTCTTTGGACGATTTTTGCATCCAGTTTCTCCCAATCTTCAGTTTCGTTTGCTCGTGGCAGGTTGAGTTTCAGGCGCCTGGCATCGAGGGCCTGTGCAAATTCCTCATCCGAACCAACAGCGTGGATGTCCTTGGCACTGTGGTTTAAATCCTGGCCCTGGTCTCCCGACGTCTTATCTGCTGATGCAGTGCGCTGCTGCTCATTCAGATGAGTCTTCACACATCCCATCTTTGTTCTGTGGATCTTCATGCCACGGGTGGTAGCGAAACGCTTTCCACAGACACATGGATATTCCATTTGGTCCATGTTCATAGTCCATTTGGGATTTGCAGTCATGATTGGTTGAGCACCGATGGATTCATCATTCTCTCCCCCTTTCGGTGAATCCTGGGAGCATCTTTTCCTTTTATTCTTAGTAGCCACATGTTTAAGGCAAAGTGGGGAGCCAGCCCACAGAGCCCTTGGTTCTGGTCTTTCCCAGTGTCCTCCGGTCTTTCCCGGACGTCCTCCGGCCTATTCCCGGAAGTCAATGGTTTACCCATGCATCAGTAGAAAGAAACTCGTGGAGAGCGTGGCAGCAGAGAGTCCTCAGAAGAGAAGCCCCCTTCAAGCAAGTGTTTCGGCCCTTATCTCCTGACACTCTAGGGGGGGTTGGGCCACACCCGGTTCATGACTCCGGATGTCCCTCTGCTGCCCCCTTTTTTTTTCCCATCTTGGGACGAGCCATGGCTGGGATTCGAACCCATGACCCTCTGGACATGCTCATTTTCCACTTAATGACTCGCGCTTTAACCACTGAGCCACAGGGACACCTGATATTTGTAGGGAAATTAAGCCTTATGAAGTTCACTTTTGTTCCTCCTTGACCAGATCCAGCTTGAACACCTCTCTGCCGCTTCTGCCATTGCTTTTAGGGCTCTGGTTTTTTCCTTCCCTGCAACTGAGAGCTGTTTCATGAGGCTGTATGCAGACGTTCCTACAAACCCCCTAGCTCCAATTTCTGCAGTGAGGACTTTGACCTGATAGTCTTCTCTCCTCAGGCTGTTTGCCAGATCAGCATACTTTTCAGTCTTGTAGATTTGAGCTGCCTCCATTCTGTTCTCATATGGCACCGTGAGCTCGATCATGATCAGCTGCTTGGTTGACTTAGAGTGGACTACTATGTCTGGTCTCATGCCACTCTTGCTGATGATCTCTGGGTGACTCTTCCATTCTGGGAGGTCTGCAGTGCACTCCCAGTCATCTGCCCCGTCCAGCAGACTCTGCCTGCATGTTTCGAGTGGCACTGTTGTTCTTGGCCATGATTTGCTGCCTCCTGCCGTGAAGAATGTTGCGGGTGCTTTTGGAGTCCTGATTTTCCCTTTTGTGGTGTTGGTACTAGCCCAGACTACTTGTACAATCTCTTTGAGCACTTGGTTGTGCCTCCATGTGTACCTTCCTTGAGCCAGGGCTACTTTACATGAGCTTAGGACATGCTCCACTGTTTGTTTTTCATGGCAGAGGGGGCATGCAGGATCGTCTGTTTTCCCCCACTTCACCAGGTTTGCATTTGAGGGCAGAAGGTCATATGCAGATCTGAGAATGAAGCTGATCCTGAGAGGGGCCATGTGCCAAATGTCATTCCAAGTGAGACTTCTTTGGAGTGCATTCTCCCACGTTGTCCATTGCCCTTGCTGGCTCTGCTGGACTGCTTTTTGCAGTCTTTTTTGGTCTTCTTCTTTTCTCATCTCCTGAATCATCATGTCTCTTTTGGCTTTTCCTTTGGCCTTTGACCACCATTCAGTTTTGGTCACCCCCAGTCCTTGTCTGTTGGTCTGTGTGTGTCCTGTTATTTCTCTGATCTTGAGACTTTCTTTTGCAGAATCCATCGCCTCTTGAACTTTCCATTTTCTGCCTGTCTTCAGCTGGGGCTTGATTGCTTCTACCACCTTGTCTCCTGAGTCCTCCAGCATGCTTTGAAGTCTGATCTTCCCTGCTTTGTATTCCTCCAGGATGGATTTCAGTGGTAGTTTCAGCTTTGCTTGGCGACAGTACAGCGCTATGTCAGTCAGACAGGGTGGGACACCAAGCCATTTCCTTGTGAACTTGTTGATTTTGGCTTCCATTGCCTCCACTATGCTGGTGCAGATGTCGTATATCATCAGAGGCCATAGGAGCTTTGGTATCAGCATGAACTGCAGACACCAGACCTTGTATTTGCCAGGGAGCCCACACTGGTCAATGGTCTCCAAGCCTTCCTCCGCCATCTGCTTGGTTTCTTTTGCTCTTTGTGTGTCTTTCAGCGTATCATCATACCATCTTCCAAGGCTCTTGACTGGTTCTTCTGTGACTGTTGGAATGGCCTGGTTGGCAACACTGAAGACCACAGATCCGGCCACTTTTCCTTTCCTCAGTGAGAGACTCCGTGATTTCTTTGGCTTGAACTTCATTCTGGATGAGGCAATTATGTCGTCCAGCCTCTCCAGCACATTACGTGTCTCTTCTCTGGATGAAATCACTGTAGTGTCATCCATGAAGGCCTTGAGAGGAGGCATCTTGTATCCATCGCCAAGGTCTGTTTGTCTCGCGTTGTTTGTTGCTGCTTTCAAGATGAGTTCCATTGCCAGCACGAACAGTATTGGGGAAATTGCACAGCCCATTGCAATGCCCACTTCCAAGTTGATCCAGTCTGTTGTGTACTCCTTGGTAGAGAACCGCATTGAAGTACTTCTTGAGCATGTCGCGGATGTTCTTTGGCACATGGTACATCTCAAGAGCCAACTGTATCATCTCATGGGGAACAGATCCATATGCGTTTGCCAGATCAAGCCACACTACGTCCAGGTCTCTCTTTTCTGTTTTTGCTTTTTGGATTGCGTCCCAGATCATTGTGGCATGTTCTACACAGCCAGCCACGCCTGGGATGCCACCTTTCTGGACTGACACATCCAAGTACTTGTTTTCCATCAGGTACTTGGTCAGCCTTGCTGCCATGACAGAGAAGAAGATTTTCCCTTCGACGTTCAGTAGTGATATTGGCCTGAACTGGCTGATGTCACTTGAGTTTTGCTCCTTGGGGATGTACACACCATCTGCCGTCATCCACTGGCCGCTGATCTTCTGGTTTCTCCAAGCCGATCGCAGCAGCCTGTGGAGCCACTCCAGCACCTTGGGACATTTCTTGTAAAGCTGGTAAGGTATTCCGTTTGGCCCTGGTGATGATTTGGCTCTGGCTTTGTCGACCACCTTCTTGATTTCCGCCAACGTTGGAGGCTTGCCATTGAACTGTTCCTCAGGGTTGGTTGGCCACACCAGACCTTGAATGTCGAGTGGTGCTTTGCTCTGTGGGTCAGAGTATGTTTTCCTCAGATGCTGCTCAAGAACTCCTTTGTCCACACTTAGGGTCCCAGATTTTGGCTGCTCAAACAGTGTTCTGGCAAACTGGAAGGGGTCTCTGAAGAAGCGCTCTTGTGTCTTCTTCTTTTTGCTCTTCCTCTTCCTCGCAGATTCCGCTTTGCTGAGGGCGCTGTGTTTTTCTTTCAGGTCTTTCCACAGTTTTTCCAAGCCTTGTTTTTCAGCTGGCAATGCGGTCTTCATTTGCATCTTGAGGTTTTTCTTTTGGACCCTGATCTTGTCCATCTTTTCTTGGCGTCTGGATTTCTTTGGAGGTGTTTTCTCTTTGGGTAGTTTTGCTCCATAGGCGTCTCTACATGTGGCATACACAATGTCCCCATATGTGGCTAGTTTGTGTTCCAGGGTGCTTTTCCCTATCAGTGCATCGAGTCTTTGGACGATTTTTGCATCCAGTTTCTCCCAATCTTCAGTTTCGTTTGCTCGTGGCAGGTTGAGTTTCAGGCGCCTGGCATCGAGGGCCTGTGCAAATTCCTCATCCGAACCAACAGCGTGGATGTCCTTGGCACTGTGGTTTAAATCCTGGCCCTGGTCTCCCGACGTCTTATCTGCTGATGCAGTGCGCTGCTGCTCATTCAGATGAGTCTTCACACATCCCATCTTTGTTCTGTGGATCTTCATGCCACGGGTGGTAGCGAAACGCTTTCCACAGACACATGGATATTCCATTTGGTCCATGTTCATAGTCCATTTGGGATTTGCAGTCATGATTGGTTGAGCACCGATGGATTCATCATTCTCTCCCCCTTTCGGTGAATCCTGGGAGCATCTTTTCCTTTTATTCTTAGTAGCCACATGTTTAAGGCAAAGTGGGGAGCCAGCCCACAGAGCCCTTGGTTCTGGTCTTTCCCAGTGTCCTCCGGTCTTTCCCGGACGTCCTCCGGCCTATTCCCGGAAGTCAATGGTTTACCCATGCATCAGTAGAAAGAAACTCGTGGAGAGCGTGGCAGCAGAGAGTCCTCAGAAGAGAAGCCCCCTTCAAGCAAGTGTTTCGGCCCTTATCTCCTGACACTCTAGGGGGGGTTGGGCCACACCCGGTTCATGACTCCGGATGTCCCTCTGCTGCCCCCTTTTTTTTTCCCATCTTGGGACGAGCCATGGCTGGGATTCGAACCCATGACCCTCTGGACATGCTCATTTTCCACTTAATGACTCGCGCTTTAACCACTGAGCCACAGGGACACCTGATATTTGTAGGGAAATTAAGCCTTATGAAGTTCACTTTTGTTCCTCCTTGACCAGATCCAGCTTGAACACCTCTCTGCCGCTTCTGCCATTGCTTTTAGGGCTCTGGTTTTTCCTTCCCTGCAACTGAGAGCTGTTTCATGAGGCTGTATGCAGACGTTCCTACAAACCCCCTAGCTCCAATTTCTGCAGTGAGGACTTTGACCTGATAGTCTTCTCTCCTCAGGCTGTTTGCCAGATCAGCATACTTTTCAGTCTTGTAGATTTGAGCTGCCTCCATTCTGTTCTCATATGGCACCGTGAGCTCGATCATGATCAGCTGCTTGGTTGACTTAGAGTGGACTACTATGTCTGGTCTCATGCCACTCTTGCTGATGATCTCTGGGTGACTCTTCCATTCTGGGAGGTCTGCAGTGCACTCCCAGTCATCTGCCTCGTCCAGCAGACTCTGCCTGCATGTTTCGAGTGGCACTGTTGTTCTTGGCCATGATTTGCTGCCTCCTGCCGTGAAGAATGTTGCGGGTGCTTTTGGAGTCCTGATTTTCCCTTTTGTGGTGTTGGTACTAGCCCAGACTACTTGTACAATCTCTTTGTAATATCCCTCTGGGAAATCTTGTGCTTGGTTTATGGTGTGATTTTTTTTCTTTTTTCTTTTTTTTTCTTTTTTTCCTTTTTTTTCTTTTGTTGTTTTCTGATGAAATCTGATGATTAGATAGTGACGCATCGTCCATATTGAGTATTAGCTGCCCATTCAAGGTTGTTAGCCCATGTGGGCCATTCTATGTACTGTAATCACTCAAATATTTACTACGTGTTGTTGTTATTGTGGTCGTTGTTGTTGCTGATGATGTTTTTCGGTTGTTGTTGTTTTTTTAACCCGAATCCAACAAAGTAGAAGTGGCAGCTTCCGTGCTCATTATGGCGTGGTCTTAGATATCAAGGATATAAATAGTTTCTTGTGCTTTAAATCGCAGTACGTTGTAAAGAGAACTCTCTTGTGTGTGTGTGTGTGTGTGTGGTGTGTGTGTGTGTGTGTGTGTGTGTGTGTGTTCCGTGTGTGCTGTGTCCTGTGTGTGTGTGTGTGCGTGTGCGTGTGTGTTGTGTGTGTGTGTGTGTGTGTGTGTGTGTGTGTGTGTATGTCGTTTTATTACATGCGGGATAGCTGCGTTAATGTAAAAAAAAAGCAAACAAAAAAAAACCTGACACAGTTTCATTGTAACAGTCCTCGTTTGACCCCTCACCCCTACCCCTACCCCCACCCCTCCCCTCCCCTGTTTGCATCTTTGGTTTGTTTTGTGCGCAGGACTTTCAGTTTCCTGTACATAAACGAGTGATACAAATGTACATGATCTCTAGGAAATGTACTTTGTTTTGTGTCTTTCTGCAGCAAACAGGAGGAAAAAAAAAACGCATGGCAAGAATGACAGGACTAAGATCAAAAACAAGAAGAGCAAAAATATGACGTGATATCAATCTAAAATAACAAAAACATAGTACTTACGTACCACAGCAGTTTCGCTATCACCTAAAGAAAATTGTTTGTAATAATACTTACTCTGACTTATTTACATGACATGACCCATTTTCAAAACAATCGCGATCTTTTTAACTATTTCACCTTAGACTGCATGTCGGTAAATGGCCGGCCTGTTTGGGGTAAGGACCAAACCACCATCTTCTACAAGGAAGCAGTCTAGAGAAACAGGCGTGTCTGATAAGGACAGACGTGATGGATAAGGACCATTAGAATTGTTTGCCATGATTCCAGGTGGGTCGAGGCGTATTCCAAGTGGTTTTGGAAATGTTAGTTTCTGGGAAGTGGAATCTGTTAAAAACATTTATAATAAATCCTTGACGATGTTATTACGTTCACCGAATGGGTTTCTGCCCGCCACTGTTAGCAAGATGACGCAAAACTGTTGAATCAGTTTTAATGGCAGTTGGTTGGAAGATGGTATGGGGACTGAGGAGAGCATCACCGAATTTGGATGCTGATCCATCATGCAGATCTGGATCCATTGGCGGATCCAGGATTGTTCGCCAAGATTGCGCAAAAAGTAGCGACCCAATTCTCATCGTTCTTGGTGAGATAACTATCATTATCATTATCGTCAGTAGAAGTAGTAGTAGTAGTAGTAGTAGTAGTAGTAGTAGTAGTAGAAGTAGTAAGTAGTAGTTAGTTGGTAGATAGTAGAGTGTAGGATGGGAGAGGAGGAGGAGTGTAATAGGATTAGGAGTAGTATTGTTGTTGTTGTTGTTGTTTTGTTGT
>CM065715.1:13969493-13976993 GCA_033310375.1 Conus canariensis
GTGTGTGTGTGTGTGTGTGTTAGCAAGGACTCCAGCTTGAATAAAACCCGATTCATTTAGGCTTGAGGCTTTCATAACTGCTTCAAGGGCGCGTTTGTCGATGCTGTGTAAAGATTTAATTGAGCTGGCGCTGGCTGAGTCAAACAGCGTCTAACAGTAACTGATTGAAGGGAGTATGAATGCACTCAGAATTAATTTTCTGGCACGAAAGTTCAACAAGTGCTTAATCCGGCATAGTTGATATGTTTGTATACTCTTCTGCATAACGTGTTGATGTGAACAAATCTGAAATAAATGTTACCGAACCGCCAAAAAAAAAAAAAAAAAAACGTGGACAAACGAATCACAAGACAAAACACGACGCGTTTCGACCTCTTAGGTCTTCTTCAGGCAAGATACAAACCACTGAGGACAACGACAATGAACGAGCAATCACTTATCTTCATTCACTTCAGCGCAAGATGGGCGTTGACTGTGAGCAGTCTATGAAAGATCGTTGTCAATTAATCATGCCTCGTACACGATGGCAGTCTACTTCTTCAATGATTACGTTGCTGATAGATGTATAAAGGAATTCGTTTATATTTTGCCGTGTTTGACGGGTTGTTATAAATTATTTAAAGAAATTTAAAGTAAATCGGCCAGTTAACAAATTACAAGACAAAACACGACGCGTTTCGACCTCATAAGTCTTCTTCGGGTAAGGATAAGCAACATTCAGGACAATGAAAACGAAAAAAACGAGCAATCACTTTTCTTCTCAAATTTGGCGCAAGATGGGCGGTGAAGAAAAACGAGTCCGTTGGAAAGGAGACAATGCGAGTTGATATAGTAATAATGATAAATAAATAAATAATAAAATAATAATAATAATATAATAATAATAAATAATAATATGATGATAAGCAATAATAACAATAATGATAAAATACTGAAAAAATAATAAAGGAAGGACTACCACTTTTGGTGATAATAATTATGACGATGGTAGTTGTAGTATCAATAGTGGCTATACACACAGAAGGGGAGAAAGGAGAAGGGTTAGAGAATTGTCCAACAGCATGGCTGTAGTGACAGGTGTTAGTGGCCATGATGATGGTGATGATAACGGTAATGGTGATGATGATGATGGTCATATTAATAATAATAATAATAATAATAATATAATAATCCTAACAACAAAAGTAACCGTAATAGTAATAGTAATAATGATAAAGTAATGGTAAAAGAAATAATATCAATAATAATGATAATAATAATGATGATGATATAATACTGCTACTACTACTCATAATAATAAGAGAAGAGAGGAAGAGGAAGAAGGAGGAGGGAGGAGGGGGAGGACAGGCAAAACAAAGAGGAGAAGGAGGGTACAAATTCTGGGAAAGATGGAATATGATAGGTATATCAACAGCTATGATAACAATCATTATCATAACCATAATCATGATAATGATAATGATGATAACAGAGACTAAAAAAGTGATAAGTTGGAATGTCGAAAATATTATAATGTAGAATAATAATAATATTAATACCAGTAAACATAATAGTTGTAATAGTTAAGAAGTTGTAACAACAGTTATAATGATGATGATAGTAAAATTCTTAGAATTCGTTGTAGTAATAAAGGTAATCATAATAGTGATAATGGTGATGATAATGGTGATGTTAATATGAATTAAGGTAGTAAGAATAATAACATTTTTTGTGTGTTTCTTTTGTTTCCTTTTTGATGATGGCGATGATGATGGTAGCACTGATGATGACGATATGATGACAGTAATACTGATAGTAATCATGATAAAAGTAATAATAATAATAGCTGGTGGAAAGGAATAAAGATGGTCAATTAATAAACCGTTTACAGTACTACTAGAGCAGGGAGAGGGTGGTGAGGATAAATATAGCAATAATGCCGCCCAGAGAGAGAGAGAGAGAGAGAGAGAGAGAGAGAGAGAGAGAGAGAGAGAGAGAGACTACAATGACAATGAGAGAGAGAGAATGACAATGACAATGTTTTAATGTTAGGCCTCCAGCCTGTAAACATAGGTGCAGAGAGAGAGAATGACAATGACAATGTTTTAATGTTAGGCCTCCAGCCTGTAAACATAGGTGCACGTAAACAATGTAGAGGCTATCCAAACAGACGGGTGATAGGAATCAACTTGAATTTGTGGCAATAATATGTTCTTCCCTGTGCCTCAGTGCATAAAAATCATACATAGCTACATCACGAATGACTTATTTCCTCACTACACAATAAATGTCGGCACTTTACCTCTGTTGACCAGTTCACCTTTAAATGCTATGATATATATTTATCTCTTAGTAATGCGTAAGCTTCGCATCGACAGAAAAAAATGCAGCTCGTCTTCACTATTCTTACAAAATGGGCACTTCATATCCTCAGAATCATTTTTTCCTGTGGCGTCTATTTATCTTTAAACCATTTATGCCTAATCTGAATCGAGAGAGAGAGAGAGAGAGAGAGAGAGAGAGAGAGAGAGAGAGAGAGAGAGAGAGAGAGAGAACATACACATCAGAGTAACTGCGGCAGCTAAGACATTGTTTTCATTTCCTCTGTATACAAGTAAACGTGATTTTCTCATCTTTGTTGGAAGTACCATTCCGCCACCGCCCCCCCCCCCCCCCCCCCCCCCCCCCCCCCATTCCGCTCTCTCTCTCCCACTCAGTTCAGTGTTTTGTCTTCTTCCTGCTTGACGAAGGAAAACCCAAACTGTGCCGTATTGAATTTTTGGTTACGTCTTTCACTGGCTACTGCTCCACTTCCAGGAAAGGAGTTGATGCAAACAAAGAGAGACAATTCTGGCCTCCAAGTAAGACTTGTTTCCCTGATGTTAGCTAAATCTCTTTTTCTTTTTTGTTTAAATGTCCCAAGTTTGTTTGTTTGTTTGTTTCAGAATGCCATGAAGACTGACTGACGAGTTTCGATCTGTAATGGACAAATAATCTTCTTGTTTAGTTGTGAAATGTTGTCATTACTCTTTCATGGTGACGGATTTTTTTTCTCTGTGTGTGTGTGTGTGTGTGGTGTGTGTGTGTGTGTGTGTGTAAATACTAATACTTAGCAAAAAGTTTCGTCACTGAGGAGAAAAGCATTTCTCCTCCCCAAACACAACCCTCTCTCTCCCCCCCCCCCCCCCCCCCCCCCCGACACTCCTTTCCCTTCCTGTGTGTGTTCCTCTCTCATCTCTCATCTCTCGACAAAAGAATTTCCGATTTATTTGTCAGGTTCAGGGCATCGTCTCAACCAGACTGCGACGGAAAATCCACTGAGCCACAATAATTCACAGTTCACGCCAGGGTAGATCTGCTTAGAAGCTGATTTAGAAGAAAAAAAGAAATCAACATTGCACATACAGATTTCCGAAAAAATGAATTCTTGAAATGTCGGGAGAGAAAATGAAAAAAAAAAGTCGTCGTAGAACACTCTAGTTTCGCTTAGCTGAAGGGATGTGGTATCATATAGATTGCGCATTCTTTCTCAAAATCAAAATGTTCGTGAAAAGGCATGTGAAAATTCCATAATTCCACTTTGAGGGTTGTGAATCTGTGTGTGTGTGTGTGTGTGTGTGTGTGTGTGTGTGTGTGTGTGTGTGTGTGTGTGTGTGCATGCGTGCGTGTGTTTGTGTGCGCTTGAGTGCGTGTGCGTGCGTGTGGTTAATCTGACAATAAATGGGTTCAGTTTAGTTCAGTGTGTGTATGTGTACATATGTAGGTGTGTATGGGTGCTTGAGTGCGTGTGCGTGGGTGCGTGCGCGCGCGTGTGAACAGTCATTTTCCGGCCTGTCCGTTTTACTTAGTTCATCCCTTACCACTAACACACGTGATCGATAGAGATGAATAACAAGAAAAATGACAAAAACTAACTCCACTGACCACGTTTCCCGTAAACTGAACGCCCTTGGGAACAGAAACCAAACAGGAGGAACTCAGCCTATTTGCCGGAAAGCATAGAGGCTTAAGTCATTCGTGAACACACAGTCGATGGAAATAGAAGGAAAAAAAAAAAAACCCAAGATGTAGCCAGTCTACGTGGCAGAAAACACGTAACCAGCTGGCGGCATTCTGATCACGTCATGGTAAGAGACACGACAGCAAGCCTGTTTTCTGAACAAATTGTTGTAGCAGAAAACATATGACCACGTGGTATTGTGATTACGTCAGCAAATGGTTCAGTGAAATATATCGACGTCCCTCTTACATGGGAGACCTTTTGAAATGGATTTATACAGACAAGAAAGAAAAGAAAAGAAAAGAAAAAAGAAGGATGGGGGTGGTAAGCGTGTGTGTGTGTGTGTGTGTGTGTGTGTGCGTGTGCGTGTGTGTGTGTGTGTGTATGTGTGTGTGTGTGTGTGTATGTGTGTGTGTGCACGTGTGTGCGTGTGTGAGTGTGTGCGTGTGTGTGAGTGTGTGTGTGTGTGTGTGTGTGTGTGTGTGTGTGTGTGAGAGAGAGAGAGAGAGAGAGAGAGAGAGAGAGAGAGAGAGCGGAAATCTGGAATGTTAAACCGTTAAGAGCCGATACTTGCTTGATTCATTTATGAGCGATGTCGAGGTAAATGGGGAATGCGGAACTGCATTGTGTCCATAGATTGGCTGCTCACAGAACACGTGTGACTCACTGGTATTTCGATCACGTCAGCCGCCCTTTCAGTCCATGAAACTGATTACCTGAATTCAAACATTCTCTGTCTCTGTCTTTGTCTCGGTCTTTGTCTCTGTCTGTCTGTCTGTGTCTCTGTCTGTCTATCTATCTGCCTGACTGTCTGTCTATCTCTCTGTCTGTCTGACTGTTTGTCTGTCTGTCTGTCTGTCTGCCTGTTTGTCCCTCCCTCTCTCTTTCTCTCTCTGTCGTCTTTCTGTCTGTCTGTCTGACTCTCTCTCTCTCTCTCTCTCTCTCCTCTCTCTCTCTCTCTCTCTCTCTCAAAATTGTTGATATTATTGATGCATTGTAGTTGTCTAATTATCATCCTTAGCAGCTTGTTCTATGTTAATATTTTAATATGTTAATATGTAACTCTCTCTCTCTCTCTCTGTCTCTGTCTCTCTCGCTAGTCATGCTTAGTTAGTCCCTCAGCGGGGCAAGGGCCGGATGGAAAAAAAACAAACAAACAAACATGTGTTTGCTTATCTGTTACCCTTGGAAATAAAGATTATCATCATCATCATCATCATCATCATCATCATCTCTGTCTCTCTCTGTCCTCTGTCTGTCTGTCTGTCTGTCTTTCTCTCTCTCTCTCTCTCTCTCTCTCTCTCTCTCTCTCTCTCTCTCTCTCTCTCTCTCTCTCTTGGAATTGAAACAAACACCAGAACTGAAACTGGAACTTTGCTGCAGTTATCTCTGGTTTTTGCCCCTGGCTGTTCGACTCAATGACCTGACACCTCGTCAGTTTCACCCTTCCTTTGACACTCCTGACCTACAACTGCGCTCCATGAAATCAACAATGACAGATCTCTCTCTTTCCACGTCTCGGCAACACTGAGCAAATTACTTCTGTCTTCTGTTTTTGAACCCTGGGTGGTGAGAACACCAAAGAATTACGGTCTGTGGTGTGTCCTCTGTTTGACGCCAAGAGCACACACACACAATCAGCCGTGTTTCCCTGATGAGTCCGATCTAGCGGACGAAAGGCCTAGGAGCAGGCAATACATAATAGATCTGCCTCCGAGAGGGATTGCGATGGTTCCCTCATGCAGCTAGTGAAGGGTTTTCATATTTATGATGTATGTTTTTCCCATTTTCTTCATCTTCAACCTTTTTCTTTTTTTTTTTTTTTTTTAAATTTCAAATCTTCACCAAGTCATTACTATAATGATGGAAGAATTGTTAACCTGCACTTGTTTCCCCCCACTACTTAATTGTTCAAAATTACTTCTGTCTCTTAGAAAAGCAGATACTCACGCTACACCGATTACAGGTTGGAAAATACCTCTCGTCCAAGATAAGGACTGTGTAAAGCTTACATGAGTATATTTGGTTTAAGTGTGCATAGGAAGGGTTAGAGATATTTGTAGGTTTTTGTTTGGGTTTTTTTTTGCGTACGCAGGCTGATACTCCTGCAGACACTCCCTATATGGACAGGCAAGGATTAATCCCATCTACCCAACAAAGGGAGTGGAGTTTTGTGTGTATGACCGTTTTTTATCCCGCCATAAAGTCAGCCATACTCCATCTTCGGGGAAGGTGCATGCTATGTGTAACGTGTCATCCATACCAACGGCCAAACTGAGCTTCTCTTCCGAAAGTTGGTGATGGGATTTTACGTGTGTGCAAGATGGTATGCGTGCGTTCACACGCGGAACCTCGGTTTATAGTCTCGTTCGAAGGACTGTATGGGAAATGATGGAGTCAGAACCAATGTTAACTCCGAGGGGAAAATCCCCCTATACCGAAACGGCCCGGCAGAGATTCGAAACTGCAACCCCAAGATTACGAGTCCGGCGCTCTACCAACTGAGCTATTCAGGCCCCCTTTGTAGGCTATAATTATGGTTATATTTTGACTGTACATGCGATGTATTCTAGTCCGTGATAGTGTGTTCTCTTGAGAGGAGCCCTGAGTAAGTCTCTAGAATGTACAGTAAACAAACTGTCCTACATAATGCTATTCACAGGAACGTCCATGCACTCAGAGATGTTGCACTTTATTCCTTCTACCATTGCCATCACACGATTTACCTCACTCAAAACGAAATAGCAGCCATGTTATAGCTGCTAGACTGGGATCCCTATTGACTCTATGTTTGCCTGCTGGTGGAGATTTTGGAGAGAAAAAAATGCAGATAGTGAGAAATTGGTCTTTTCTCTTTCTGTCCATTTTCTTTGGTTATTTTTTTTCTCCATTTTTTTTTTTTTTATATTCACTTATTTTGCTGACAGATATTTTTCTTAACCATCTTGCCATCTTTCAACGCCCATCTTGCGCCGAATTTGAGAAGATTAGTGATTGCTCGTTCTTCATTTCCATTTTCCTGCATGTTGTTTATCTTGCCTGAAGAAGACCTAAGAGGTCGAAACGCGTCGTGTTTTGTCTTGTAATGTGTTTGTCCCTGTTCTTTGGGCGGGCTCACTGACAATTCTTTTTAAATTTAATTTTTGTTAAGTTTCAAAACAATAAAATGATCTGCAGTCATGGCAGACAGACTATTGGGACAGTGTAAGTGGTAGACTGGTCCCCAACCCTCACTCCTCTGCATGTTTGTTCCCGTCTGCCATTCTCTATAGGTGAGTGGTGACGTTAAACCTGAACGCAATGAACTAAATGGTCAGATCTATCACGTCAGGCGAGCAAGGACTCTAATTCTGAACGGTAGGAGCTCAATGACCAGGTCTATCACTTAAGGCGAACTGTGATTTTAATCTTGAATGGAATGAACTAGATGGTTAAATCTGTCACTCAAGGCAAGCGTTGACATTAATCCTAAATGACATGAACTAAATGATCAAACCTATCACTTAAGGCGAGCGGTGACG
>CM065715.1:13981993-13984493 GCA_033310375.1 Conus canariensis
AGTACGTTTATACATGTTTCAAATGATTTTATGTCGCCTGCTAAAAGAAATTCCGTGTCATCTGCATACTGAGAAAGCTTATGTTCGACTGTATCTATAACTATTCCACGTATGTTTACATTTTCCCGAATCATTAATGCTAGAATTTCAACACATAATAGGAATAAATATGGCGATAGTGGATCACCTTGTCTGCATCCGCGGTCTATCTCAAACCAACTAGAAACTTGACCATTAACAAGGACACATGAGTTGATATTTTTATAGAATGTTTCAATCCATTTGCAGAAGCCCTGTTGAAATCCAAACGCTTTCAATACTTTAAACATAAAATCCCAGCTCACTGAATCGAATGCTTTCTCAAATCAAAATGTTTAATAAAAGCCCTGGTAAGTTGTGTTCTTCTAAATAAGCAATTGTGTCGTAAATGAGCCTAATGTTATCCCCTATGTCTCTATTCTTAACAGAACCTGTTTGATCCTCATTGACGAGACCAGCTAACACATTTTTTAAACGGTTGGCTATACACGATGACCCTATTTTATATACAACATTTAACAACGAGATTGGTCTCCAGTTCTTCACAAAGTGTCTTGGTCTATCTCCCTTTGGTATGCATACAATTAGTCCCTGTCTTTGAACACAAGAAAGTTCCCCCCTTCTAAATCCGGCATTTAAAGCTCTGACAACAAAAACCCCTATTCTGCTAAAAAAAAAAAAAAAACTTAAAAAATTCTGTTGTGAAACCATCAGTGCCAGGACTTTTGTTGTTTTTCATGTTCTTTAATGCTATGCATGTCTCCTCCAGTGTGATTTCGCCATCTAATTTATTTGCTTCGTCACGGTCTAAATGTGGAATATTTACAATGAGTTCATCCAAATCACAGTCGTCAACTTCACATTTTTTGTACAGTGATTCATAAAATCCTTGAACCTCATGAAGAATCTCTGTTTGGTCATTTAGAATATTGCCATGGTTATCAATTTTAATCTAGTCATACTCTTACTTATAAAATGTCTTTTTTCTAGGTTACAGAAATAGTTCGTCACTTTTTCCCCTTCAGCTATCCACCTAGCCCTCGATCTTAAAAGTACCCCTTCTATTCTTTTCTCTCGAATAACCTTTAGCCTTTCCTTCTTTAACTCTAAAGCTTTGATCTCTTCTTTGTCTTTTGTCTCTTTTCTTTCGATCCGGTGTATGTCTTGCTGTATGTTACGTTCCTCTTCATTCGTGGTTTTCTTCTTTATAGTTGCGTATGAAACAGTTTTGGACCTAAGCTTCATCAGTAAAAGATCTAGAAATAAGTCATCAGAAACTGTAAACTGTAATTCGGTCAGAGGAATCGTGTGTACTGCTTCTCTTGCATATGGGCTTACAGCATATTCTTGTTTGACATTCTCAATTTCTTTGTTAATTTCGTCCAGATAGTCCTTGTCCTTTAATAATGACGAGTTAAATTTCCAAAAAGTATTACTCTTAATTTTGTTTACCAAACCGTAACCTTAACACAATCATGGAGTGGTCTGTTCTATACCCACATTCAATGTCTACATCATCGACAAAGGAAACAACGTGATCTGATATGAGAAAAAAAATCCAACCGTGCTTGTTGGAAAGGATTATGTCTTCTCCAGGTATATCTGTGACAATCCTGATTTAACCCGTTCGCTGCTTGAAGCTGCTTGAAAATGTTACAAACAAAGGCTTTCCCAGTGCCAGGGAAATCTAATGATTTGGGGGTAATAATTAACAAAAAATTATAGCTCAGAAACTACAAAAGATATAACAATGAAATATATATGATTTTTGAAGGAAATTGAATGAAGATTTTGAATCTGGGCTTTTGTTTTAATTTTGATAATAAAAAAGTATTTAGACAATTAGATTTGGATAGATTTTTTGCACGATCAAAAGCATATGTATTTACCACTACATCTTCACATCCAAACAAGAACACAAAGCAAAAAAGTTGAAAATAAAGTTTGTATTGTCACTCTACACCTGTAAATGAAAGTAAAACAGTTTAGAAGTCGATCAAGACGCTCACACTCTATGCAGACAGGTCAGTCCACGACCACGCCCCCCTCTTCCCACCACGCCCCCTTGCTGGACTTCAACCCTCTCTTTCACTGCTCCTCTTCCCCTACCTTTTCCTCTGCCCTGTGCCGCGCCGCGAGCAGGCCGCGCTCCCCTCTCACGCTGACTACCACGTCACTGACCACTGGCACGCAGTGCAGAGTACACACTAGGCGAGCTCGTTCGACGCTGGCAAACCAGTCAGCTGAACACACATTGAGGTCACACAGCCCGACACAATAACTGACGAATACGGTTGGCAATTCCATCACTATCATCATCTCACCTTCATGCTCGAGTGAGTCGTTGAATAAAAGATTATTGTCTTTGTCAAAAATCATTAGCAGAGCCTGCTCAGCTGTGTAAATACGTTGATTTGGTCGCTGCGCTTGTCGAAGGTTGCGCCGCCATCTTTGCAAGCGA
>CM065715.1:13991993-14009493 GCA_033310375.1 Conus canariensis
AATGGTGTGCATTTATGAAAAAGAATGAAAAGTACATTTAAAAAAAGTAAAACGAACAACAATGGAGTTCTTTTTCCTCTGCTGACTTCAGGAAAATGAAAATCCATGTGTTCAAATTTCAGCTGAAGCGAGTTCCACATTCACAGTGTCAGTTCCGGATTCGAAATTGGACAAACTGGAATCACCCAACCTGATGAGTAAAATTCACCACAAAAAAAAAGAAAGAAAGAAAAAGAAAGAAAGAAAGGGGAAAAAAAAGGAAAGAAACCACGATCAACATTTTGCCCTGCCTACGGGGATTCAGATGAAACGTCCACCATGTCATGACAAGCCATGTTCGCGCCTTTTAACACTGAAAGTTCATACTTCGTGACATTGGTCATTCGTGCTTTTCGATATCTAAACATGCGATTTTAAGTGCGCTTGTGGGCGTTTCCACTTCAACACGGGGTCACGCCACTTTGTTAGGCTAAATCCGTGTCCAGCTGGTGGCAGTCGATTGCCCCTCTCGATTTTTTTTTTAAAACTTGTACAGAGAAGTTTTCAGTTTCAGGTTCATTACGGTCCTTTCCGGGTTATCGTTACTGAGGAAAGAAAGGGAAGTCACTCCTGACTTGAGCGGCAATCTTATACAAGGAACACGAATGGACTAAAAATGTACACACACAAAAAATAAAAAATAAATAAATAGATAAATAAATAAAAATAAAAAAAATAATGAAAATAGAATTTAAAAAATATAAATGAAAAAACAGAAAAGAAAATTGTTTGTGTGTAGTTTTCTGGTTGTTGTTGCTTATTCATTCATTCATTATTCATTTGTTTATATTCTGTCGTCGACTTTTTTTTTCTTTTTGTTTCTTTTCTTTTCTTTTTCTCCTTTTCCTTTCTGTTTTTTTTTTTCATTTATTTTTTTTAATATTAGAGGATGAATGCGGGCTGTACACAAGGTGATTTATTTGTACGTTATTGATATTCATGAAGGTAAGATCATCAATTTTCACTCCGAGGTCCTGGTTTTCTTGAAAATTCATAGCCACTCTTCATTCGCCGCCCCACCCACTGACCCCTTTGTTCAAGACTACACTTGGTTCTTTACTGTTATTTGTCTCAGCCGATTGTAATTATTGTATAATACTGTGTCGTACTGTATTGTGTACTATATTGTACTGAGATGTTTTGAACTGCATTGTCTTCTTGTTGTTTTTTCCAATTGTATTGTATGGCATTATATTGTTTTATATCGTATTCTAATGCATTGCAGTGTATGGTGTTCTATGGCATGTCATTGTAGCAGTGGGTTGTATAGTATTGAACTCTACTGTTTTGTATTGTATTGTTCTATATTGCATTGTCACAACGCACTGCTCTCTGTGAAATAAGGCGTTCTCCATCGGGCGAGCGGATCACCTTAGTGTATCGCGGCCAATATTTTCTCTTTCTGCTTTTTAATGCTATGTTGTTTTCGACCTGCCAAAGTGGATTTCCTTGAAGATATTTACCAAGGGTAACTCCATCGTCGTCTTGAAAGCCTTCATGTGCGGTTGGATACATGGAGAACACGGAATTTCGGTTTATCGACTCATTCGAAACACTAACACTCAGACTACCAATTCAGTTCTGGTCAAGAGGTGAGTGGGGGAATGCGGAAAGGGGAGTATTCTGTACCGAGAGAGACTCAAACCGCGGGCTCAAGATTCTCTCGCCTCGAAGGCGAGTATGCTGTCGACTTGACCACCGTGCACCTCTTGATGGTTTGTTATTACATCATCGAACGAATAGAACAAACAAACCGCAATACTGAACCAATGCGTTTAGACCTTAGAATCTCTGCAAGCAAGACCAAAAAAAAATTAGAAATAAAAAGAAGAAGAAGAAGGAAAGAAGATACAAAAGAAGAAAAAAGGTAAAAGAATGATTTTTTTTTTAAAAAAGGGTGGGGATGGGGTGGAGAAGCAGGCAGAACCAACACTCTTCGACCTTAGGAGCCCCTACATGCAAGACAAAGAAAAAAGACAGGCAGACAGAATCAACGCGTTTCGATCTGTCCTCAGAATCTCCAACAAGACTCACGCGCAGACAAACTCGACGCATTTTGACCCCCCCAAGAACTTCTACACACAGGACAAAGATAAATGACCGGCAGACAGCAGCGTCGACGCGTTTCAACCCCTAGGTTGAAGACAACACAAGCGACGGGCAGATTGAATCAGTTTGTCTCAGTCCCTCGGTCTTCTACAGACAAGACAAACAACAGTGGCAGACGGACAAAATCAACGTGTTTCGACCCGTAGGTCTTCTGCAAGCAAGACAAACGAAAGTCACAAGTAGACGCAATTAGCTTCGTGTCTTAGAACCTCTACAGGCAAGATCCACACAGAAGACAAGTTAAAAGAAAAAAAAAATCAACGCGTTTGGATCCGTAGAATCTTCACAAAAACACGAGAAACAAAAGTGACCAGCAGACAAAATCAACGTGTTTCGACTCTTAGGTCTCTTACACGCTAGACAAACATCACTGACAAACAAATAAAATCAACGCGTTTCGATCCCTAGGTCCTCTACACGCAACACAAACAAATGTGACTAGCTGACACGATCAAAGAGTTTGTGTCTTTCCCATCTCCACAGACAAGACAAAAGGAAAGAAGAAAATAAAAAAGTGACAACTAGATCAAATTTACGCCTGTTGACGTTTCGGTTTTCCACACACTAAATAAGCATAAGTGATAAGTGGACAATATCAACGCGTTAGGACCCCTAGATTAAACAAAATGACATGCAGACAAAGTCAACGCGTTTCAACCATCAGAACCTGGAAAGACAGCACAAATAGAAGTGATAAGCAGAGAGAGTCACAGCGTTTCGACCTCAAGGCCTTCGACAAGCAAGGTCACAGTGACCAAAAGATGCAACTCTCTCTCTCTCTCTCTCTCTCTCTCTCTCTCTCTCTCTCTCTCTCTCTCTCTCTCTCTCTTCTGTCGCCGTCTGTCTGCCCGTCTGTCTGTCTGTCTGTCTGTCTCTGCCCGTCTGTCTCTCTCTCTCTCTCTCTCTCTCTCTCTCTCTCTCTCTCTCTCTCATGTCATTTTTGCCTTGACTGTACAGCGATGAAGACTGTGGTGGTTCTACTGTCAGCACTGGTGGTGGCGGCTTACGCCTCTCCACGTCAGAAAAGGTTTCTCTTCCCGAGTAAGATCCCATACAATCAGATGGTCAATTCTGCTAGAGCTGAATTTAACAAATTACTTCATGGCAAGAGTAGTAATTTCACCTTTGTGTCGTCATAGGATTGATGATGACGATGACGACGACGACGTTGACGACGATGACGCTGTTTGTGTTGCTGTGGCTGTTGTTGTTGTTGCTGTTGTTGTTGATGACGACCATGATGATGATGATGATGATGACCATGATGATATTGATGATGATGATGATGATGATGATGATGGTGATGATGACGACGACGACGACGACGACGACGACGACGACGACTATGATGACATTGATGATGATGATGATGATGATGATGATGATGATGATGATGATGATGATGATGATGATAACGACGACGTCGACAATGAAAACACCGGTCAATGTACACTGCGGTTGACCCGTGTCCAATCATTATTATAAGGTGCCATCCCACATTCCATTTTGTCAACAAAAACAGAAAGAAATGCTTTACTCCAAACAAAGGCCGAAAGAGCGACTGATCGCCAACTTTGTTCCCCCTTCCCTCCTTCTCTTGAAAAAGCCATCAAGGCTTTATGTTTTCACAGAAGAGGTCTCCCCCGAAGTCGGAGTGTGGCTGCCCATGTGGCGGGGTAATCAAAAACGGTCACACACGTAATGTTCTCATCCCCACCTGATGCATTCGTACAATAGTGTTCAAGTACTTCGGCTGTTCGGATGATCCCTGGAGTCTTTTAGCCAGGGTATAAACAACAACAACAACAACAACAACAACAGAAAAGTTCCTGTGTTCTACACATATGCATAGCTCAGACTCTGTACGACAGTGCTATAGCATATCGGATGACTGTACTGTTGCATAATATATGAATGACAGTGACGTTTATAAACTTTTCTGATTTTTTTTTCTTATGACAGGAGAAAGGAAACAAAACGAAAGAGGCAATTTGCCAATTTGACTCATATGCGTTGAAAAAAACACCGCGGGAAGATGAACAAAAGACAGATGGGGAAAAAATCGGAACGGAGAGAGGCTAGGCATGTAGACCTTGTTTGCGTGATTAAAAAATCAATATTTTCAGCTTCATGTTACTGTACATAACGTTCTTGTGGTGCCATGTATCGTTCACATGCTATTCATGGCTCGCGTGATGTTTTGTATTGCCCACCTGATGTCATGGATGGATGGCACGGTCCCCTTCAAGTTACCTGTTGGATTGCAGTACTGGTGGCACAGCTGGGGTCCACAACTAGTTTCTAATCCCATTTTCCTCCCATGGAGGCTCTGCAGTCTTTCCTAGTGTATTCACAATCAAAGCTGACAATATGAATATGAAGAAATATACAGCGGTTTTATAAGCTATACTGCTCAGTTGGAAGAGCGCCGGACTCGTGATCCTGGGGGTTGCGGGTTCGAATCTCCGCCGGGCCGTTTCGGTACAGGGGGATTTTGCCCTCGGAGATAACATTGGAACTGACTCCATTTCCCATACAGTCCTTCGAATGAGACTATAAACCGAGGTTCCGTGTGTGAACGCACGCATAAAATCTTGCACACACGTAAAATCCCATCAGCAACTTTCGGAAGAGTAGGCCAGTTCGGCCGTTGGTATGGATGACACGTTACACACAGCATGCACCCTGCGTAAGAAATGGAACGAATGAAGGAAGTAAGGAAACTGAGTGATCGATATTGAACGATACTGACTGGATGACACGGGAAACGACTGAATGAAGCGCCAGCTGGCAGCTCTTCAGTCGGCACTACCCAGGTAGGCAGCCCGTTGTGTGTAAACGAGTGTGGATTGTAAAGCTCTTAGAGCTTGGTCTCTAGCCGAGAACAGGCGCTTTATAAGTATTCATTATTGTTATTATTATTATTAAATTGTAAATTCGTAGAATATACAGGCGTTCTGTTCACTTGTTATGATCTTTCACGTGACGATATTAATTCTTCGAAAAGAAAATTGTAACAAAGGCGAGATGTGACAAGTGCAGTTGCCTAAGTTACAGACAATAATGAATAAATTAACATAATTAAAGCCTAACACATCTGGAGGAAAAAAAAACAGGAATCAGTTTCGCTGGCTCTTAGAGTTTAACGTATCAAAGATTTTTTTCTCCTTAATAAAACTCTGTCTGTCTCAAGGTCATTGACAAACACATAAAACCAAAGCTGAAGTGACCATCCACGGCATGGCCAAGCAAAGACATGTGTACCAAACGCATAATGTCCAGATCTAGTAATAAACAAACGCGACGTGTGTTCAGTACATAGGTGATCTGGCTGATTTGCAAACGACTTTGACACTTATGATCACAGTAGATTAAGCATCGCCCCTGCTGATGAAAAGACACTTTCTGGAGCGTGGTCAGTTTAGCAATGAAGATGTAGTCATACTACAGTTATTCATGCATCATCACTGGACCCTATCGCTTTCTTTATTGTACTCCCAGTTCTTATAGAACAGGGAGTACTTTACAATGGGAGCGAAGAAATGCTATCTGTCTGTCTGTCTGTCCGTGGTCAAAATATGTTCCACACGGATGATGCCCGATGTTTTATTTTACCAGAATAGCCGTTACTAACGACTATAACGGCCCAAAACGGGTTTTTTCTTCTTCATGGAATATCTCAGTGACGAAATACATTATGTCACATGTTTGATTGTGACTTTTTTCAGGAAGATAAACTGGGAGTACGTTTATATGCCTTGCTTCTTGTTTTTTATTTCAGACAGACCAACCACTACCACTGCCACCGCTGTTCCGTCCGTGCAAGACGACTCAGGAGCAATGCAGTGTCTCAACTGGATGAATAGTAATACAGCTTTGATATTTTTTAACACGAATGTAATGTTTTCGTACACTTAGGATTATTAAGTTAACATAAATTAAGGAATGAATTGCCTCATGTAAATGTGTTCATTAAATTATTAAAAGACAGGTTTGAAATAGAAAAATACATCGCTTTTGTTAACTTTAACATGGTTAAGTTTAACACTTACTGGCATAAGTATAAAGAATTAATTGAAAGTGAAGGAATGTAAATACGAAAACGTACGATTTATTTTGGGAAAAAAAATGGAGGGGGGGGGGGGGGGGGGGGGATCCAAGCCATTTAAGAGTATGTAAACGTCTGCGTATTCATTAAAAATGAATTCATGAAACTCTAGGATACCATCAATATATAATGAAATGTAATTTTTCTTTTTATATTATAGAAATGGCTGGCAGCTATTGATATTCTTCTTTTGTGTGTGTTTTTGATTTGTTTTATTGATTTCTTACGAGTTCTCTTTATTCTGTCTAGAGTTTAGTTATGTCCTCGTTATCCGTTCATTTAGTTCATTTGTGAAAGATTGAAATTACATGTACAGAAGCTTCAATTGGTAATAAAAGTATAACATAAAAAAGAGTACTAAACAAAGAGGACACGTTTTAACAGAAAAATGATTCTTAAGTGAAGTGTTTGACTGAAAATTAGTTGCAAAGGGAGGCGACTGCAGGCGGAGATCTGAACCAATCTTTCAAAAGTATAATGTAAGAGGTCGAAACGCGTCGTGGTGTCTTGTGATTCGTTTGTCCACTTTGTTTGGCAGAGTTATTATTATTATTATATATATATATATATATATATATATATATATATATATATATATATATTACATATGCCGTTATGTGTGTCTGCTCACACAAGCCCACAAATCACACACACACACACACACACACACACACACACACACACACACACACACACACACACACTCACTCACTCACTCACTCACTCACTCACACGCACACACGCACGCACGCACACGCACGCACGCATGTACACTCACAACACACACACACACACACACACACACACACACACACACACACACACACACAGTGTAACTCAGACGTCTGCTACGTCTTGTAACTCAGACGTCTGCTACGTCTTGTAACTCAGACGTCTGCTATGTCATAGCCAAGAGACCCTCTTCTTAAATTTTCTCAACTTTAGATATTAATTCACTGATCCATCAGCTTTAGATCATGCGCAGTGTGGTCTCAAAACTTAGCGGATGTGGTGTAACGTATATGGACTAGTCCGCACGCAGTGACGCCTCCTTGATGAAACTGAAACTGAAACTGAAACTGAAAGCCTCACTTTCCAGCCAATTTTTATTCATACTGACTGCTGTCCCTTTTTTTTGTTTGTTTGTTTGTTTTTTGGTTGTTTTTTTTTGTTTTTTGCTGTTGTTTTATGTTTCGCTTAACGTCATTTATTTTAGGTGTGCACGTGATCGTTGTAGGCTTCTTTTCATTGCTCCGTACTTCGTTTCACATCCGTTTTTTTTTTTGTTTTGTTTTTTTTTTTTTGCTAGTCGTGTGCATGTGATCGTTATTCGGCATTCCTTACCTCTTATAAAGTGATCACTCGTTCTCCACTTTTGGTTGTCCTGAGTGTTGTTTATCTTGCCTGAAGAAAGTCTAAGAAGTCGAAACGCGTCGTGCTTTGTCTTATGATTCGTTTGTCCACTTTGTTTGGCAGAAGTATGACATATACTTTTCAAAGATTTGTTTAACTGAAAGTGAACATAACCGGTTATGAGGGTTTGTTCTGTACGCTATTTCAGACGTATTCGGCGGTTTGGTGGACTATGTGGCTGACCGGATAAGTTCTGAGGATGCGAAGGCCGTCTGTCAAATTGTCTGCGAACAGCTGGCCGAAAGGAAAATTCTGCCCATTGAGGTCGAGAGCTGTGGACGGGAGTGCACGTTGTGAGTATACAGCATCCACCATCATAGTACTAGCTCCAGCACACTGCAGCTTCTGCCATACTGTAACCTTCATCACAATACGACCTACGTCATGATACAACTCCCACAGCATACAACCTTCATCACAATACGACCTACGTCACGATACAACTCCCACAGCATACAACCTTCATCACAATACGACCTACGTCATGATACAACTCCCACAGCATACAACCTTCATCACAATACGACCTACGTCACGATACAACTCCCACAGCATACAACCTTCATCACAATACGACCTACGTCACGATACAACTCCCACAGCATACAACCTTCATCACAATACGACCTACGTCAGGATACAACTCCCACACCATACAACCTTCATCACAATTGACCCACGTCATGATACAACTCCCACAGCATACAACCTTCATCACGATACGACCTACGTCACGATACAACTCCCACAGCATACAACCTTCATCACAATACGACCTACGTCACGATACAACTCCCACAGCATACAACCTTCATCACAATACGACCTACGTCATGATACAACTCCCACAGCATACAACCTTCATCACAATACGACCTACGTCATGATACAACTCCCACAGCATACAACCTTCATCACAATGTGACCCACGTCATGATACAACTCCCACAGCATACAACCTTCATCAGAATATGACCTACGTCAGGATACAACTCCCACAGCATACAACCTTCATCACGATACGACCTACGTCAGATACAACTCCCACAGCATACAACCTTCATCACGATACGACCTACGTCAGACACATTTCCCACAGCATACAACCTTCATCACAATACGACCTACGTCACGATACAACTCCCACAGCATACAACCTTCATCACAATACGACCTACGTCACGATACAACTCCCACAGGATACAACCTTCATCACAATACGACCTACGTCATGATACAACTTCCACAACATACAACCTTCATCACAATTCAGTTCAGTTCAGTAGTTTTATTTAACGTCTTTTCATCGCAAGATGATCTTAGACCTTTAAACTGCAATGTACATTCCATTGTACTATCAGCACCTCCCCCCCCCCCCCAAAAAAAAAAAAAAAAAAAAAAAAAAAAATCTCAAATGGCTTTTTTCACAATAGTTTTGCAACTGGGGACTGAGCAATAACCAAAGCAATATCAAAAAAGCAAGGGTTATTTACCACACTATCAACATGGTCAGAATTATTTATAAAAATATTCTTCTCCTTATAAGCTGTGGTTAGTATAGGGCATTCAAGTAAAAGGTGACGAATTGAGATATTCTCCTGACATATACACGCTATACCTCGTGAATATTTTGTATTCCATGTATTTAACCGTAATTTATGAATTAATCTGGCTAGATACCTTGGACATGATGGCAGGACGAATAAATTCTCATTAAGATGTTTCTTCCGCATATTCTTTTCCAATCGCTGGATCAATTCATGCGGAGAAAAATTTAAGACTTTGTTGAAGGGTGTTTCAAAAATTGTACAGGCTCCCTGTTTTGCCAATTTGTCTGCTAATTCATTCCCTTTTAAGCCACAATGTGAAGGAACCCAGCAAAAATCAACTGCTATACCTCGGGAAAGTAAACAATGTAATAGATGCTTAATTTCAAAAAGAATATCAGTTCTAATTTTAGAGTTCCAGTGCTTTAATGATTGTAAAACTGATTTTGAATCAACACAAAATAGCACACTATAAAATGATACTGGCGTGTCATATAAGATATAATTCAGAGCTTTCATAATTGCATATAGCTCTGATGTATAAATTGAAAATTCTCTGCCTAGATAGAAAGACTTTTGCACATTTAAGGATGGTATAGTGAATCCAGCACCACTGTCAGACGTTTCCATTATTGAACCATCTGTAAATATTTTAAATGATTTGGATAAGTCTTTTCGAGATGTTCTCGAACTTCATTTACTAGAATATTTACACTGTCATCTTTCTTCAAAGTAGTATATTCATTATCAATTTTTGCGTTGAGATGCTCCCATGGGGGCATTTGAGGAAAAATGGGAACCTCCGAAATTGCATCAATATCAATACTACATTCTGACATAAGCTCACAAGTGAAATTTCTAATTGGCTCTATGTATGATATATTTTTAGACCTTTTGGGGTATTCCTTGTTGGAATCCATAAGAATTTCATCAGTAGTAGAGTTTTTTACAGATAGGCCTCTTACAACGTATTTGGACACATCCAACGTTCGTTGTTCATTAAGAGGTAAAATGTTTGTCTCCTTATAGCATTTCATTGTGTTTGTGTGTACTGGAACACCCAAAGCTAATTTTAAAGCTTTACTATCTAAGCTTTGCAGTTTCTTTAAAAGGTAGTTAGATGCTGAGAAGTATACTTCCTGTCCATATATTAATTTTGATCGGACTAACGATGTATATAAATGTAAAAGTGCAGTACAGTCTTGACCCCATGGTTGACAACATATAATTTTGAGCAAATTTAATCTTTTCCTAGCTTTATCTATCAAATTTTCAATATGTTTTTGCCAGTTCAGCTTCGGTGTTAAAAACACTCCTAAGAATTTGACTGTTTGCTTATATTGTAGAACATTGTCGTCAAGAATAAGGTTGGGCAGAGCTTTTGGGTTTTCACCATTATTAAAAAGCATTAAACAAGTTTTCTCACCAGATAATTCAAGACCGTTCTCTTTCATGTAAGCAGATAATCTGTCCAATTCTCCTTGATACATTGTACAAATTTTACTGCCCTTTTATTCGAGTGCTTCCTTAATGAAGTATTAATCCAAATGGCAATATCATCTGCATACTGCACTACATTGGTGGATTTTGTTAATGCCTTTGGGAGATCATGTATAAGGATCGTAAATAATAAAGGTGCAATAACAGATCCCTGAGGAATGCCCATATCTATTTTCCTGAATGATGAATATGTTTTACCAATTCGCGTACATATACTTCTTCCTTCTAGAAAGTTTTTTATATAATCATACATATTCCCAGAAATACCAATATTTTTCAGTTTATACAATAATCGAGCATGCCAAACACGGTCGTATGCTTTCTTTACATCAAAGAATGTAGCTAATGTACTTTTTCTGCGTGAAAATTGCTTTTTTATATGAGAAGTTAGTTTCACTAAATGATCAGTTGTGCAACGCCCTTTTCTGAATCCAGTTGCTGGACTGGAATAATGTCATTTTTTTCACAATAATATAATTGGAGCTAGGGGGTTTGTAGGAACGTCTGCATACAGCCTCATGAAACAGCTCTCAGTTGCAGGGAAGGAAAAAACCAGAGCCCTGAAAGCAATGGCAGAAGCGGCAGAGAGGTGTTCAAGCTGGATCTGGTCAAGGAGGAACAAAAGTGAACTTCATAAGGCTTAATTTCCCTACAAATATCAGGTGTCCCTGTCGCTCAGTGGTTAAAGAGCGAGTCATTAAGTGGAAAATGAGCATGTCCAGAGGGTCATGGGTTCGAATCCCAGCCATGGCTCGTCCCAAGATGGGAAAAAAAAAAAAAAAAAAAAAGGGGCAGCAGAGGGACATCCGGAGTCATGAACCGGGTGTGGCCCAACCCCCCTAGAGTGTCAGGAGATAAGGGCCGAAACACTTGCTTGAAGGGGGCTTCTCTTCTGAGGACTCTCTGCTGCCACGCTCTCCACGAGTTTCTTTCTACTGATGCATGGGTAAACCATTGACTTCCGGGAATAGGCCGGAGGACGTCCGGGAAAGACCGGAGGACACTGGGAAAGACCAGAACCAAGGGCTCTGTGGGCTGGCTCCCCACTTTGCCTTAAATATGTGGCTACTAAAAATAAAAGGAAAAGATGCTCCCAGGATTCACCGAAAGGGGGAGAGAATGATGAATCCATCGGTGCTCAACCAATCATGACTGCCAATCCCAAACGGACTATGAACATGGACCAAATGGAATATCCATGTGTCTGTGGAAAACGTTTCGCTACCACCCGTGGCATGAAGATCCACAGAACAAAGATGGGATGTGTGAAGACTCATCTGAATGAGCGGCAGCGCACTGCATCAGCAGATAAGACGTCGGAAGACCAAGGCCAGGATTTAAACCACAGTGCCAAGGACATCCACGCTGTTGGTTCGGATGAGGAATTTGCACAGGCCCTCGATGCCAGGCGCCTGAAACTCAACCTGCCACGAGCAAACGAAACTGAAGATTGGGAGAAACTGGATGCAAAAATCGTCCAAAGACTCGATGCACTGATAGGGAAAAGCACCCTGGAACACAAACTAGCCACATATGGGGACATTGTGTATGCCACATGTAGAGACGCCTATGGAGCAAAACTACCCAAAGAGAAAACACCTCCAAAGAAATCCAGACGCCAAGAAAAGATGGACAAGATCAGGGTCCAAAAGAAAAACCTCAAGATGCAAATGAAGACCGCACTGCCAGCTGAAAAACAAGGCTTGGAAAAACTGTGGAAAGACCTGAAAGAAAAACACAGTGCCCTCAGCAAAGCGGAATCTGCGAGGAAGAGGAAGAGCAAAAAGAAGAAGACACAAGAGCGCTTCTTCAGAGACCCCTTCCAGTTTGCCAGAACACTGTTTGAGCAGCCAAAATCTGGGACCCTAAGTGTGGACAAAGGAGTTCTTGAGCAGCATCTGAGGAAAACATACTCTGACCCACAGAGCAAAGCACCACTCGACATTCAAGGTCTGGTGTGGCCAACCAACCCTGAGGAACAGTTCAATGGCAAGCCTCCAACGTTGGCGGAAATCAAGAAGGTGGTCGACAAAGCCAGAGCCAAATCATCACCAGGGCCAAACGGAATACCTTACCAGCTTTACAAGAAATGTCCCAAGGTGCTGGAGTGGCTCCACAGGCTGCTGCGATCGGCTTGGAGAAACCAGAAGATCAGCGGCCAGTGGATGACGGCAGATGGTGCGTACATCCCCAAAGAGCAAAACTCAAGTGACATTAGCCAGTTCAGGCCAATATCACTACTGAACGTCGAAGGGAAAATCTTCTTCTCTGTCATGGCAGCAAGGCTGACCAAGTACCTGATGGAAAACAAGTACTTGGATGTGTCAGTCCAGAAAGGTGGCATCCCAGGCGTGGCTGGCTGTGTAGAACACGCCACAATGATCTGGGACGCAATCCAAAAAGCAAAAACAGAAAAGAGAGACCTGGACGTAGTGTGGCTTGATTTGGCAAACGCATATGGATCTGTGCCCCATGAGATGATACAGTTGGCTCTTGAGATGTACCATGTGCCAAAGAACATCCGCGACATGCTCAAGAAGTACTTCAATGGCTTCTCAATGCGGTTCTCTACCAAGGAGTACACAACAGACTGGATCAACTTGGAAGTGGGTATTGCAATGGGCTGTGCGATTTCCCCAATACTGTTCGTGCTGGCAATGGAACTCATCTTGAAAGCAGCAACAAACAACGCGAGACAAACAGACCTTGGCGATGGATACAAGATGCCTCCTCTCAAGGCCTTCATGGATGACACTACAGTGATTTCATCCAGAGAAGACGAGACACGTCATGTGCTGGAGAGGCTGGACGACATAGTTGCCTCATCCAGAATGAAGTTCAAGCCAAAGAAATCACGGAGTCTCTCACTGAGGAAAGGAAAAGTGGCCGGATCTGTGGTCTTCAGTGTTGCCAACCAGGCCATTCCAACAGTCACAGAAGAACCAGTCAAGAGCCTTGGAAGATGGTATGATGATACGCTGAAAGACACACAAAGAGCAAAAGAAACCAAGCAGATGGCGGAGGAAGGCTTGGAGACCATTGACCAGTGTGGGCTCCCTGGCAAATACAAGGTCTGGTGTCTGCAGTTCATGCTGATACCAAAGCTGCTATGGCCTCTGATGATATACGACATCTGCACCAGCATAGTGGAGGCAATGGAAGCCAAAATCAACAAGTTCACAAGGAAATGGCTTGGTGTCCCACCCTGTCTGACTGACATAGCGCTGTACTGTCACCAAGCAAAGCTGAAACTACCCCTGAAATCCATCCTGGAGGAATACAAAGCAGGGAAGATCAGACTTCAAAGCATGCTGGAGGACTCAGGAGACAAGGTGGTAGAAGCAATCAAGCCCCAGCTGAAGACAGGCAGAAAATGGAAAGTTCAAGAGGCGATGGATTCTGCAAAAGAAAGTCTCAAGATCAGAGAAATAACAGGACACACACAGACCAACAGACAAGGACTGGGGGTGACCAAAACTGAATGGTGGTCAAAGGCCAAAGGAAAAGCCAAAAGAGACATGATGATTCAGGAGATGAGAAAAGAAGAAGACCAAAAAAGACTGCAAAAAGCAGTCCAGCAGAGCCAGCAAGGGCAATGGACAACGTGGGAGAATGCACTCCAAAGAAGTCTCACTTGGAATGACATTTGGCACATGGCCCCTCTCAGGATCAGCTTCATTCTCAGATCTGCATATGACCTTCTGCCCTCAAATGCAAACCTGGTGAAGTGGGGGAAAACAGACGATCCTGCATGCCCCCTCTGCCATGAAAAACAAACAGTGGAGCATGTCCTAAGCTCATGTAAAGTAGCCCGGCTCAAGGAAGGTACACATGGAGGCACAACCAAGTGCTCAAAGAAATTGTACAAGTAGTCTGGGCTAGTACCAACACCACAAAAGGGAAAATCAGGACTCCAAAAGCACCCGCAACATTCTTCACGGCAGGAGGCAGCAAATCATGGCCAAGAACAACAGTGCCACTCGAAACATGCAGGCAGAGTCTGCTGGACGGGGCAGATGACTGGGAGTGCACTGCAGACCTCCCAGAATGGAAGAGTCACCCAGAGATCATCAGCAAGAGTGGCATGAGACCAGACATAGTAGTCCACTCTAAGTCAACCAAGCAGCTGATCATGATCGAGCTCACGGTGCCATATGAGAACAGAATGGAGGCAGCTCAAATCTACAAGACTGAAAAGTATGCTGATCTGGCAAACAGCCTGAGGAGAGAAGGCTATCAGGTCAAAGTCCTCACTGCAGAAATTGGAGCTAGGGGGTTTGTAGGAACGTCTGCATACAGCCTCATGAAACAGCTCTCAGTTGCAGGGAAGGAAAAAACCAGAGCCCTGAAAGCAATGGCAGAAGCGGCAGAGAGGTGTTCAAGCTGGATCTGGTCAAGGAGGAACAAAAGTGAACTTCATAAGGCTTAATTTCCCTACAAATATCAGGTGTCCCTGTCGCTCAGTGGTTAAAGAGCGAGTCATTAAGTGGAAAATGAGCATGTCCAGAGGGTCATGGGTTCGAATCCCAGCCATGGCTCGTCCCAAGATGGGAAAAAAAAAAAAAAAAAAAGGGGCAGCAGAGGGACATCCGGAGTCATGAACCGGGTGTGGCCCAACCCCCCTAGAGTGTCAGGAGATAAGGGCCGAAACACTTGCTTGAAGGGGGCTTCTCTTCTGAGGACTCTCTGCTGCCACGCTCTCCACGAGTTTCTTTCTACTAATAGACGTGTTTGTACAACTTTTTCAAGAAGTTTACCAACATGGGATGTTAAAGCAATGGGTCTATAGCTATTTACAGATGTTCTCGTTTTACCTTCTTTTGGTACTGGTACTACCACTGAACTTTTCCAGATTGTAGGAATAGTGCCGTACGTCCAACATTTTTGGAACAACGAATGTAGTAATATTTTCCACGAAGAAGGCAAGTGACGAAGAAGCTCGTAAGAAATACCATCTAGGCCCACTGCTGAATCATAAGATGTAATGGATTCTATCGCTTCAAGAAGTTCTGATGATTGTAATGGAGAATTTAAGTAGTTATTATTGTCTGGTATGGGACTCTTATATTGTTCTTTTTGTTCCTCTTTTTGTCTATGGTACTTGATTTCTGCTGGAAGATTTACAGCTCGACTATTTTCCGAAAAGAAATGGGAGAAAGCTTCCGCCTTATCCATTGTGCTTGGAAATTCTTTTGTTAATTTTACAGGGTAAGCTTGTGTTTTGTAACAATTTTTCATTTGTTTTACTTTTTTCCAAACTTTAAACATATCCTTCGATTCTTTTACTTCGGTCTCACAAAATTCTGCCCAGTATTTCTTTTTAGCTTGAGCAATAATTTTATTACATTTGTTCTTTTCTTGCTTCATAAAGACAAAATTTTCTTCTGTCTTATTTCGTAACCAAGCCTTGTAACTTATTCGCTTTGATTTAACAGCTAGTCTACATTCTTCCGTCCACCATACATTACCTATATATTTACCAATCTTTTTAAATTTACATTTAGGGATAGAATGCTCGGCTGCTAACAGTATGACTTTGCTGAAATTAAAATAAAATAAATTAACATCATCATTCTCAATAAATGTTGTGTTATACGATGCAAGAAAAATCTGGTAGGCATCCCAGTTGGCAAGTTTATAATTAAACTTTGGAATTTTGTCTTCGATGTCTGTTACATCATTATTTATGTCATCATTAAAGATTATAGTAATGGGGAGGTGATCACTTCCCAAACAATCTTCTCCTATAGACCAACTACAGTTTACTGCAATGCTAGGTGAAACTAAGGATAAATCTATCGCGCTAGGTTTGTGAGTTGAAACATCTGGAATTCTTGTGATTCGACCATCATTTAATAAAACTAAAGAGGAATCAATAATATTTTCAACGAATCTGTTGGATGAAACTTTAGAACACCCAGAATCCCAAAATGGTGCATGAGCATTAAAGTCGCCAACAATGATCCATTTCTTACTTGTAAAATTTGTATTCTTCATCCAGTCTGTATTATCCTCTTGGGGTCCATTAGGATAATATACAGAAAGTATATTATAAACTGAGTCTTTGTTCACTTTGATTACAGCACCTGTAGCAAATCCACCTTCATCTTCCTGCGGCACCGGAAATGGAACGATCCTAGTAAATTCCAGGTCCCGTCTGATGTATAGCGCAGTCTGGACTTTTTTGTTTGATTCACTGACTGTGTAAAGTGGAGGGTAGAAATAATTCTCCAAATTTGGTAGTCTGTGCTTTTCCACATTCAGAGACTGAAGTGCTAGCACAGAGTGGTTTCCTTCCAGAACATGATTTTCAAAAGATAATAAATTACTGGGAAGTGATCTGGCATTCCATTGAAATATTTTGAAACAATCATTTTGCTTAGCTTTCATGGCAGATTGCAAGTTGTAACATAACTGCTGTTATGCAAATTATAGGTTTTCACGGCACATTCTCCACCAAACAAGATTGATTGATATTGAGAGTGACCTATTACAGTAGTAATAAAAACGAAATAGCCCACATTGGGGAACATCATCTTCTTAACAAATAAACTATACATTCAAAGAAAACACGAAAAGAACAATGTCATATAAACAATAAACCAATGTCTGAATAGCGCACTACTAAGTATACTGACTATGAGAACGATGAAGGCTATGAACACTCGTTATTCAGGGAACTTGTATGTCTCCAAAGTGCAGGTCTGACCTCAATTAACACTTGCAATGATGAATGTGGTGCGCCTTCACAAAACAGAATATCCAGGTATATCTAACACACAAG
>CM065715.1:14011993-14039493 GCA_033310375.1 Conus canariensis
CTACTACTACTACTACTACTATTTCTTTACAGCCACAAGAAGAAATGAATCAAATTGTAAAACAGAGTATAACAGTTGATGGGGCACTCTCCACAAGAACAATCATGATAGTTTCTAAATCTGCTAAAACGTATTCCAAATCAATATTAGCTTCCGCGACGACATTGTCATAACGATAACCCTTCACAACCAATTGGGGTTTTATGATGGCCCGCCACAACGTGTTAGATTCTAGTCATTACCATACAAAACACGTTGTAGCTCAATTATAAGCATCCACAGCATATCAAAACTTATAGGTGACCGCCAACGATGTACTGAATCCTAATTATTACTCTGCGTAATTTATTGAGTCTTGATTAAAGTCTCAAGTATGACGGCCCACAACCTATCAGATCTGATTCATAATCATCCAGGCCTATGTGAATTTTAATTATGGCCATCCAAAATCTGTTCAATCTTAATTCTGTTCCCACGACAAACTAGCAGGACTTCCTTCAGAACAGCTTGCACGATTACAAAGGGTGCAAAACAGTGCAGCTCGGCTTGTTCTCAAAAAGCGTAAAAATGAGCATATTACACCTTTGTTACGTGAACTCCACTGGCTTCCCATCAAATATCGATGGCAGTTCAAAATCGCAGTTTTTGCCTATCGTTTCTTTGATGGGACACTCCCACAGTATCTTTCTGCTTCTCTGTCCACCTATCAAACTTCTCGGTCTCTTCGCTCATCTTCTCAAAAACTTCTGAAAATTCCTAGGCGCTCGTTAAAGACAGTCGGTGAGAGAGCATTTAGCTTTAGTGCGCCCACTCTTTGGAATTCTCTTCCTGACAGCTTACGTGACCTGCCTACATTATCTAAATTCAAGTCAGAGTTAAAAACATACTTCTTTAGGAAAGCTTTCTTCAACCATAATATCTGAATGCTGTCTATTATTATGACCTGACTTTTTATGTACTGCATGCATAACTGTATTGTTTACGCTTGAACCGATGAACTTGATAAGTGCGCCTGTGTCGGTAGGTGTGTGTGTGTGTGTGTGTGTGTGTGTGTGTGTGTGTGTGTGTGTGTGTGTGTGTGTGTGCGTGTGTGTGAACACATGTTAGTGTGAGTGTTTGAGTGTGTGCTGAGCGCAATGAGTTGATCCCAAGAATTGCGCTATATAAAATCCATACATTATTATGATTATTAAACTGAGTCTCAATTGTGATCCACAACATACTAAGTCTAAATTCTGACCCCCCCCCCCCCCCCCCCCCCCACAACATATCAAACCTGAATAATTATGACCCCCTCCCTCACCCTAAAGTATTCATTCTTAATTACGACAATTCGCGGTACATTAGATATTACCTTTGGCCATCCACAATGTGTTAAATCTTAATAATGACCCATCCAAAACGTATGAAATCTTAAACACGATCCCATTGAACGCATGTTATCTCCATAATGATCTCCAGAATACACTGAATCTTAGAAACGACCATCCTCAATGGTTTGTATCTGAATAATGACTCTGTACAACGTACTAAATCTTAAGTATAAGACATCATCCCTCTCTACCACCTCTGTACTGGATCTTATAAACTTTCTCCCATAGTGTATTGGATTTGACCCCCTCCCTCCCTCCCTCCGCCCCTCTCTAATGTCTTATCACTTCCCCTCCACAACATCTTGATTCTTGTTTATGACACCAATGACGTATTTCATCTTAAGCACGACCCCCACAACGGACTGATTTTTATTCATAAACCTCAGCAGCGATTAAATCTAAGTAATGGTCATCATAATCTATGGAATTTTCAAATAGGACACTCCCACTTGCAATCCCAAACGTACTGAATCGCCATTATGACGCTCCACAACACATTTGATCTTATTGGTACTTCTGAATACCCTAGAGAATCTTGACTCTGATTCGACACAACTTGCGTGAGTCTCCTCAGCCTGTTCAATACTAACTATGGCTCTTCCTAATGTTTTGAGTTCTAATCAATCCTCATTCTCTCCACAACGTCTTGAATCCTGAGTATGTTTTTTTCCAAATACACTGATTCTTTGCAAAAAAATAAAATAAAATAAAATGAAATCCTCCTTAATCTAACCTTTACAATCTTTCCAAGGTCAGCTACGACCATCTGTAAATTATCCAGTCTTAATTTTGTATTATGACAACCCCCTTTTCCCAGCATTTTAAATCTGAATTATGACCACTCAAAACGTCTCGGATCTTAAATGAACTTTACAACGTATTGAATCTTAATTTTGATTTTCAGCAAACTAAGAAATCGCAATTACCTCCCTGAACAACGTAGTGAAATCTTAAATATGATAACCTATAACGGATTATATCTTTATTGTGACCAAGTGAAAGACATTAAATCTCATTTATGACCAATCGCAACGGACGAAATCTTAATGATGACACTCCACGGCGTAATGAATTTTCATTATGACCATCCCAAACGTTTTAGCTCTCTGCAAGACTCTGTGTCATTATTGTGGCCCTGCACATCCTAAAGGGTCTCAATTATAACCCTCCCCCCAGGTTGAGGTTATGATTACTATTGTTATTATTATCATCATCATCATTATTGTTATTGTTATCATTATTATTATCATTGTTGTTGCTGTATTATTATTATTATCATTATAATCATTACTATTGTTATCATCATTATTATTATTATTGTTGTTGCTGTTGTTTTATTATTTTGCTGTTATTATCATCATCATCATCATTATTATTATCATATTATTATTGTTGTTGTTGTTGCTGTTCCTGTTGTTATTATCATTATTATTATTATTATTGCTGAAGTTGACGTTGTTGTTATTGTTATTTTGAATGACGCCACGCAAAAACACCTGAAGCGGTTATAAGAGCGAAATGAAAAAAGTGCTGATTGGACCCTTGTTTCCTCTGTACACTTGTGTCCCAACAACATCATTCAGCAGAATGTCTCCCGAATCGAACTGCGTCCAGATTCAATCATTACTTTGTGCATCATTCTTTCTCCTTTTCCACGTACAGGACTTTCAAAAGTACCTTAGGATCTATTTTGTTGTGGACCGTCACATACACACAATCATATTCAGATTATTTCCTGTTCACTCACGTCAAATAAAAGGAATCATTCAAAATATGAGTTTGAGTAATCTTCGTGTGTGTGTGTGTGTGTGTGTGTGTGTGTGTGTGTGTGTGTGTGTGTGTGTGTGTGTGTGTGTGTGTGTGTTTGCGTGCGCACACACACATACATGTGTGTTTATGTATGCGTATATGCGCACGTGCATGAGTGTGTGCGCGCATGTGCGCGCGAGATTTAACGGGCCACAGAATTAAACATCTTCTGTAATAATCAGTCGGGATAAAGATGCTGAAAACGGTGCGATGGAGATCCAGTTTGGTCTGAGAGTACATGACAGGGCTTCTCATCCTAATATATCCCGTGTCTGAGAGATACAAACACATGCAGTGAAGAAGAAGAATCCAACTAATTTTGACATGGATATTACGGAAGAAGAAGAAGAAGAAGAAAGAAGAATCCAACTAATTCTGACATGGATATTATGGAAGAAGAAGAAGAATCCAACTAATTTTGACATGGATATTACGGAAGAAGAAGAAGAAGAAGAAGAAGAATCCAACCAATTTTGACTTGGATATTTCAGGATCTTTTAATGGACAATGTCTGATCTGCATGCACATTGACATCAACGGTGTTTCGCCAGGTCTGCTCATGTATTTTCCTTTAAAACTTCGGAAAAATCCCACTTGACCTTCGACCCATCTGGTGCTTCTGGGACTCGAACCCACAATTTCAGATTTACAGTCCAGTCCACTTAGCTCGCTCACCCTTTCGGTGATTTTTTGAAAAAAGAAACTCAACAATCTGTATAAATCACACTGGCTGCCCGTGAATGGTCAGTCCTTGATTCCTGTCCAAACAATTCTAAGGGACGAACTTATTCTTAATTCATCTCCAGCCGAGCTTAAGTTCTTTCCCTTGAATTTCGATCACCGGTGATCGTCGGTTTTCTTCCCGGAATTATGGTATTTAAAACAACATTTTTGTTGTCTGAAGCAATATGTCGCCTAAAAAAACGAAATAGACACATTCGTCACAAAATATTATTATTTTAGAAATGATGTGCAGAATGTTACGAAAAATTCATGCAAAATGCAAAAATCTCAAAAACTGTTGAAGAGTTTTCATTAAATAGAATTACCAGAAAATTTAAGAACTCAGTGTGTTGTGGTTGTAGGTCGGCACAATGATGAATGAAATAGCTAATAACATCGAAGTTGTACTAAGCCGAGGTCAAAATGAACCTCGTCGATCATTATCTTCACCAAGAGGATCGTCGAACCTCGTCGATCATTTACCTTCACCAAGAGCATTATCATTTCACCCTTGTCTCTTGGTGAGTGATTTTGTCCGTCTGACTGTTGGTAAAAGAAAGCAAAATCCACCTTGCTAATTTTAACATTTCCTGAACAGATAGAACGTGACCCTTGGACGAACTCATAATTTTTTGTCAGCGGATCCGGATCGAAGGACGGATTCAGGATCCGTTAGACCTTAGCAGAGGTCGGCGCTTTCCCGAGCGCCTTTCAAATTTGAAACAGAAGTTGATGACTCACACTGAGTTACATAAATTTGTGTTGATAAGACTTTGAAGAGAGAGAGAGTACTGTTTCCTGTATACACGGTACACATTTGTGGTTCAGTTAAAAATTCAGCCTGTCATTTTGACCGATTATAGCGGTCTGAACTGATTGGCTTAAAGCTTCCGTGGATTCGTTTGCAAAATAGTCTGTATCACAAAAACTCGATCAGACTGGTATGGGAGTTGACTGGCATCAAAAGGTCAGAATTACAATTTCGCGTGAAAATGTACTTATGGTAGTGAGAAAATGATCATTATAATATGAAAAAGTTATGTTGTTCATATGCTGCATTACATAGAAAGCAACTTCTTCCCCAGCTGTCTGAACCCCCTGACAAGTTCCTGTACATGGACTCTTGTATTCTGTAGCAGCTGAGCAACAAATCCCTGCAGCTCTGGAAGACAGATTGGTGTACTTCCACGAACCTGTTTTCCGTGCACTCTCTGCTACCACTTCTTTCCTTCGCGCCAAAGAAACTGTTCTACGATTGTTGCACATACTATTATATGGTTATGATCTTTTATCTGTAGATCAAGCTGTAATTGTAAATGATTACAGTGCGTATGAAAATGCCACACATTTGGTATTGAAAACACTGCTGAGATCGTACATCGCAGATTCATGGCATTAAATATTCTTGGACTTCATGCAGGGGAATACTGAAAAGATGTTATTGATATTTATAATTCTGCTCAGTCTGGTTACGTTTGTATATTGTAATTGCTATTCAAAAATGGCAATGTTAGTGTTTGCCTCACACACACACACACGCGCGCGCCGCGCGCTCGCACGCATGCACACACACCACGCACGCACACACGAACACACACACACACACACACACACACACACACACACACACACACACACACACACACACACACACACACACACACACACAAGCACGCGCTCGGACAAGCGAAACATGATCACAAACTGATTTACTTTGCGCACATGCGTCAAGCCCCCTTTCACCCCCCCCCCCCCCCCTCCCCCCCCCCCCCCACCCCACACCACCCCCAAAAAAAGGAAGATAATCTTTTGTTACTTTTTTTTATTATAAAAAATGTTTCTTCAGACGATCAAGCTAAAGTTATTTCCGTCTGTCAGCTCAGTTCTATAATCAAAAGAGATAATGTTTCAAAGAAGATTTTGAACAGACTGGAAATTAATGAAAAAAAAAAAGTTTTTAAACGTCGGAGAAGAATCTAATTTCGTTTGATTAAATGAAGGGTTTTAGTCTTAAAATAGCTATATAAAGCTTTTTTTCTCTTCCCGTATCTTGTTATCATGTTAAAAGCGTACTTTAAAATCCAATCCCTCCACCTATGGTCTTTTCACCACGCACGTGCCCCTCCATGTGTGTGTGTGTGTGTGTGTGTGTGTGTGTGTGTGTGTGTGTGTGTGTGTGTGTGTGTGTGTGTGCGTGCGTGCGTGCGTGCGTGCGTGTGTATATATATTTTTTTCCTTTTTTAAAGTTTAAATCTTTGCCAAGTCATTACTATGATGATGGAAGAATTGTTAGCCTGCACTTGTTTCCCCCACTACTTAATTGTTCAGGATTATATATATATATATATATATATATATATATATATATATATATATATATATATATATATATATATATATATACAAGTTCTGTCCCACACCCATGTCTATGAATCACCAGAGCCTGATCCGAGATGTTGCAGAAGGATGCAGGATCGTACGCCTCAGAGAGATTTTTTACAACTCTGATGATGACAGTGATGACGACCACTTCCACCCGCCCAAATTTTACAAGAAGACTGGATACACACCACCCACAGGTAGAGACAGAGCACTGGATGCCTGGTGTGAAACTCTTCTCAACCGGACTGAGAATTTTGTTCCAGCAAGTCGTCCTAAGGACAACTTGAACCAAGACCAGCGAATGGCTCTGAGAGAATTGCGGGATTTAGTTACTTCTCGCAAAATCCGCATCAGCATGGCAGACAAAGGGGGTGCAGTGGTCATCCAGAATCCTCAAGATTACCTCAACGAGGCAGAACGCCAACTGTCCAACCCCCGCCACTATACCGCTTTTAAACAGCGACCCCACCAGAAACATTGCAATGCCGTCTAATGAATTAATATCTGACCTTCACAAAGACGGCCTAGTGGATGACTATATTTTCCACTGGGCCAAACTGGATTTAGACAAAGTAAGAACACATCGTTTTCACCTGCTGCCCAAGATACACAAATCGCTCACCCACCCCCCTGGTCGCCCGATAGTTTATGGTGTACTAGGCCCTACGGAAAAGCTTTCTAAACTCGTCGACCACTGGCTTCAGCCCTTCGTCACCAGTCTACCTAGCCACATCAAGGATACTACAGATATGCTAAAGACCATTCAACAGTGGAACCTGGAGTACGGTCCGTTCCCTCCTGGCACCCAGCTGGTCACCATAGACGTGGTGTCCTTGTATAGCAACATTCCCCATGATGAATTACTGGGCGCCCTGAAATACTACCTGAATGGACCTCCACCACTGGATTCTCCTGACACTCCTCCCACTGAACGTGTCCTTCAAGTTGCCAACCACATTCTCTCTAATAATATATTCTGTTTTGAAAACAGGATATATCAACAGATACATGGCACTGCCATGGGCACCCCTTTCGCCCCCTCTGCAGGAAACCTTTTTATGGGTTACTTCGAAGAACGCCTCCTTTCCCAAAGTCCGGTAGGTATCCGAAAACAGATGTGGAAACGTTACATTGATGACATTTTCTTGCTCTTTATTGGCACAACAGCTGAACTGAACAAATTTACTGAATATATCAACAACTTTCATGACTCCATTAAATTCACCTTACAGTCCTCCACTGTCGAAATCCCGTTCTTGGATATCAACATTTACCTACAAGATGGGTTTCTACAGACAGATGTTTACCTTAAACCCACTGATACACATGCGTATTTACACGCGTCGTCCTGTCACCCACGCCACCTTATTCGTAACATGCCGTTCAGTCTGTTTTTACGTCTTAGAAGACTGTGTTCAGATGACAACATTTTCGTAAAGCGATGTGACAACATGGTAATTTGGTTCCTACATCGTGGACACAGAAGAAAAGATATCAAGATAGCAAGGGACAAAGTCACAGCTATCTCGAGAGCCCAAGCTCTTACTTATAAAACCCGGAACACTCTTGACAGGAGCCCCATGGTCCTCAACTACCACCCATCCAACCCCCCTCTCCGACAGTGGCTATCAGAGCTACAGAGCTCTGTCCTGCACACCAGCACCAGGATGCGTCTGGCCGTCCCCAAGCCTCCAGTCCTCGGTGAACGGGCCTGCAGATCTCTACAGTCCATGCTGCCTACTCCCCAGGATCCACATCCTGGATGTTTCCATTGCCAAAGAGCACGGTGTGTGGTGTGTAAAGACCGTTTGGTGGAGACAATCCACTTCCACAGCTCTGTAACTAGTGAAAGATTCACAATCCGTCACCGTATGTCCTGTGATTCCACTAATATCATATACCTTTTATTCTGTGATAAATGCCCCAACAGCCAATATATCGGACAAACAAAAAATACACTCAAAACACGTTTCTACCTACACCGCACACACATCCAGAAAAACACAGGCACCCATGTAACTCGACACTTCAATCAAACCAACCATAACATTCTGGATATGAGGTGCTTAGCCATAGAAAAAGTACACTCCACAAATCTGGAAGCCAGACTCTCAAGAGAGGACTTTTGGATTAAAAAACTAATGACTTTGCATCCCAAAGGTCTGAACAGCCTTGAGGTCTGAGGTATCATCCTCTCCCATAACTGTTTACTGCACCTGTATGATTGTCTTCTGTTTGCCTATCGATTTGTCAGTTCGTCGATTGGTTGCCTTCTCTCTCTCTCTCTCTCTCTCTCTCTCTCTCTCTCTCTCTCTCTCTCTCTCCTCCTCTCTCTCTCTCTCTCTCTCTCTCTTCCTCTCTCTCTTTCTCTCTGTCTACCCCCCCCCGCCCCTCTTATTTCATGATCTACAAGGTTATGGACCTGGCTGGAACATGTTTTGGACTCCCGTGGCCCTATTTTAGGTGGGGCTTTATGACAGTTTGTAACGGCTACGATTTTTTTCCCCTCTCTCTTTCTCTCTCTCTCTCTCTCTCTGTTTCTCTCTCTGTTTCTCCCTATCTCCCTCTCATCACAAGATTCACAAGGTTACAGATCGGGTGATGGCAGGTTCCTGAGTTTTGTTGCCCCAGTGAGAGTGGGGTTTCATTAGAGCTTGTAACCACTACGATCACTTCCCCCCAAAAAAACCCTCCCCCCCCCCCTCCCATACAACCCTCCCCCCCTACATCTCTCTCTCTCTGTTTTTTTCTCTCTCGGTTTTCCTCTCTGCTTCACTTTCCTCTTCCTCCTTTTTTTTTCCCAACCCCCCCCCCCCCCTCTCCCACCCAATGCTCCCCCCCCCCCCCTCTCTCTATCTCCCTCTCATTACATGATCTACAAAGTTACGAACCTGGTGAGAGCAGGTCCTGGTCTTCCACGGCCCCAGTGAGAGTGGGGCCATATATGAGCTTGTTATTACCACGATCACTTTTCTCTTCCCCCCCCCCCCCCTCTTTCTCCTCCCCGTCTTTTTCTCTCTTTCCATCACTCTCTCTCTCTCCCTTACGTACCTGGTGAGAGCAAGTCCTTGACATTTGTGACCCCATTGTAAGTGGAGCCACATGAAAGCTTGCAACTACTACGATCACTTTACTTTTCCTCCGAATCTCTCTCTCTCTCTCTCTCCTCTCTCTTCTCTCTCTCTCTCTCTCTCTCTCCTCTCTCTCTCTCTCTCTCCTCTCTCTCTCTCTCGTGACGGACCCCGGTGAGAGCGAGTCCTGGACTAATGGCATCTACAAATGAAACTACTGTAAAACGTTTTGCTATTTTCTTGTACAATGCATTTAAAATTCGAAGTATAGCATGTAGCTAGGCATTGATCGTTGTATGTTGTTTAATATTGAGTATGTTTTTACTTGTGCATGCCTAGATGTTTGATGATTTGCATATTTCTGTTTGAAACGATTTGATCTCAACACTCCCTTCATTAGGGGCCATGGCCTGTATGAATAAAACATCCGTATCCGTATCCGTATCTCTCTCTCTCTCTCCTCTCTCTCTCTCTCTCTCTCTCTCTCTCTCTCTCTCTCTCTCTCTTTCTTTCTCTCTCTCTGTGACGGACCCGGTGAGAGCGAGTCCTGGGCTTCTGTGGCCCCAGTGAGAGTGGGGTATATTGATAGCTTGTTACTACTACGGTCACATTTCTTTCCCCCCCCTCCCCCCCCTCTCTCTCTCTCTCTCTCTCTCTCTCTCTCTCTTCCTCTCCCTCACTCTCTCTTACGGATCTGGTGAGAGCAGGTCCCGAGCTTCCGTGGCCCCAGTGGGAGTTGGGACACGGGAGGGCTTGTTTCTACTACGTCCATTTTCCTCCCCCCCCCCCCCCCCCTTCTCTCTCTCTCTCCTCTCTCTCTCTCTCTCTCTCTCTCTCTTCTCTCTCTCTCTCTCTTACGGATCTGGTGAGAGCAAGTCCTGGATTTTTGTGGCCCCAGTGAGAGTGGGGCCATATGAATGCATGTAACCACTACGACCACTTTTCTTCCCCCCCCCCCCCCCTCTCTCTCTCTCTCTCTCTCTCTCTCTCTCTCTCTCTCTCTCTCTCTCTCTCTCTCGTACGGACCTAGTGAGAGCGAGTCCTGGATTTCAGTGGCCCCAGTGAGATTGGAGTCAGATGAAAGCTAACTACTACGATCTCTTTTCTTTACTCCCCCCCCCCCCCCTCTTTCTCTCTCTCCATCTCTCTCTCTCTCTCTTTCGTCTTCTCCCTTTCTCTCTCTCTCTCTATTTTCCTCTCTTTCTCTCTCTCTTTCTCCCCCTCTCCCTTTTTCCTTCTCTGTCTCTCTCTATAACCCCCCCCCCCCCCTTCTATCTGTCTCTCTTCCTCTCCCTGTGTTTTTCTGTCTCCCCATTCTTCACTCCCCATTGTATTACCTAGTGAGAGCGAGTCTTGAATGCATTTTTGCATGTGCTTTGTTTGTCCAATGTCCCATTGGACGTAACAACAACGCCTCTCTTTCTTTTGCTTCTTCTCCGCTTGTCACTCCTTTGTAAATGTTATTTTTATGGATAAATACCATGATGATTTCTGTTTTTTCTGTCAAGTACTTACCCAGTGAGTCTACCCCTCTCTTTCTAAATTCTTCTTCGTTCTCCCTCGTCATCACTCCATCTTAACTGTTTTTGATATATCCATGATGACTCTCATCTTCCCCGTGACTTCTTCCTCTCTCTCTCTTTTCTCCCTCTCTCTCTTTCAACATACAGATGAACATGATTACATTAGTGACATCGTTGATGTTTTTGGTCCCAGTTTCCTCTTTTCCCGACATTCCCCAGTTCCCTATCCAATCCCCCTCTCCTACCCCCTCAGTGATCACTTTGTTTCCAATCCCTTCTCACATAGCTCCCCCCCCCCCTCTGCATTCCCCTTCCCTCCCTCCACTTAACCTCCCCCCTCCCCCTCTCTTTCTCTTTCTTTTTGCCGACACCTGTGTACACACTCCCAGATATTTTGTGTGTTCACACTCACGGATGTGGTATAGAATGCGTTGTTAAATGTGGTCACTTTTTCAATGGTTGAAATGTTACACGTGCAGAACGCCAATGAAATTTCAGATGAACAGAGTGAACATGTGTGAGAGACGTTTTGATCATTCAGTTGCAATAAACTCCCCGGACGAAGGCCTTGTGCCGAAAATTTGGGTGATAAACGGAACTTGTTCTTTTCCTTCGTTTGTTCAAGTATATATATATATATATATATATATATATATATATATATATATATATATAATGCTGAACAATTAAGTAGTGGGGGAAACAAGTGCAGGCTAACATTCACCCACTCAAGCACATACTGTTAGGCAGAATTATCTACCACTGCAGGTATGAATGCTTATCTCCCCCTATTTCTTCAATCTAAGACATAAGAACAAGCTTTGTTTACATTTCAATATATATATATATATATATATATATATATATGCGTGAGTGTGTGTGTGTGTGTGTGTGTGTGTGTGTGTGTGTGTGTGAGTAGAGAGAGAGAGAGAGAGAGAGAGAGAGAGAGAGAGAGAGAGAGAGAATTAACTATTCCTCATTTATTCGTTTTTGTGCCATTCAGTGGCAGTTTAAACAGGTCCACTGCTTTAAAAGAAAACAAAAGAAACATGATCATATGAATGACTGATGTATTTCTCGTCCTGTCTAAGATGAAACAGGTTGCTAGCAATAACCTGTAGAAGACCATGGAATTTTGAACGCTTTCAATAAGCACTGGCGTGGTTTTAGTACATGTATTTTGGTGCGTGGAAAAACGCGATATTCTCATAATGTGTGTGTGTGTGTGTGTGTGTGTGTGTGTGTGTGTGTGTGTGTGTGTGTGTGTGTGTGTGCCCGCGCGCGCGCATGTGTGTGTGTGTGTGTGTGTGTGTGTGTGTGTGTGTGTGTGTGCGTGTGCACAAGTTTCACAAGCTCACGTGGTGTATGTATTGTCTATATGCATTTCTCGGCAAATCTCTCTTGCGTGTTGGTGTATACGCATGCAGGTACTTTTCAATGTGAACACACCACACCGTACATCACTGTGACAAAACACAAACGCACGACTGCCATATGCGCGCTGTCCCGCACAAATACACGTAACACTCTAATGAAAAAACACGTCTTGGTTTTCATTGTTCTTTTTAATCAAATCTTCGCTCAGCTGTTTTCACAGACACAGGGAGCTGTTTGACAGCATGGTCAAGGCTACTTAGACGGTCAATACATTCTTTTAAACAAATTGCACACACACACACACACACACACACGCGCACAAACACACACACACACACCCACACACGCTCGCACACGCACACGCACACACACACACATACACATATGTAATCACGTTAAGTGGGAAGACGTTAAACTGAAGAACAACAACAACAGCGCACACACACACACACACACACACACACACACACACACACACACACACAACTTTCTCTGTGTTTCTCGTCACTGATTCGGTCTCCGAAAATTTGCAGCTGCTGCCGACGTCACTGAAAGCTGCAAAAAAATACCTTGCATACGTCACTGAAACACCGCCGCAGCTACTGACGTCGCTGAAAGTTGCAGAACAATGATTAGTTCTCCAGTAATGGGTGTTCCAGTTTATTTCTCCCTCAGCTGGACGCAAACTCGCCTCAGTTGGGATTTTACAGGCCAGTATGGATTTCAGAGACACATATATGGCCAGCAAAACCCCCAATGAGAGAGCAGAAAGGGGCACTCCTTGGCGCACCAGTTCACGCTGAGGGGGAAGTAAGAAGTCCGCTGAGCTCCTTGTAGACTGCTGGCCGCGCTGGAACATGGACTGAATGCCTGTGGTGTGGCTGTGTTGGGGTCTCATCGAATTGATCGGCTGGAACTTACAGCCCCTGTGGAGAGATAGTCCTACAACTTTTACCAGAACGAACAATTTTCAATATGGCCGAGTACGGGACTTGCCGGGTTGAGCAACGTGCGAAGAATACAACAGAAAAGGCAAGGACCGAGGGACAACGAAACAAAAAGACTGGATCAGCTGAAAGTGACAGCTCTTGTGGACTTCTAGTGTAGCAACTTTTAACAGAATCCTGGATGCAGCTGTGTTTCAGCAAGCCTGATTAGATGCTGTGGGAACAGTGCTGCAAGAACGCCAGACCACAGAACATCAATTTTGGGGTCAGCTCAGTCCTACGAACTGATAGTGCCTGAACTTTATCAAAACGAACTTGGGGTGTAGCTATGCTCGGGAGAGCCAGTACAAGGAATAATGGCACTGGAAAGACATAAAACACAAGAATGGCTGGATCAGCTGAAATATAGCTCCTGATGGTGCTGGGACTTCAACAGAACGAATCTGGGTGAAGATTTGTATGGGCAAGCCTGACCCGAACAACGTGGTGAAATGTCACTGCAAAGACATAGAACAGGGGGAATAAAAAAAAACAGTGGATCCGCTGAAAATGATATCTCCTACGGATAGGTAGCGCTGGAGCTGCCAGAGAACACACTTAGGTGTAGGTATCTACGGAGCTAGCCGGACAGAAAGACAGGCAGGCAGGGAGAGAGAAAAGATTATCACCGGGGGAAAAAGGGGGAGGGGGGGGGGGGTTCAAGCTGGATTTAACGACGTGAGAATAATACGAATTATGGAAAGGTATGTATAGAACATGGGACAACAAAACGAAACGTTGAGTCATTTGATACTGACAGCTCCCTGCAGACTGCAGACATTATACCTGCTGCCGAACGAACCGGGTGTGGCTGTGAACGTGGCCAGCCGGACTGAATACACCTGGAACAGCATGCAACAAAATCTTATCAAAATGGCTCCAGTGGACTGCTGGCTGTGTTTGAACAGCCACACAACTACCTGGGTGTGGGTGTGTACTAGCCGGCCGGGCTGAGGGGCTAAAACAGAGGCTCAGGACACCACCAAGCGAAGGGTCAACTAGGATGACATCATCTTCGTCGTGGTCCTTGCCGGTCGCAGTGGTGGCCCTTGTTTTAGGACTCGGGGGCAGTGACTTCCCTTGCTTCTTCCTTCCGGACTTGAAGTCTGTAAAAGAAATGACACGGAGTCAACAGTCATAATGCTAATAATACCCAAGCCGACCACGGGAAACCTATTAAGATTGTTGGGTTACAAGAAGATGAAAATGGGACAGGAGAGAGAGAGAGAGAGAGAGAGAGAGAGAGAGAGAGAGAGAGAGAGAGAGAGAGAGAGAGACAGACAGACAGACAGACAGAGAGACAGGCAGACAGACAGACAGACGGACGGACGGACAGAGTTGTTACATCTTACTGCCTGTTTCTCCCTTTGTTCGGGCTGATAACAGGAGTGCGCCAATTTTCTCCATCCTGTTTTCTGGGAAGAAACTTGTTAGGACGTCCCTGTTGGGTATTACATCGACACAACTTGTGCCTTTCTCGGATCGTGTGTGTTTGTAACCTAGAACTTTCGGTGTGTGTGTGTGTGTGTGTGTGTGTGTGTGTGTGTGTGTGTGTGTGAGTGTGTGTGTGTGTTGTGGTGTGGTGTGTGTGTGTGTGTGTAGTGGTGCGTGTGTGTGTGTGTGAGTGTGTGAGTTAAAGAGAGACAGACAGACATACAGAGACTGGAAGAGAGGCTGGAAGGGGGGGGGGGGGGGTGGGGGTGGACGCTGCATGTATCTCTATACTTAAATATGCGTGCAAGCATTATGTGCATGTGTCATTTTTCTTAGTGTCGGAGGGCCCAAGAAATTTAACCAAAACTGAGCAGCTATGTTTAGCCCACTCCATATACGAAGCACGCTTATTGCGCGCGCGCGCGCGCGGGGTGTGTGTGTGTGTGTGTGTGTGTGTGAGTGAGTGCTTGCGCGCGCGCGTGCGTGCGTGCATACGCGCGCGCGCGTGTGCGTAAACTTCCCTCACTTGCATAACAAAACCAGCCCGTCACATGGTAGGTAGTAACAGCTGTGTCATCCACAAGGAAGTCAGATGACGAAACCGATAATAGGACGTCCACTTGAAGAGTTGAGGACGCACGTGCACACGCCGCCTGAGAGACAATAAAGCCATCCAGCTCCGTCGTGTTCAAGCACAACGACAGTTCCTGGTGACGTCTGCGCCCCTCGAGTTGTTGTGAGATAACGTTTGTCATGTAAACCACTTCTGACAAATAATACGAGTCGACTATAGCTTTCAATTCCGCCTCGCTCTGTCTCTGACCTCATTTATTACTTTGCAGTCTCGTAACACAAAGAGCTCTGAGGATTTGCCGGATACCAGAAATGTTAAAGTTCAAATTACCCGTCACTTGGAGTTCGCCCAAATCTCTGGCGTAAATGACGCAGTCGAGCCTGGCGTGTCGTTTTGAAAAAGAGCACGTTACACTATGCCTGCTTCCACTGTTCTCGGTCTCTCAAATGACTGGTTAATTACATCGATTCTTTTTATCACTAATCAGAATTTTTCTATTTAGGTCAACACCCGTAAAACAAGAGTGGCTGATAATATGTCTATAATCAGCTAGAGAGAGAGAGAGAGAGAGAGAGAGAGAGAGGGGTCTAAATTCATTTAGACTGGTGAAACCTTAAGCGTAAACGCCGACCGTCTATTTAAAGACCGTTTATATTACATACACGATAACAACTCGTGAAAATACTTAGTATCAAGACTGCAAATATCGTGAATTCTCACAAAAGACGGATGGAGCCGGAATAGCTCAGTTGGTAGAGCGCCGGACTCGTAATCTTGGTGATCCTGGGGTTGCGGGTTCGAACCTCCGCCGGGCCGTTTCGGTACAGGGGGATTTTTCCCTCGGAGTTAACATTGGTTCTGACTCCATTTCCCATACAGTCCTTCGAATGAGACTATAAACCGAGGTTCCGTGTGTGAACGCACGCATAACATCTTGCACACACGTAAAATCCCATCACCAACTTTCGGAAGAGTAGGCCAGTTTGGCCGTTGGTATGGATGACACGTTACACATAGCATGCACCCTGCGTGAGAAATGGAAAGAATGAAGGAAGTAAGGAAAATGAGTGATCGATATTGAACGATACTGACTGGATGACACGGGAAACGACTGAATGAAGCGCCAGCTGGCAGCTCTTCAGTCGGCACTACCCAGGTAGGCAGCCCGTTGTGTAAACGAGTGTTGATTGTAAAGCGCTTAGAGCTTGGTCTCTAGCCGAGAAATAGGCGCTATATAAGTATTCATTAGTATAGTAGTATAGTATGTAAGCAGAAAATCTGTTGACCTTTCAATCATCTTTCTGCTCTCTTCAAATGTAGGGCTAATTCATAAATGGGGCATGCGCATGATACGATTATTGTTGATTCTTGTCCTATATCACTCGAGTAACTGGCTGTCCACACTCAATTATTCGGAAGAAAAAAAACAACACCCATCTCAGGTAATAACGCCGAAAAAGGATGTGACCCTCCAGACTCAGAGAATCAAAGAGACAAAACAATGACGTCTACATGGATAGCGTCTGAGTGGACCTTCACTTCCCCCTTTGTTTGGCCCCAAATGTCGAAACTGTTTGGCCCCAAATGTCGAAACTGTTTGGCCCCAAATGTCAACACTGTTTGGCCCCAATGTCAACACTGTTTGGCCCCAAATGTCAGTCAAACTGTTTGGCCCCAAATGTCAAACACTGTTTGGCCCCAAGTGTTAAGAACAGTGCTCGTGACCGACATTGGGAGATGCTACCCACAGTCAAAACACACAACATGTGGACCCATGTCACCGCGAGCATTGGTCAGACTGCTATACTAGTTACTTCTGTCATGGGTTCTGTATTCGCACTCATCGCGTCTGTCAACAAGACTTCTAGAAACACTGCCGCACCGATTTTTTTTTAATGAGACATTGTGGCCCGAAGACAAACCCAGTAAAACATTTTGTGCAGAAAGTCTGGTGCTGTTCTGGGGTGAAATCTCTATGCTTGGGTTTCACTGAACTTCAAACGAACGTGTCGATCTAGGCAGAGATCTGCGCCTTCGCCGAGTGCTTTACTTCCCCTGTCTGGTCCCTCCGAAGAAGCCAAGGCACGAGGAGCAATTATCTCCCACGAAGGTGACCACACTTGCCGGCCTGTGCTTGTCCATTTTTCAGCGAGGTTACCCTACTGTCTGCACATAGCCTTTACCTATGCGTCAGCCACCGTGTGTGTGTGTGTGTGTGTGTGTGTGTGTGTGTGTGTGTGTGTGTGTGTGTGTGTGGTGCGTGTGCGTGTGTGTGTGTGTGTGTGTGTGCGCGCGCGCGCGCTCTGTCTATTTACTCTCGGAGTTTGACAGCCTTAAAAGGCTCTGTGTAGTCAGCTGGCTAAACAGAAAAAAATTGTACATGCTGCGACTATCAGTCTTACTAAATAAAAAAAAAGTTCAATACACTGGGCCTGTGTATAATAAAATTCCCGCGGATGCAGCGGCGTAGAAGAACATCACAGCACAACCGTTATTCGTTTGCAACCTCTTCCTCCACCTGCGTTTCTTTATGCCCACTATTTGAATCACACGTAAAATGCTGGTGCCAACGCCACGCCGCGAGTGCCTTTCATGAACCACTGTATTGAATTCAGACTCATCTTGTTCAGAGAGAGAGAGAGAGAGACAGACAGACAGACAGAGACAGACACAGAGACAGAGAACCAACACTGTGCTGCCACGTAGGCTATGTCTGTCAGCATGTAACAAGACAAGTTGTTCTGTTACAGTGACCCTCAACCATTACGATATCGGCGGAATAACGTGTTGTGGTTATCGTGGACGCAGTTCCTGCAGCCATTCTTGTTACGCAACGTTTGTTACGTGGGATTTCCATCAGGATATTTGCACACATATACCGCCCATCCCCCGATTCCTCTAGGCTCACGTGAAGGCTCTCTCTCTCTCTCTCTCTCTCTCTCTCTCTCTCCATTTCTTTCCTTCCTTCCTTCTCTCTCTCTCTCTCTCTCTCTCTCTCTCTTACACACTGTAACAGAGACAGGGGTGGTGCTGAAAAGAGAGAGAGAGAGGGAGGGGGCTCAAGAAGTTAAAAATTTTATTACTCAAGGACAGAGATTTAGGTCACAGAGAAAGAGAGAGAGAGAGAGAGGGGGGGGGAGAACGGGGGAGGGGGAGAGAGAGAGGGGGTGGTGGTGGTGGTGGAGGGAAATGTGTGCATGGAAGAGCTGAAGGATAGGGGTGGAGTAATGGAGGTAGTCGATAATTCTATGCTTCAACTGTTCTACAAGAAAATGCCGAACAGAAACCATTCCCGGATTCCGGGGAACACACACACACACACACACACACACAAACGCGCGCGCTGTAAGATTTTCAAGCTCCTCAAACAAAGAGCAGAGCTTGCAATTGTATCCCCCAAATGCGCATGAGCAACAAACACACACTTTGCGTGACAAACAAAAATCAGTTAATTAAGATACTTCTAAAGGCCTCAAGACACGTAAAACTGAATTTTGACAGTGCAGGTCGGCCATAGAATCTAAACGACCTTGGCCCATGATCCGTGCCGGAAACGCAGAAAAAGAAAAAAAAAAAAAAAAAGGTTTCGGCGGGAAAAAGCCGTCGAGGTGCAAAACAGGTGCGTGATACACGGCGAGCCGCGAAACAGCATTGCGTGCATAACTCGCTCCCTGGCAGTTAGGTAGTTACTCAGTGATCTTTCCTTGAAATAATCGCTCCGTTGTTGGGAGAGGAGGAGGAAAAGAAAGGAATTTCGCTCCGTGAGTTTAGAATCTACGACATTGCCGCGGGAGTTGGGGGAAGGGGCGCGCGGAATAAGAGTGGGGGGTGTGGGGGGGGGGGTGTGAGTATGAGGGTTAAAGAGGGAGGGGAGAAGGGCCGTGTGGTGGGGGTGGGTGAGGGGAGCGGAGGGTTCGGTTTCAGAACACGTGTTCACATGGTTGTGCCGCCATGTTGTTGCGCAGTTGATGTGAAAATCGACTGATGTGCCCGGGAAGGAAACATCGGTGTCCGGACTGCTGAATCACACATGACGTAACAAAGGCGGGCGACTTTTTTTTTTTTTTTTTTTAAGCACCCATGTCTTTGGTTTTAGAATCACCAGATGCCCGTGCAGACGGGACGAATTATGGTTTACTATTTCATGAAGTGTCAAAAACGTAACAATGAAGACTGGTTACAAGGTTTATTAACGTATTTCAAATTCGTCCCCCCCCCCCTCCCCGAAAACACACACACACACAACACACACACACACACACAGAAACTTGTAGATATACACACACTAAACGCCCAAATAATCTGAAAGTTCCAGTAACTGTCAAATAAAGAAACTAAGCAAAATCAGTAACATTTCTATGAACTGTGAATGCTTCTAAGATTGACGTAAAACTTGTATCACCCGAACATTTTCTCTCGTTTTCTCTTCGATATTATTTCATGAAATAATCTCGGTAATAAGTGATACATATACCTATTTATTACGTTTTCACGAAATGAGATTCAACGTATATTTGTCTTGCAATCTCCACTAAAGATGGGGTGGGGTGGCTATTTTGAGTATATCACAATACATCCCTAGTCTTTCACGCTAATCCTCACCGGTCTGACTCTATCCCTAATTGCAGGTGCGATGACTCCCAGGCTCCAAACCCTTCTTCCAACCCTAAAATATTAAGCCTAATTGTAGGTGCAATACGTCCAAGTCTTCTTTTCTTTTTTTTTTGTTTTGTTTTGAGTCTGGCCTATTTCTAACCATAACCCTACTTCTAACCCGTGCCCCATTTTGTATCAATAAGGACCGTTGTTTCAGCACTGATCAAGATTACGGACGGATGGGGGTCCGGAGGAGTTCGTTACGATAAAGGTTCCAGTTCAGTTTGTACCAGGTTCAATACGTCAGACTTGATAGGCCCTAGCTGTGAATGTCTGAAGAACGAACCCCATTATGCGCACTGGCATTCTGCGTTTTGCATATTCCAGTGTATTCCCGTATCAGTTAATCAATGAATACGGGGTCCTTCACTTCCTTCAAGTTATCTCGACCTTTGACACGCTAACGGGAACGAAACTAGACGGAAAGACGGCATGTGGCCCAAGCGGCTACATGCCGATGTGACTACGTGTCGTTGTGACCAAGTGTCGTTGTGACCACGTGTTGTGACCACGAGTCGTTGTGACCAAATGTAGTGTTCTTGTTCTTTTGATCTGGCCACAACGACACTTGGTCACAACGACACTTGGTCACAACGACACTTGGTCACAACGACACGTGTCCACAACACATTGTTTACAACATGTGAGTGATCACGACACTTGGTCACAACGACACGTGGTTACAACATTGAGTGGTCACAACGACACGTGGTCACATCGACATGACCCTGTGGCCCACAGACGAACAGTGTGATGTTGATGTGGACCCCGATCAAAGCGCAAGCCTGGACTTCGGTTTCTTTGGTTTTGTTTTCAACATTGCATGGTCAGACATTTTGCGATAGTTTTGCAACTTGCCCAAAATATAATACATAGGTTGTAACTGGGGGGGGGGGGGGGGGGGGGGGGGAAGAACCATACTTATAAAAGGTATTGGTATTAGCAGACTTGTCAGATTTGGCGCTTATCCAGAATAAAACCAGCTTCCCATCAGCAAAGAACTGTTCTACTTGGACGGACCGGGGTGTCTCTGGATCTTCCGATTACCCGTCTGTTTTTTTACACGTGAAGAACGATTTCAATGCACACAATGTAACGTTCCTTATTCGTTATTTTCCTTTTCTTACCTTTTTTGAGATTTAAAAGAAAATCGATTGATTGGTTTGTCTCTAATCGGTTTTTTGTATGTATTTTCTTTCTTCTTTTTTTTTTTTTTTTTTTTTTTTTTGGCTGTAGTAGGATATATCACGTACTTTGTGTGGTCTCACCTCGAAAACTCAGTTCTGTTTGTGATCTTCTTCGACTTAGCTACAGACAACCTGGCTTTATTTGATTCTCAACATTTTGAGAACTCTCAAAATCCATACAAACCTGACCTCTCCTGCTGGTCCACGCTGTTCTTGAAGTGGCCTCAACGGTGGTTTATTTGGATGCCTGCCAAGGAACTCTCTGCCCTAGAGCTTTCGATTTTTTCATGTGATCGTTTCCTGTCAAAGATTTCCTCTCGGAACCTAATTTAAGAAACACACAACCCATTTCACATCATCACGTAGGGTAAAAAAAGAGAATTATTTGTAATGATATATATGTATCATAGATCCATTCTGACGGAGGTTCATTATGACGTCAAATGCTGTGCTGTGGAGATATGTCATGTATTCCAAGGCTTTTACTCTGCTACAGTCACTTCATTCACGAGTGTGCCTTTATCATTTTGTTGGAGTCATCCAGGTTCTGGGATTACAACATTCTGAACATTGGGACTGCCATGTTGCAAACACCGGTATTAGCAGCTACATTTCTTGCCCTGGGACACCACGTTCCTGTTCCCAGTCCATTTACCCGAATTTTTCACTCCTGTTTCTGCTGCTATTGGGCAGTCCAGGTTCTAACACTGCTTTATCCATTCACCCCTTCATTCATCCATTATCATAAAGACTGTTGACCTCCAGTGTTCCGGCAGTTGCTTGGACAACCAGGGAAAATCTCCCCACAGCTGAGGACCCAGTCATGCGCAACATGCCAGAGGGGGTGTTGTGTCTCATCCAGTTCTTCACTTTGTCCATCCAGGAAGTTTTGGGTCTACGTCTGGGATGTCCACTCCCAAAGGACCGAGTTATGACGAAAGGTGTGCCTGTACCAGGTGAAGGGAAGGGAACATCTCCACCCGCCACTAAAGTCTCTGTTACATGGTGTCAAGGTTCACTTTAGCTGTTCCCACCCCCACCTCAGTTAACCTCAGTTAATGCACAAGACCTGGGCATTTTTCTGCAGACTTCACGTAAGCCTTCTTCCGCGATTAAATGTTCAATCTGATTTGAAATTTTGAAAATTTCAAGGATATTTTCATTTGATCTTATAAGCACGTGGCAGACTGATCATTTTAGTTTGGGTAACTGACTTTATTTGACATACTGACCTTGAATTTTGATGTGTATAATGAGAGTTCAGATTTTAACTTGCTTTGGGTACTAAAATGGCCTTCAACTTCGAGCTCGGCTATGCTGTCAGCAACAGTAACCTTCCGCTAGTTCGAACTTTTCCGATTATTGTCAGCACTTAGCTTTCTTAGGTATCCTCAAAGCCACTCATAAAGATTCTGATAATTACTGAATGTTACAGGAATGTCACGGGATCTATACAGGTACGGGGGTTGCAGGATGTACTTGATGTAACTTCTAAGTAAATTTAGCAGTGACGATGATGCCAACATGTTTTTCAACTAATAATACACAACATGAAACAAATACTCACCGAGTCACGTCTTTCACCCGGGAGTGTCCACAGTAATAACGGTCGATCACCGTCAGTCGTTATTAAAGGAAATAAACAGCAAAATTATCACTATAATTATTATACCCATGGTTTCTCGAAAGTTCTACATCGGTAGGCTGGAAGAAGGCGAATAAAACTTAATAAGAACGCGCACTCGCACACAAAAACTGGATACACTGTGTGTTGAATAAATAAAACACTACTGCTCTCTATCAAATGTTTTATACTGGGTAGCGTGGAGCAGCACACTGTCCCTCCGACTGTCCAGGTCGAGTTTCGTCAGAGCTAAGTACCACTTGGCATAATCCATGGGACATGTATGATCTCAGGTACTGAAATTCCCACCCTGTTTATCCCCCCCCCCCCACCCCCTCCCGTCGGCCCCACCCCCCACCTACTTGCCCCTTTCCTCTCCCCGCCCCCGCTCCAACCACCCCCTACCCCCGCCCCCTCTCCATTCCTCACCGCCCACTTCCTTTCTAGCAATGTCGACAATCCGCCAATGAGGAAGGAGGAAAAAGGCGGCAAAGTACGAGAGTTTGGTCATGTGTAGATGCGGTGCAAGTTGCAGTGCGCGAGCTAAATTTGGGCGAAGCGGCTAGCGACATTTAACGAGGTCAATATTGGGGAAGACAGAGGGGAAAAGACGAAAGCCTCGTTTCAAAATATGATTGAATAATTCATAGAAGCAATAACTGCGCGCGCTCTCTCCACCACATCGCCCCTTTCATAACATTTAACACTCTTCCTCCCCCCCCCTCTCCCTCTTCCTTCTTCATGCCTTACATTTTTTTTAAACACACGGCACGCAGGTGTATCAGAATGCATATAATTATCTGACAAGTGCGTTCACAGGCAAGCGTAGTGCATGATCTCACTTATATATGCGCGCGCCTGTATGTTAAGTGTGCGTGTGCGTATAGGTGTTCACGTGCGTTTGTGTTACATTGCGTTTGCGTGTGTGCACGTGTGAGTGCGCGCGTGTTTGCGTTTGTTTGTGTGTGTGTGCGCGCGCTGGTGCATGTGGTCTATCCAATTCAAGTCAAATCATTCTAATCATCCGACTTCAACAACATAGCTTTTATTAGTCTTGGTACTCGAATACTTTATTTTACGTCTTAGAAAAGTATGGGATATTAGTTTGAGTCATTTAACTTATCATACATCGTTAGTTTCACGAAGACATGATTGAGAGGGGAAAAAAAAAAGCTTACAAAGGTACCCATTCAAGTGACATGGGCCTTGATAGGACCTCAAACACAGGCAGTGGGGAACACACACACACAAACTTGCATATACACCTAACACACACACACACACACTAACACAATACATACATACACACACACAACGCACACACACACACACAACAACACACACGCACACATACACACACTTGCACACACCTCAATGACATGTGACAAGGTTCCGTGACACCCGAAACTCCGCGCGCGCGCACGGGTATTTGGTGAAAAACAGAACGGCCTGTTAGTCTCAGCAAACACTTCTCACGCTCGTCGCTGTTGCCAGTGGTATTACAGTGGGTTGCAACATACCAGTGACCACACCAGCAGGGTCGGTCGCTCGGTCCCTCGTGGTGGGGTTGAAGGTGTGCAAGCTTAACGATCGTAATCTTTTTTCTTTCCTTTTTTTTTTTTTTTTTTTTTCTAGCGTCGTGGGCTTTTCGAGAAGTGGGTGGCGGCGGGAGGTCAGACACTGAATGAGAGAGAGAGAGAGGGGGGGGGGCGGAGAGAGAGAGAGAGGTGTGTGTGTGTGTGTGAGAGAGAGAGAGAGAGAGAGAGAGAGTGTGTGTGTATGTGAGAGAGAGAGAGAGAGAGAACGAGAGAGTGTGTATGTGAGACACAGAGAGAGAGAACGAGTGTGTGTATGTGAGACAGAGAGAGAACGAGAGAGTGTGTGTGTGTGTGTGGTGAGAGAGAGAGAGAGAGAGAGAGAGAGAGAGAGAGAGAACGAGTGAGAGAGAGTGTGAATGTGTTTGTGAGAGACACAAGAGGAGTGGGGTGTGGAGGGGCGTGAGAGGGGAAGAGAGGAGGGCGAGGGAGGTGGGTGTAGGGGGTGGGTGGTAGTGGCAAGTGGAAGGGAGGAGAAGGGTGGGGTTGGGTACGTTGGCGCGGGGTGGCTCCACTAACTCTTCTCAATGAGCTGTCAAGGGTTGTAGAAGGAACGGAGGGAGGGTGGTGGGGTGGGGGTGTACACCGGATGTTATACACCCCTCCTCCCTCCCCTCTCTCTCTCTCTCCTTTTTTTTTTTTTCCTTTTTTGACCGTTATGGGTTTTCCCTCTCAGTGTCCTCATTCAGTTATTGTTCTCTCTCTCTCTCCTCTCTCTCTCTCTCTCTCTCTCTCTCTGCGTGGGTGTCGCGCTTTTCACAAGTTTGGAAGATATCGCGTTGCACTCGCTTGCCAACCTGCGCTCACTCTCGCCTTTTCCACCCTACCCCCAACCCCACCTCCGCCCTCCTCTCTCTCTCTCTCTCTCTCTCTCTCTCTCTCTCTCTCTCTCGATCAGTTGCTTGTTTGCCTGCAACGAAGGCCTATACTAAGTCTGTCAGTTACTTGTGTTCTGAATTTTCTTTCTAACGATCTGTGTGTGTGTGTGTTGTGTTGTGTTGTGTTGTGTTGTGGGTGGGTGGGTGGGTAGATGGATGAACGCGCGCGCGTAGGGTGGGAATAAGAGAGAGGAGGTGTGTGTGTGTGGGGGGGGGGGGGGGGGTAAGAGAGTAAGGAGAAAAATGCTGTTTTTACATATTAACTGAACATTAAGCCTTTTATCTACGTGAGACAATTTCTCGGATTTTTTTTTTTTTTTTACATTTAAACATACTTTTCAATGTTTCATGTTTGCCATTGTTTCATCAAAAGTACGAACAAGTGTGTGGCATAAAATTTGGAGATATCCTGCACTTCAAATGACGCTTAGGGAGTCTAACCGGACAAGACTTTGACATTCCCTATCTTCTTCCCTTCTCTCTCTCTCTCTCTCTCTCTCTCTCTCTCTCTCTGTCACACACACACACACACACACACACACACACACACACACACCTCTCTCTCTCTCTCTCCTCTCGTTCTTTTTCTGTCTCACATACACACTCTCTCTCTCTCTCTCTCTCTCTCTCTCTCACACACACACACACACACACACACACACACATATACACACTCTCTCGTTCTCTCTCTCTCTCTATCTCTCTCTCTCTCTCTCTCACGATGCTGCGCTAGCACAACTTACTAGGACTGATAATTCTGAATGGTGTATGTAATGGCGACCTTGAAGGTCGTTTCACGTACATTTCTGATGTAGGGAGCAGTGTGAATGACTATTTTTTAGCATCTGTACACTTTTTTGGAATTATTGTATGAAAGGATTATTCTTACTGTGATGGAAAGATACGATTCTGATCACTTGCCACTAGTGATGTGTATTAAAATGCAGACTGATCAGCCACATACCAGTATTGCTCCTAGTGTACAGTGTGGTCAGGGTAGTCAGTTCATTGTTCAGTATTGCTGGAATTCAGATTATGGTCAACAGTTTACGGATCTTATGAATTCACCACATGTTCTAGAAAAGTTGAGAGCTGCGGAAGATCTTATTCATGTGGACGTAAATGAGGCACTGTCTTTATTTAATGAAACTGTCAAAGAACAAGCTGAAAGTATGAGGAAAATTAAACCAGTAAACAAGAAATTTGAGCAGAATTGGTTTGATCAAGAATGTAGGGCAGCCAAAAGTAAATTACGTAAATTGTACAGAACTTTTTTGAAAACGCTGGATGAAAATGACAGAGTATCGTTCTGTATAGCAAGAAGAGAGTACAAAAATTTAAATAAAAGAAAAGAGAAAGAATACAACGATTCTCTATTGAATGATCTTATGTCCTCAGTCAAAAATCAACAGTTTCTTCTGGAACACTATACACAAAATTTCAAAAAAGAAATCACAACCTGTAAATAACATTCCAATGGAAGATTGGTTCATACATTTTAAAAATTTGTTAGAAAAAGATGACCAAGTGTACATAGTGACCAATGTGGAGATTGATAACGAAGAAAATATATATGATAGACCAATATCCAGAGAAGACATAATACTAGCCATTAAAAAATTGAAAAATGGCAAAAGTGCTGGACCTGATGATATCATTGGAGAGTTTTTCAAGAATTCCGGTGAGACCGTTGTAAGCTTTTTATGTAAATTCTTTAACTTTCTTTTTGACACTGGGGTTTATCCAGAGGACTGGAAAGAATCCATAATATTGCCCTTGTTTAAAAAAGGGGAGGTAAATGATGTAAACAATTATAGGGGTATATCTTTGTGCAATATATGTAGTAAACTTTATAGTTCCGTTATTAATAACCGATTACATGAATGGATATCTCAGAATAATATGACAGGAGAACATCAAGCAGGATTCAAGAAAGGCTACTCTACAATTGACCATATGTTTAGTCTTTTAGCCGCAGTTCAGAAACAATTTGTGAATAATCGAAAGTTGTATGTTGCTTTCGTAGATTTTGAAAAAGCCTTTGATTCAGTTTCACGGATATTGTTGTGGCCTATTTTATTGAAGAATGGAATTAAAGGTAAACTGTACCGTTGTGTAAGGAGTATGTATAGTGAAGTGAAAGCTAGGGTCAGATCTGGAGCAAAATTATCAGATTATGTCATGTGTACCAGAGGAGTTAAGCAAGGGGACGTCTGCAGTCCAGTTTTGTTTTCCTTGTTCATAAATGAACTGGCCATGGAAATTATTCAAAATGGAAGGCATGGTGTAACTTTTGACCTTTTGGAGA
>CM065715.1:14079493-14081993 GCA_033310375.1 Conus canariensis
GCCCAGGACAGAGACAGTTGGAGGGGCCTTGTCGGCGGTTTATGTCCCAGTTGGGGCGATGGGCATAACTGAATTGATTGATTGAGTTATCAATGCTAATTTTCATAGTCATAACAGTTAATTTTCACGATGAAAAAAATAATAATAATGACTTCTTGAGAGTAGCATGCTCCCATATAACAATATCATCAATGGCCAGTGGGCTGGTACATCAATAGCCTGTGAAGATTAGTGTTTACCTGGCTCCCGAAAGACTTCGTGGGGGATCAGTTAGTGCTATGGTCTGTGGATTCGAGTTCCATGTTCTGGATTGTTAGTCAGTGCTACTGTCTGTGGATGCGAGTACCACGTGCTGGATTAGTCAGTGCTATAGTCCGTGGTGTCACCGCGTACCACGTGCTGCCGATGCTTTTTTTTTTTTTTTTGGGGGGGGGGAGGGGGGGAGGCAGGGGGGGGCTGGGGGGGGAGCAGTTGAGTGGGCGGAGAGTGGGCGGGGAGGAGAGGGAGAGGAAAGGGGGACGGGAGGGGGTGGATGGATGAAGGGTCTCTCTCTCTCTCTCCCTCTCTCTCTCTCTCCCTGTCTCTGTCTGTCTGTCTGTCTGCTTCTCTCTCTCTCTCTATCTGTCTCTGTCTGTCTCTGTCTGTCTGTCTGCCTGTCTGTCTGTCTGTCTGTCTCTCTCTCTCTCTGTCTGTCTGTCTGTCTGTCTCCCTGTCTATGTCTGTCTGCTTCTCTCTCTCTCTTTCTCTATCTCCCTCGCTCCCTCCCTCCCTCTGTCTGTCTGTCTGTCTGTCTGTCTCTCTCTCTCTCTCTCTCTCTCTCTCTCTCTCTCTCTCTCTCTCACCCAGCCACCCAAACACCCACCCCTTTCGTAGTCTGTCCAGAAATGATCCATCCACCCACCCACCCCAGCAGTCAGTCACTCCAGTTACACAGTCCAGTCCTTCTCCCTCTGTCCATCGTTCTGTCCACTGTCTCAGTGTGCATCATCCTTCGCCTCTCGGTCCATCCCGCGATCAACACTGATGGATTGATTGTCCGGTATCAGCCATGGAAGCGGGCGGCGTGCAGAGCAAGCACGGACCGACTGAGACGATGCCGAAGTTTGGATCAATACTGGGCAACTATGCTTCTGCCTCTAGGAAATGATTCTAATGCCCTCTGCTTTCTTCGCCCCCCCCCCCCCCCCCCCCCCCCCCACCACACACACACACACACATAACGCCGCAACGAGTCGAGCTACATCTGACATACATACTGAGCCTCGGTCTGAGTGGGTTCGTCATTGACCTCGACCTTTTGACCTTGACCCCCTTTTTCCTGTTTCAGGATACTTTTTTGTTTCTTTGTTTGTTTCCATTCCCGAGCCCGACTTCTACAGAGGGCTTTTTCAAGGCTGTCAGTATGTCTGTCTATCTGTCTGTCTGTCTGTCTGTCTGTCTGTCTGTCTGTCAGTTTGTCTGTCTGTCTATCTGTCTGTCTGTCAGTCTGACTGTCAGTCTGTCTATCTATCTGTCTATTTGTCTGTCTATCTATCTATCTAAATATCTGTCTATCAGTCTGTCTTTAAGTATCCATCTCTCTCTCTCTCTTCTCTCTCTCTCTCTCTCTCTCTCTCTCTCTCTCTCTCTCTCTCTCTCTATCTTATAGCGCCAGCTATTCCGCTTGATTTTTTCCTTCTCAGATCTGATTACAAACAAACAAACAAACAAACAACAACAACAACAACAACAACAACAACAACAACAACAACACACACACACACACACACACACACACACACACACACACACACACACACACACACACACACCTTAAAAATGAGAAATGGAAACGAAACAAACCACAAACTTTCCATTCACCAAAATATGATGATAATGATGAAGATGATGAAGATGATGATGATGATGATATGATGATCATCATCATCATCAGTATTATCATCACAGGTAAATAGACACTACAGACTGGACGTACAACTAGTGTGTACAGATGGGGGCAGGGGGTTAAATCTTGGGTCTCTTCTTTGACTCATGGTGTGAGGGTCAGCCTCTCAGCTGGCTGGTCATTGACTTGACGTGTTCAGTCTCTCAGCTTGCTAGTCATTGGCTTGACGTGTTCCGTCTCTCAGCTGGCTAGTCACTGGCTTGACGTGTTCAGTCTCTCAGCTGGCTAGTCATTGGCTTGATGTGTTCAGTCTCTCAGCTGGCTAGTCATTGACTTGACGTGTTCAGTCTCTCAGCTGGCTAGTCACTGGCTTGACGTGTTCAGTCTCTCAGCTGGTCAGTCACTGGCTTGACGTGTTCAGTCTCTCAGCTGGCTAGTCATTGGCTTGACGTGTTCAGTCTGTCTCTCAGCTGACCAGTCACTGGCTTGACGTGTTCAGTCTCTCAGCTGGCTAGTCATTGGCTTGACGTGTTCAGTCTCTCAGCTGGCTAGTCATTGGCTTGACGTGTTCAGTCTCTCAGCTGCCTAGTCGTCATTGACTTGACGTGTTAAGTC
>CM065715.1:14089493-14109493 GCA_033310375.1 Conus canariensis
TGTAGTTGCTGCAGAAACGCGAAGCATGAACGTCAAATCTTGCTGTAGTTGCTGCAGAAACGCGAAGCATGAACGTCAAATCTTGCTGTAGTTGCTGCAGAAACGCGAAGCATGAACGTCAAATCTTGCTGTAGTTGCTGCAGAAACGCGAAGCATGATCGTCAAGTCTTGCTGTAGTTGCTGTAGAAATGCAAAGCGTGAACGTCAAATCTTGCTGTAGTTGCTACAGAAACGCGAAGCATGAACGTCAAATCTTGCTATACTTTGTTTGCCACATCGGCGATGGAAAGTGTCATAATGTACAGGCCAGCCGACCTCCAAGGCCATCTCTGCGGTGTTGTGTCTAGTTTCAGTTTCACTGTTTCATCAAGGAGGCGTCACTGCGTGTGGACCAGTCTTTTACACGGCATCTGAAAATCCCCAAGACTGCGGTCCGCCGAGTAAACAGGCAATGACTGAAGAGAAAGGCTTTGAGAGGGCGGTCCCATGGACAAGACATAGTACATGAATGACCTTGTGCATCTGCCCGTTGCGCTGGTCAGACCTTTGGTGTCTAGTTGATGGTGTCAATCAGTACCATTACTGAGTGTGTGTTGTGTGTGTGTGTGTGTGTGTGTGTGTGTGTGTGTGTGTGTGTGTGTGTGTGTGTGTGTGTGTGCATGAGCGCGCGTGTGGTAATTTGCGTTGAATGGCTGTTCACAGGATGGACAAAATCAATATTCATTAATACTGATGACGACGCCGCCGATGACGATGATTGTGATCATGATGATGGCCATATGATGATGATGATGATGATGATGATGATGATGATGATATGATCATCATCATCATCATCATTGTCGTCGTCGTCGTTGTCGCCGTTGTTGTCGTCGTCGTTGCGTCGTATGATGAGGAGGAGGAGGATCATCATCATCATTATCATCCCATCATCATGGTGATAGTAATGGAAGATATGTGAAGAAACAAACAAAAGTAAAAAGGGGGAGGGGAGGGCGACAGGGAAATATTTTTACCTATAATGGTATATCACATCATCAATGACGACCAAAACGTTTGCGAATAATCGCAAAAAATAACAGTTGACAAAGAACCAGATTTATGACACACACACACACACACACACACACACACACACACACACACACACACACACACACACACACACACACACACATATTACGTGGAAACGTCATATTGGGTTGGTACACACATCCTGTTTAAGTTAGGCGTGTATTGATTGTTTTAGGTTTCTTTCTCTGTTCTCTCTGTGGGCGTGTTTCAGTATCAATTCCGTGTAGCTGTGTATTGCGAATACTCTCTGTACTGGTTCTTCCCCGGAGATGGGGGAGGTCAGGTTGAGGAGTAGGCCTACCTGGCGAGTTGTTTAGGTTTTTAAAAATGTATTCTTGCCTTCCTTTCCAAAGATCACGTTGGTCTGATTGTAAATGCACGTTGTCGTGTTGGGTTGTTCTAACTAGGTCAGTGGACGTGCTTGTTTGTCACCACCCATACCCCCAAATTCAGAACAAGAAGTGTGTCATTCTGAATCAGTCTATTTGAGGCTGTCTGGCCCGTACAGACGTCGTAAGTGACAAGCACACACGTGTATACATACAAGGTGTACATAACAGCAGTACACGGTTCGTCTATTGTTTTATACATCCACAAATGTATAGCTTTTTTTTTTAAATCAAACAGCTGGGAGCTGACAGGTGAGCAAAGAGGACAGTACACAAAGTCAACACATCAGCAGCATCTCCGTAAAGTCTCGCCCACAAACACCTGACACACATGTAGGCCTATAGCTTTAAACAACCGTGGATTATAAACGTTCCACTCATTACGGCCGAAGTTTAATAGAGGACGGAAAACCAGCACAGCTAACAGTGGTGCCATCTTGTCAGACGATAAAGCCCTGTAAGTGAGCAAATGGCATCAGCTAATTGTGGTCTCTATGGGGAAATCTCATCCATGTGGAGCCGATTTCAGTGCACTATCTTGTTCATGTGGCTAATATAACCGACTGTAATGAATTTACTTTAGACGTGATATGTGTGTGTGTGTGTGTGTGTGTGTGTGTGTGTGTGTGTGTGTGTGTGTGTGTGTGTGTGTGTGTGTGAGTGAGTGAGTGAGTGAGTGAGTGTGTGTGTGTGTGAGTGAGTGAGTGAGTGTGTGTGTGTGTGTGTGTGTGTGTGTGTGTGTATGTGTTGTGTGTGTGTGTGTGTGTGTGTGTGTGCCAGTGTAACACACACACACGAGAGAGAGAGAGAGAGAGAGAGAGAGAGAGAGAGAGAGAGAGAGAGAGAGAGAGAATAAAACTGTATTACGAGAATTATAGATAAGCACTGATGTGCTTTTTCTTTTACATCCAGTCCTTGACCTGAATAGATACTAAAATGCGCAATTAAATGAAATACATGGGGGAAAAATCGGTCCTTTACAATAATAATGGACTATCAGTGAAAAAGGAGAGGGTCGTTGGAAAAGAGAGAGAGAGAGAGAGAGAGAGAGAGAGAGAGAGAGAGAGAGAGAGAGAGAGAGAGGTGACCTACAAAGCATAATTAATCTTCACCACGATCTGTTGCCCAGAACAAACTTACACGCTCTTTCTAGTCTCTAGATGTAAGCGCCCACAAACGCGGAGGGAAGGGGGAGGGTAAAAAGACGTGGGAGAGGTTTGCCTCCAGTGAATGGAGCCAGTTGTTCACCTCACACCCCCACAGATGTTGGACTCGTCCAAGTGCAGCAGCTGATCGACTAAGCTCAATCATATTTTTTTTCCATGCGGCCGCACACCTGTTTTAAAACATGATAGGGGCGATGCAGAGTTTTCTCTGAATTGTTGAAAAAGCAAAAACAAATGCAATTTTTAGGAGATGTGCAGAATACTCTTTAAATTAACAGTGGGAAAGATCCCAGTAGTTTTGATTATTTATGCGTTAAAAAAAAAAACAATTGAAGTTTGGTCATTGAAAAACGACCACACCACACACACACACACACACACACACACACACACACACACACACCACACACCACACACACGCACGCACGCACGCACGCACACACGACACACACATACCCCACACACACACACACACACACACACACACACCACACCACACCATGTCGCGCGCACGCACACACACACACACACACACACACACACACACACACACACACACACACACACACACGTACACGCACACACATACGGGCGCGAGCGCGCACGCTTTTGGGATTTTTTGTTGTTGTTGGATGGTTCTTCCATGCTTGCAGACAGCTCCGTGATTAGCACACCTACAATATAATCCATGATGCCAGAGCCCAAGTCACCAAACCTCATATTATGCCAGAGTTGAAGTACTTTCAGGCTGATCAGTCTCGCAGACAAGAAATGATAGGCTCAACAAGGTCATCGAGACTGAACTCGAGATTGAGACTCCGCCGGGGCAGAAGACATCAACCGTAGAGGCCGAGCAGGCACCGGACACAGTAATCTCAGCTTAAAAGAAAAAAAAAAAAAAAAAAAACCCAGTAAAGACTGGAAAGGTACACAGGACACCGCACACCTCTGCCAAACTCGAACGGATCCTGGATCTGCCCTTGGATCCGGATCGGCACCACGAAACCGTGCCAAAGTTATCGGGCATGTCATGGGGTTATATCTGATTCTTTTCACAAAGTTTCCTATAAATCGGTTCCGTGCGTGCGTGCATGTGTGTGTGTGTGTGTGTGTGTGTGTGTGTGTGTGTGTGTGTGTGTGTGTGTGTGTGTGTGTGTGTGTTGTATAATCATATTAACAGATCGACAAACGAACTAACGGACGTTAATGACAATAGAGCCTCATTAGCGGGGTATTTCAGTAACCCAAAAAAAAAAAAAAAAAAAGTCAGTATCTCTATAAAAAGCTTGGAACTTCTGGTTCGATACAGAATAGGAATATAGCATGTAGCCCACTGCGCTCGGCTTGCGCGAATAAGGTATCCTCCCACGTTCTCTGCTCTCCGCTACCAACCCTTTCCATAGCCCCCCCCCCCCCCCCTTCCCCGCCCTCCTTCCCACCTCCCATTCCTCTGCAGCTCCTCCCTCATCCCCCCCCCCCCCCCCCCCCACCGCTGTACCTTCCTTCAGCCTTTCTATGTTTCTCCTAATCTTCGAAGCCCCTCCCTCCATCCCACGACGTATCTTTTTCAGGCGACGTTTTCTTCTTGGATTCTTTCAACCTCTGTCACGCTTATCTTTTTTTTTTTTTTTTTTAAATATTTTTGTGTGTAAATAACCCAATTTGGTTTCAAATGTTTTCATTTCCTGCTTCAGGCACCGCGCGGATTACTTTGTATTTATTCCGCGCGCGGGCGTAGCCTGAGGGTCAAATGTTATTTTCGGTTCCTCTCTCTCTCTCTCTCCTCTCTCTCTCTCCTCTCTGTATGTGTGTGTGTGTGTGTGTGTGTGTGTGTGTGTGTGTGTGCGTGCCTGTGCGCGCGCGCGCGCGCGCGTATGTGTGTGTGTGTGTGTGTGTGTGGCGCGCGCGCGTGAAGTGTGTGTGTGTGTTATGTGTGTGTGTGTGATCTCTCTATACCGTGACATAAACACGCAAACGGACACACACAAAACACACACACACACACACCGCGCGCGCGCGCGCGCACGCACGCACGCACCACACACACACACACACACACAACACTCCCATGCGCGCACGCACACACACACACACACACACCACACACACACACACACGCGCGCCGCACACACACACACACACACACACACACACGCCGCACGCACGCACACGCACACACACACACGCACGACGCACGCACGCACGCACGCACACACACACACACACACCACGCACACACCACAGCACACACACACACACACACACACACACACACACACACACACACACACACAATGAATGCGCTTAAATACACATGTAGGCACACACAGATGTATGCACACAACACACACACACACACCACACACACACACACACACACACACACACACACACACACACACACACACACACGAATGAGAGACAGTGTAAGGGAGATAACGCTACAAAGAAAGCCAGGTCATTGGCATACAAGGGTTGTACCCACTTGGAAAGTATGGCGGTGTGTGTGTGTGTGTGTGTGTGTGTGTGTGTGTGTGTGTGTGTGTGTGTGTGTGTGTGTGTGAGTGAGTGAGTGAGTGAGTGCATGCATGTTCTGTGTGTGTGTGTGTGTGTGTGTGTGTGTGTGTGTGTGTGTGTGTGTGTGTTGTGTGTTGTTGTTGTTGTTGTTGTCTTCAATTTAACGTCTATCCACATATATATAGACGGGTGTGTGTGTGTGTGTGTGTGTGTGTGTGTGTGTGTGTGTGTGTGGTGTGTGTGTGTGTGGTGTGTGTGTGTGTGTGTGTGTGTGTGTGTGTGTGTGTGTGTGTGTGTGTGTGTGAAGTAAGAAAAATTGAGAAGGTTCGCTGTCAGGTGATAAGAAAAATGCTTTGAAATCCAAAAATAGCTTTAATGAAACAGAAACGGCTCACGAATTAAAACTTACCTTTGCTCCTACTTATATACACAACGAGGAAGAGGAGGAGGAGGAAGAAGATGAGTAGAAGGCAGATTAGGAAGTGGAGGATTTCTTAGTCCGGTCCACCTCGAAAGGGAAGATAATGCTGTTTACAGCCAAGTCGACCACAAAGGGCCATTTCAGTGCTGTCTACTTCGAAAGCTGGGGTACAAAACAGTCTACCTGAACTATTTAAGAACTGCAATAAACAGACATTGTCAATGACGGGCAAACAAAAAGTGTCATTTTCATCAACACCAGTCCTAAAATACCTTTAGATACGTCCAATGTCACACAGATCACAAGCCAGTACAACTATCTCAAATAGTTTTGTGTCATAATGTTAAATTTGCCAGTGCGCTGGAACATTTTGTACAGCGAACGAAGAAGAGACTACTACGAACTCAAAGATTGTGAAGTAAAATGTTCAGAGTTGAAATGAAACATAATAACTGACGTGTATTATGTGCTGATCATACCATTTTCTACTCATGGGACAGAAAAATGGGTCTTCTTTTATAAATCACAACATGAACAGTTTACACATTTTCATCCTTTTCCGACGAAGGGAACACACACACACACACACACAACACACACACACACAGAGTTCTTCAAGAAAGTTCAAGGCTACAGGAAAAGGTATTGAATTGTTAAACATTACCGGAATTTGGTAATGTTCCTATCAATTAACAAATATTATAATTATCAGACATTGAGCTTCTTCGTAACAAGAACAAATGGTACTGCTGAACGCAAACACGTTTTTAACAGCATACTCGAAAAACTAGAAATACCTAACACTCCATGGCTAGAATTTGTCCGAAATATTCGGCTTGAAATGGGAATGAATCATATCTGGAACAATTAATATCTTCCAGATATTGTGGGAACGAAATATACTGTGAAATGGCCAGTAATTTGTCTGAATACATTGATTTCTGAAAACAGCCAAAGAGCAGTACTTTGAGACTACATTTTCCGACAAAATTGCTGGAAACTACTGATTAGAACCAGAAAATAGCTGAACAAAACTATGATCAAAATCATGAACTTGGTTAACTTCGTATCAGTGCTCACGTACGACTTACAAAAACTAAAAAACAAAAACAAAACAAAACAAAAAAGTTTGAGATCCAGATCAGTTGAAGAGAAGGCAGAAAATGCATAACGTATGATGTGGTCGACCGAGAAACTGACTTTCTGGGTCTGCTCCAGATCTGGTAAGACTTACAGTAACGGAACAAGTGTTTCTAAATGTATTAAACCCAAAATGAAGTAAGCAATGCCTCAATGAAATATTTTGCGACTGCACTGAAATTTATACTGCGATATTGGTTAAAGTCCATGACTGCATGGAAATGAATAGATAAACTACTGCATCATACACAGGCGCCGATGAAAAAAAAAGTTTAAGCACAACCATACGTCTGTGCTAATGTCTCGGTTATTAATGTGTTGTGTATGTGACTCTTGAAGGTTGATATTAGAATTTATTCTGGATAGATGAATCTCCGAGTATACTAACGCGACAAAAGGGAAGTAACAGCAATAAACTTAACGCTTTTTCCATAAACTCCCCTATTATCGCAACGTGCGCCAGGACGTGCAGCATTATTACTTTGTCGTTTTCCAATGTCATCATTCTGAGAACGAATTATTGTGACCACAGTTATATGATCACTTTGACGAGGATGACGACGATGATCATGACAACGATGATGAAGTGAACTGGAGAACTAACTCATCTGGGTGCATGACCTCAACAATTCTCAATGAGGCGGAGCACATGATCGCCTGTGCACAACGACTTGCAACGGAAGGGGAGAGGATGGGAGGGGGAGGGGGTGGTGGAGGAAAGGCGGCCAGGGGATTGGTGGGTATGGGACGTATGGGAGGGGGAGGGCTGGTTAGTTGTTTTTTTTCAGTGGTTTGGAGCATTGTTCATCACTGTTTATGAAATATTGTTGCCATGGAAAGTAGGACAAATAACACTCACAGTTTGGGTCAAGGTCTTGTAATTGTTTATCTCATCCTTTCTGTTTCATTACAGATTGTTCATATTATGATGCAGAAATCTTCTACCTCCGCATAGTATATTTGGTAGAGAAAAAAAAAAGAAAAAGAAAAGATTTCACGTTACTGAGATATTGTAACACGATGGCTTGTGTGTGTGTGTGTGTGTGTGTGTGCGTGCGTGCGTGTGTGTGCGTGCGTGTGTGTGTGTGTGTGTGTGTGTGTGTGTGTGTGTGTGTGTGTGTGTGTGTGTTGTGTGTGCTGTACGTGGGTGCGTGTATGTGTATCTATGTGTGTGCGCACGCGCCTGTGTGTGTGAGTGTATGTGTGCATGTGTGTGTGTGTGTGTGTGTGTGTGTGTGTGTGTGTGTGTGTGCATGTGTGTGTGTGTGTGTGTGTGTGTGTGTGTGTGTGTGTGCGTGCGTGTGTGCGAGCGCGCGCGTGTATGTTGTGTGTGTGTGTGTGTGTGTGTGCGCGCGCGCGCATGAGAGAGAGAGAGAGAGAGAGAGAGAGAGAGAGAGAGAGAGACAAGACAAGACAAGACAAGACAAATGTTTTAATTGAACTAGGCCACATGCCCGTGTCAATGGGAACAGAGGGAGGGGGTAGAAACAAAATCAAACTGATCGCAAATGAAATAAGTAAGGAAAGAAATCAATGCATCGTCAAATACAGTATATGCATAAACACACAAAACTAAACAATAAATCTCGCGAACATAATCAACGATCGTTGACCTTGTTCGCTTTCTCTCTCTCTCTCTCTCTCTCTCTCTCTCTCTCTCTCTCTCTCTCTCTCTCTCTCTCTCTCTCACACACACACACACACACACACACACACACACACACACACACACACACACACACACACACACACACACACCTCAATCACACGCTATCGGTGTGATATTATTAAGGCAACTTTGACGGTGCATGCAGGAACAACGGTTCTAAGTCACATCAGTCTGTCCACATCTGACCTCAAGAGCTTTCGATATGAATGTAGCCACAGCATTACAGATTTTTCCGTTAGCGAGCAGTAACGACATCTTAAAAGCCGATGGTCGTCTATAAAACTTGAAAGGTATGTAACGCTCGCGAATAACTTTGTACTTAGGACATACTATCAGAAAATGGTATTCGGATTCCAACTCACACGGACAAAACGGACAGCACAGTGCTTCACGGGGGACGCTCGAATACCGCAGTTTGTGTGTGTTCAAACAGGATACACCAAGTCTGAACCGTATCAAGTTTTTACGACTGCTCACGTTGTTTACAGTGAATAGATAATTTGGCATTTCCCAAAACTGCTTAAAAGAAAAATAAAAGAGAAATCGGTCCTTAGATTCTATGTGGCTATACCATGCTTGTAAATGACAATCGATTAGCCGACTTTTGAATTTTGAAAGGAAAACTTTTACGTTGGGAACTCCTTGATTTTCCCATACATATCCAAAACCGTAACGATTTAATGTGAGGCAGACTGACGTAACCCAATTGTTTTTACCCCGGCAATGTAAATCATATAACATTTTATACGCTTTTTTGGGAAGACGATTGTCAGGCATATTAACGACATGTATCCAATACTTCACGCATTTAGTATAAATGTTTATATAAAGTGGAAACCTACCAGTTTCTCCATAAACCAAGGCATTAGGCGCTTTTATAGAAACATTCAGGAATCTCTTGAGTGCAAACAAATGTATTTTTTCTATAGCCGAGAGGTTTGCAGTTAAGCCCCATACTTCAGCGCCATAGGCAAGGATTGGCTGGATCTGACAATCAAAAAGTTTGAAGAATAATTTTGGGGCCACACTCTGATATTTCCACAGAAGTTTCAATATAATAATGACCTGATGTTTTGCCCTGGATGCTAAATCCTCAAGGCAATGAGAAAAAGTAAGGCCAGTGGAGAATATAGCACCTAAATATTTATATTGATTAACAATCTCTAGTTGCATACTATCGTAAAACCATTTTTCTTTTGAAGCAATATAACCGCCATTTCTAAACACAATAACTTTTGATTTTTCCAGATTCACTATTAAATCAAGTTTCTTAGCTGTTTTACTCAAAACGTTCAGCTGTGTCTGAAGACCTATGACAGTGGACGCCACGAGCGCCACATCGTCAGCGAACAGCAGAATCAATAGCTCTTTGAAGTCAGGAGATAAAGGAATACCATGCTTACCATACTCTGTAATTTCTTCAGCAAGTTCATTAATAAATAAAGAAAATAAAACCGGGCTACATATTCCTCCTTGCTTTAGACCTTTAGGACACATAAAAATATTAGTTAAGTCTCCCCGTACTTTAACCCTAGCCGTGACAACGGTGTACATACTTTTAATTGCATTGTACATCTTTCCTTTTATACCCTTTTTCTTTAAGACTAACCAAAGTCGATTTCTATCAATCAGGTCGAAAGCCTTTTTAAAATCAATAAAAGCCACGTATAGTTTTTGGTGGTTAGAAAGTTGCTTTTGCACGAGAGACAGGAGTGTAAATATATGGTCAGTGGTACTATAGCCTTTCCTAAAACCAGCCTGTGCATCGTTTATTACACTATTATCCTCGATCCATTTGGTTAAGCGTTTATTCAGAATGTAGCTGTATAATTTAGAACTGATATTTAACAGGGAAATACCTCTATAATTATCAGGGGAATTGATATCACCTTTCTTGTGCAACGGTTGAATAAGAGCTTCACACCATGCAGAGGGAAAGATTCCAGAATCAAAGAGTTTGTTGAAATATTTCTTAAGAAAAAGGAGAACGGTGGGCATAGCATACTTATAGAACTCTCCAATAAGTCCGTCTGGACCAGGAGCTTTGTTTCTTTTTAAAGCCTTTATCGAGTCTAAAATTTCTCCCTCTGTTATATCTTGATCAAGAAAACTGGTATCACAGTCAACATCAAGCAAACAGTCATCTTCTGCATGAAAGCCTGGAGAAGTGGAGTCAGGTAGGGTCAACTCTTCATTAAATAATCGTTCAAAATGCTGAAACCAGTCTGTGTTGGATATTGAGTTTGTCACAACGGAACTACTTCTTATTGACTTCAGAGTCCTCCAAAATTGTTTAGAGTCTCTAGCGTTTTCATTAAGAGTGCGCAGAACACATTGTCGATATAACTGCTGCTTATAGCGGAGTAAATCTTTGTATTGATTGCTCAAATAACAATAATTTAATCTCAGGTCAACGGCGTCAGGGCTACTAGCAAGTTTTACCCGGCTGAACATTCTCAGTGCCTGTCTTACCTGACGGCGTTTAACAGAGCATTCAGTATCAAACCACGGGCTGCGCTTGTCGTTACCAATGATGATATCTCTATTCATGCACTGACCAGCCACAGAAAGACCCTCGTTAAATTTTGCTAGAGCATGTTCGAAATCAATATCGATAAATTTAATAGCTTCATCAAAAATTGAAGTTACAACATCAGATCCAAGTGCACAAACAAAATCATTTTCTTTAGCTGGATCCCACACATATTTTTGAAATTGTGTAATTTTAGGTGCTACCGGTTTCGAGAGAGAGAGAGAGAGAGAGAGAGAGAGAGAGAGAGAGAGAGAGAGAGAGAGAGAGAGAGAGAGAAGAGAGATTTAGTTCCCTTGTTCAGCTCCGCGAACGTCGACTCTGCCAGTGTGCAAGGTAAATAAAACGCGCACCGAAAGCAACGCAGTTGGGAGTTATGGGAGGTAGTTGTTTCGGCACAGGAACACAAGTTACCGTCGATGATGAGTATGTCACTGATGTGGTGGTGAGGCTTGCGTTGACGTGGTGGATGCGTTGATGTATATCATGTGGCGGTCATGTTGACGTGGTGTTAATGTGGTGGTGTTGATGCGATGTTGGTGTGTTGGTAGTGTTAACACGATGGTATTGATGTGATATTGATGTGGTGCAAGTGTTGACGTGGTGGAGGTGTTGATGTATATGATGTGGTGGTGTTGATGTGATGTTGGTGTGTTGGTAGTGTTAACATGATGGTATTGATGTGATATTGATGTGGTGCAAGTGCTGACGTGGTGGAGGTGTTGATGTATATGATGTGGTGGTGTTGATGTGATGTTGGTGTGTTGGTAGTGTTAACATGATGGTATTGATGTGATATTGATGTGGTGCAAGTGTTGACGTGGTAGAGGTGTTGATGTATATGATGTGGTAGTGTTGATGTGATGTTGGTGTGTTGGTAGTGTTAACATGATGGTATTGATGTGATATTGATGTGGTGCAAGTGTTGACGTGGTGGTGGTGTTAATGTGATATTGACATGGTGGTGGCGTTGATGTGATGCTCACGTGACGGGAGAATTGACTTGATGTTAATTGCAGTGGTAGTGTTGATAATGTCATCGTGTTGAAATTATATTGACGTGGTAGTAGTTTTCATTTAATATTGATATGGCAGAAGGGTTGATGTGGTGGTGTTGATATAAAATCGATGTGATTCTAGTGTTAATGTGATGGTATGGTGTTGATGGCTTATTGATATCATGCTATTGTTGACTTGGTGTTGTTGGCGTGGCATTGATGTTGTGGTAGTGTTGATGTGACATTGACATGGTGAGAGTGGCAACGTGTTATTGACATGGTGGTGCTATTAACAAGCTAGTGTTGACGTGATATTGATGTGATATTGACGTGGTGTTAATCGTAATGCATGTGCTGTTTTGATGATGTAGGATTGATGTAGAGTTAATGCCTATGTGCTGGTGTTGATGTCACCTTGATGTGGTGTTAGCATTCATGTGGTCATGTTGATGTGATACTGTGTTAACATGGTGGGCTTGACCTTGTATTGATATGGCTGTTCTGTTAATATAGTATTGATATTGTGGTTCTTGTTAACGTGGTTATGATATGGTGATTCTGTTGACGTGGTGTTGATATGGTGGTTCTGTTGACGTGGTGTTGATACGGTGGTTCTGTTGACGTGGTGTTGATGTGGTGGTCTGTTGACGTGGTGTTGATATGGTGGTTCTGTGACGTGGTGTTGATATGACGGTTCTGTTGACATGGTGTTGATATGGTGGTTCTGTTGACGTGGTGTTGATATGGTGGTTCTGTTGACGTGGTGTTGATATGGTGGTTCTGTTGACGTGGTGTTGAATGTTTCTGTTGAGTGGTGTTGATATGGTTTTGGGTTGATTTTAGACGTGGTGTACGTGTGTGGTTATATGTGTCTGTTGAACGTGGTGTTGATATGGTGGTTCTGTGACGTGGTGTTGATATGATGGTTCTGTTGACTGTGTTGTATGTCTGTTGACGTGGTGTTGATATGGTGGTTCTGTTGACGTGGTGTTGATATGGTGGTTCTGTTGACGTGGTGTTGATATGGTGGTTCTGTTGACGTGGTGTTGATATTGTGGTTCTGTTGACGTGGTGTTGATATGGTGGTTCTGTTGACGTGGTGTTGATATGGTGGTTCTGTTGACGTGGTGTTGATATGGTGGTTCTGTTGACGTGGTGTTGATATGGTGGTTCTGTTGACGTGGTGTTGATATGGTGGTTCTGTTGACGTGGTGTTGATATGGTGGTTCTGTTGACGTGGTGTTGATATGGTGGTTCTGTTGACGTGGTGTTGATATGGTGGTTCTGTTGACGTGGTGTTGATATGGTGGTTCTGTTGACGTGGTGTTGATATGGTGGTTCTGTTGACGTGGTGTTGATATGGTGGTTCTGTTGACGTGGTGTTGATATGGTGGTTCTGTTGACGTGGTGTTGATATGTGGTTCTGTTGACGTGGTGTTGATATGGTGGTTCTGTTGACGTGGTGTTGATATGGTGGTTCTGTTGACGTGGTGTTGATACGGTGGTTCTGTTGACGTGGTGTTGATACGGTGGTTCTGTTGACGTGGTTTGATATGGTGGTTCTGTTGACGTGGTATTGATATGGTGGTTCTGTTGACGTGGTTTGATATGGTGGTTCTGTTGACGTGGTGTTGATATGGTGGTTCTGTTGACGTGGTGTTGATAGGTGGTTCTGTTGACGTGGTGTTGATATGGTGGTTCTGTTGACGTGGTATTGATATGGTGGTTCTGTTGACGTGGTATTGATATGGTGGTTCTGTTGACGTGGTGTTGATATGGTGGTTCTGTTGACGTGGTGTTGATATGGTGGTTCTGTTGACGTGGTGTTGATATGGTGGTTCTGTTGACGTGGTGTTGATAGTGGTGGTTCTGTTGACGTGGTTTGATATGGTGGTTCTGTTGACGTGTGTTGATATGGTGGTTCTGTTGACTGGTGTTGATATGGTGGTTCTGTTGACGTGGTGTTGATATGGTGGTTCTGTTGACGTGGTGTTGATACGTTAGTTCTGTTGATGTGGTGATGATACGGTGGTTCTGTTGACTGGTGTTGATATGGTGGTTCTGTTGACTGGTGTTGATATGGTGGTTCTGTTGACGTGGTGTTGATATGGTGGTTCTGTTGACGTGGTGTTGATACGTTAGTTCTGTTGATGTGGTGATGATACGGTGGTTCTGTTGACTGGTGTTGATATGGTGGTTCTGTTGACTTGGTGTTGATATGGTGGTTCTGTTGACGTGGTGTTGATATGGTGGTTCTGTTGACGTGGTGTTGATATGGTGGTTCTGTTGACGTGGTGTTGATACGTGTTTCTGTTGATGTGGTTGTGATATGGTGGTTCTGTTGACGTGGTGTTGATATGATGGTTCTGTTGATGTGGTGTTGATGGTGGTTCTGTTGACGTGGTGTTGATGTGGTGGTTCTGTTGACGTGGTGTTGATATGGTGGTTCTGTTGACGTGGTGTTGATTTGATGGTTTCTGTTGATGTGGTGGTTCTGTTGACGTGGTGTTGATATGGTGGTTCTGTTGACGTGGTGTTGATATGGTGGTTCTGTTGACGTGGTGTTGTTGATGGTTATGTTGATGTGGTGGTTTCTGTTGACTTGGTGTTGATATGGTGGTTCTGTTGACGTGGTGTTGATATGGTGGTTCTGTTGACGTGGTGTTGATATGTGTTCTGTGATGTAGTTATATGGTGGTTCTGTTGACGTGTGTTATACGATGGCTCTGTTGACGTGATGTTGATATGGTGGTGTTGATGTGAAGGTCGTAATGTGATGTTAATGTGGTAATAATGCTGACATGGCGGTGGTGATGTAATGCTAATGTGATATTAATGTGGTAGTAATGCTGACATGGCGGTGGTGATGTAATGCTAATGTGATATTAATGTGGTAGTAATGCTGTCATGGCGGTGGTGATGTAATGCTAATGTGATATTAATATGGTAATAATGCTGACATGGCGGTGGTGATGTAATGCTAATGTGAAATTAATATGGTAATAATGCTGACATGGCGGTGGTGATGTAATGCTAATATGGTGTTAATGTGGTAGTAATGCTGACGTGGTAGTGGTGATGTAATGCTAATGTGGTGTTAATGTGGTGGTAATGCTGACATGGCGGTGGTGATGTAATGCTAAATGTGATATTAATGTGGTAGTAATGCTGACATGGCGGGCCCGGGCAGCATGCAGCATTTGTGTGTATCCTGCTTCTGATCCAACAGCACCATTACCACGTGATCAAATCTCCTACCAGCTCCAGTATCATCACATCAATACCATCAACTCATTCTGAACCACTACCACATCAACACCACGACCATAACAACAACCCAAACAATAACACCACCACGAAGAACAACACCGTATCAATCGCCAGTTCTCATGCATTCATTTTACCCACTTGCCCCATCAATAAAAACCCATCTCTGTCTCTGTCTCTCTCTCATATCCACTCCAAAACAATTTTTTTTTAATTTTTCAACCTGTTTAAATCTTATGGAATACAATGTTTTAAAAAATCGCACGCAGCATACTGAAAAACATACAACAACAAAAAGCAGTGCATTATTCAGATCGTGACAGACGTACACTATAAGCCATTCTTCTTTTTTTAATCAACATCATCGTACGTAATTCTCTACATAGTCTTTTTTTTTTTAATCAACTTCATCATACGTAATTCTCTACATTGTTTTTTTTTTTTTTAATAATTTTTAATCAACATCATCATATGTAATTCTCTACATTCAGTTTGAACACTTCCAAACTCTCACAGCTACATACATTGCTCCTCTTTGTCATAATCATGTGACTGAAATAAAAGTATAGTTTCAAACATGGTGTTAGCATGAGAAGGAAAGTAACAATAACACTTAAAATGATACTACATGACTGTGACCAAGTATGGACCTTTGTGAAATGTGCGAGCGTTTGGGGAGAGAGGGAGAGAGAGACAGACAGACAGAAGAGAGAGAGAGAGGGGGGAGGGAGGGACGGGTGGGGGTGGGGGTGGGGTGGGGTGGGGGAGGTAAATAGCCGAAAAGTGTACTCATTGGCACCCGTCTGTCTCGAGAGACAATGGTGTTGCGCCGTGGATCAGTCAGTTGTGGAGTTGCAGCGCCTGCTGTGGCTGAAGAGCCCGATCCTCGAGTGGCAGACTCTGTTGCAGTTGCTTGCAGGTGAAATCTCGGTCATCAGTGTCTGTGGGTGCCGACGCAATTATTCTCAAAGAATTGCGAAGACAGTACACGTATGAAGAAATGTACCCATTTCATTCCCCGTCAGGTGGGAATGCCAGCGACTGTGTCCCCTTGCCGACATTGCCGACATTGCTTCACACCGTCCAGGCAGGACTGGCACGAACGATAAGTCTTGCCACGCCATGCTGACATACCAAAGGGGGACTACCACAGTCAGACCGGATCTGCTGATGAATTTCACTCAGGTGCGAAAGTCAATTCCGGCTAAGTATAACAAATATAGTTATGCTTACAAGCCAGAGTTCAATGTTTCTTACATCCTGCCAATCAAAGGTTTAGTACTGACATTTCAACGCGCTTTCCTTGTTCCTATCTTCTTAAAAGATCAGAAATTTACTGGCGGCAGACCACGTGTTTTTATCTCTTGTTCTTTGATAACTGAGAGGGGAAAAAATACACATAAAGGTTTCAAAAGACTCCCTTAAAAATCCTTTAAAAATAAGTTTCGTCTGTTGATATTATCAACTGAGACGAAAAAAAATGTTAACTTGTTGTTCTGATTTTTGTTTTCAGTTACACGCTTTTTTACGTTATGCGTAAAAAAGAAAGATTTTATTCGGATAACTGAGTTTAAACAAACAGTATTAGAAAACAAAACAAACAAAACATAAGAAAGAAAGAAAGAAAGAAAGAAATAGTAGATGAATGAATGAATAGTACAGCAAATGAATAAATGAAAGAGAGTCAAACTCGCGCATGTGATGTAAAGCTGTTCGGACATTGCATTGTCACGTGACACGTGTCCACATACAAAAGTGTCACTGTTAAAAGTGTATGGCCGTTTGCAAGTATCCACCTTCTCGAACTTATGATTAAGGACTAACTTTCCTTGGCTGGGACAACTCTATCATAATAACAACAAAAGTAACTGATTTCGTCACCATTTCTGAAAACATGCACACTGTTCCTTTGAAGTGAAAACAAAATCCACTTTAAATTTCAAAACAATTCACACACACACACACACACACACACACACACACACACACACACACACACGTTGTGTATATGTCATTATTATTACCATTTATCATCATATATATAGATAGTATATAACATGATATTCATAAATGTTGTAAAAAGAAAAGCGTAAAATAGCAGCCATACACTGGAAATACTCTTTTCCAGTTTATTGATTTGAACGAAACAGTGTTAAAAACTGATTTTATCCTATCGTTCATTCATCCATACCTCTCACACCCAGTATGAATTATGTTGTATTGTTGGTAAATATATGATACAGGAGTGGTTATGGAGTTAAACGCACGTTTATACCATTAAAAATCATCTGGAAACACACACACACACACACACACACACACACACACACACACACACACACACAAAATACACGTAAGTTTCAAGCACAAATATTATCCGCCAATTCTGATTAAAGGATTCATTACCAAATAAGTTTTAAAAAATCGAATATTTTGTGACATCATACACCTGTGCAAGAATAAAACTTTGTATTTAGTACAAACAAGGAGGTAAAGAAAAATCATGTACACCGAATTATTCATGCTTTTTTTTCTATTCTACTCATTGGGTTTTAATCTTTTTTAACAAAACTAATATCAGTAACAACATTGCGTCTAACAATGAAAAAAAAAACTGACAATATTTTATCATATGACTGAACAAGACAAACATGGGATATGAGGGAAAGGAAGGGGGTACAATAGGGAGGTACCGGGAAGAGGAGGACGAAAAATTCTAACGATGAAAATAAGTAACAAAGGGAAGGATTTATCATTATCATTTTTCTTTTGGTCATCAAAATGACAGCTAAAACAAGGGAACAAAAGTGGTTTTTTTCTCAGTCATCAAAATGGCAAAGTCCAAAAATCAGCATACTAGAACAACGCTCGAGAGATCGCAGACTTCCGCCAAGATAAAAACGGATCCTTGATTCACCCTTTGATGCGGATCCGCGCCAACGGTTAATGGCTTCGTCCATGGATCACGTTCCAATTGTTTTTTCCCACGTCATTTCGTTAAAATCGATTCGCAGATTTTTGTTGTTGTTGTTTCTTTCTCTTTTTTTTTTTTTTTTTTTTTAAAATAATCTTGCTGAAAGATTTAACCCAATAACCAACAGCCATACTTGAAAACGATCGTGACAAAAGAAACAACCAGATGGCATATACACAGCTAAAGACACAAAGAACTAAAAAAAACAAAAAAGAGAAGAAAGAAAAACAGATAAAGAACCCTTTAGTGTCTTACTGTAGAAAAAAGTCATGATTGTCCATTACCCTGCTGATGAAATAAATGTGGGAGCTTACAAACACTACTTTTTCTCAATCTTCTCATGCCCGCGACTATCTAGGGAGTATTGTGTGTGTGTAGTGTGTGTGTGTGTGTGTGTGTGTGTGTGTGTGTGTGTGTGTGTGTGTGTGTGTGTGTGAGAGAGAGAGAGAGAGAGTGTGTGTGTGCGCGTGTGTGTATTTGTGTGTAAGTGTGTGTGTGTGTTGTGTGTGTGTGTGTGCGCGCGCGCGCTATTTAGGGAGCATCGTTTTGTGTAATGTGTGTGTGTGTGTGTGTGGTGTGAGTGTGTGTGTGTGTGTGTGTGTGTGTGTGTGTGTGTGTGTGTGTGAGTGTGTGTGTGTGTGTGTGTGTGTGTGTGTGTGTGTGTGTGTATGTGCGTGCGTGCGTACGCGCGTGTGCGTGAGTGTGTGTGTGTGTGTGTGTTGTGTGTGTGTGTGTGTGTGTGTGTGTGTGTGTGCGTGCGTGCGTACGGTGTGTGTGTGTGCACGCGCGTGGCGGTGGGGGGGGGGGGGGGTATTTTGTGACGTCCGAAGGAGACATATTTGTCGAAAATTCACGTGTGTGTTTTGCATTATGCAGTAAATAAGCATTACTCTACATTCTGTTTTGCGTATTTGCTTGCATTTTGGCTTGTTTCCAGAGACGCCGCACTCTGTTTCAGGCTTCTCATATCTATCATCATCATCAACGTCGTCCGTTATTCATCATGATTTGTTCTCATTGGTGTTTTGGGAAATGGAGGGGGGGGGGGGGGGGGGGGGGGAGGTGGAGATGATGGGGTAGCGGGATCTGAAAACTGTTCGGACGTAAGCGTCTGTCGGGTTCATCTAGGCGAACATGTGAAACCAAACACTCAATTATGTTGAATCTAGAAATTATCGCTTTACACGTCTTGATAACAAATAGATGTTTTCCTTCTCTCTCTCTCTCTCTCTCTCTCTCTCTCCCCTCTTCTTGTGTGTGTGTGTGTGTGTGTGGTTACAGTATATGTGAGCGAGAGATTAACTGTGTCTTCTGGTATATCTATTTATCCGATATATAACTGAAAAAGAAAAAAAAAAAACATCAACGCGAATTTTCATCGTATTTGAGAGGATGGTGTGCAGAGTCAATATTTAAACAAACATTTTATGGCATTCTAGGCAAAACAAAAAAAGAAGAAAAAAAAAAAAGAAAGAAAAAGGACGAACCCGACCGTACGAAAAACCGTTCACCGCTAATGTATACCCAAGGCCAGTCGTACAAGTTGATGACGCTGGTGTGTAACAAGGGACGTAATTTCCACCTATGGAGGAACTGGGTTTTAAGAGGATGGGGTTACAGTCCTTACCTAGATGCCGGCCTATACAATTTTGATTGTTTTTAGTGCTAAAACAAAACACATTAAAAAAAATTTAAAAACACGTAACATTTGATAGAAAAGTACACATGATAAATAAATACTTAAACGTACAAAATAGACAACTATCTACAAAACAACATCATTTTGTAATTGAATCGTCTCAACTATTTGATTGTGGATGAAGGGTCAAAACCGATCCCCACCCCCCCCCCCCCC
>CM065715.1:14121993-14141993 GCA_033310375.1 Conus canariensis
AGGAGGGGTGGGGAGGGAGTGTTGTTGATGTGTGTTTATGAGAAACTGGGGAAGGAAGGGGGGGGAGTGTTGTTGATGTGTGTTTAGGAGAAACTGGGAAGGAAGGGGGGGGGGTGGGTGGATAGAGAGAAAACTGAGAAAGGAGGGGAGAGAGAGAGAGAGAGAAGAGTACGAGAGAGAGGCGGTGGACAGAATGACAGTGTTGTGTTATATAGTGTATCCAAGAGGGATGAGGGCAAAGGCGATTTTTTTTGTCCCTGTTGTTCCTTTTTTGTACTCCCGGTTCTTATAGTACAGGGAGTACTTTACAATGGGAACGTAGAAATGCTATCTGTGTGTCTGTCTGCCTGGGTCAAAATGTGTTCCACTTGCTCCAGACAAAACTTCTGGGCCGATCTTTCTGGAAATTTGTAGGTATGTTCATTATGGGTCACGGATGATGCCCGATGTTTTATTTTACCAGAATAGCCGAAACTAACGGGTTTTTTTTCTTCTTTATGGAATATCTCAGAAAGTAGGCCTACTTGGCCGATTTGTAAGTGTACACGCGTATTCAAGATAACTGCGAGTACGTTTATATGCTTTGCATCTTGTTTCGTTTTGGTTGCTCCTGGTTCTTATCCCTGTTCTCTCGTGTTCCTTGTCAACTTTTTTTTTTTTTTTTTTTTTGGGGGGGGGGGGGGGGGGGGTTATTGGTTTGTCACCTCTCTTTTTCCCCTCGTTGTAGTCGTTGTTGTCTCTTGTTTTTCTTGTCCATGTTTTCTGTCGTTTCTTGCCACTACGTTCCCTTCTTTCTCGTCACTGTTATGAATTGTTTCCTCGTTGCTTTTTCCTCCCGTCTCTTCTTACTGAGTTTTCCCCCTTGTTTATTCCCAGTGTTTTCCCTTGCTCTTGTTACTGTCGTCGTTTGCTTTGCGTCACCGTTTTCCTGTAGGCCTACTTCTTGTGACTCTTTTCACTCGTTTCTTGTCAATGTTTTCACCTGTTTCTTACCCTGTTTTCACTTGTTTTTTTGTCAATGTTTTCACCTATTTCTTACCACTGTTTTCACTCGTCTCTTGTCAATGTTTTCACCTGTTTCTTACCCTGTTTTCACTTGCTTCTTGTCAATGTTTTCACCTGTTTCTTACCACTGATTTCACTTGCTTCTTGTCAATGTTTTCACCTGTTTCTTACCACTGATTTCACTTGCTTCTTGTCAATGTTTTCACCTATTTCTTACCACTGTTTTCACTTGCTTCTTGTCAATGTTTTCACCTGTTTCTTACCCTGTTTTCACTTGCTTCTTGTCAATGTTTTCACCTGTTTCTTACCCTGTTTTCACTTGCTTCTTGTCAATGTTTTCACCTGTTTCTTACCCTGTTTTCACTTTCTTCTTGTCAATGTTTTCACCTGTTTCTTACCCTGTTTTCACTTGCTTCTTGTCAATGTTTTCACCTGTTTCTTACCCTGTTTTCACTTGCTTCTTGTCAATGTTTTCACCTGTTTCTTACCACCGTTTCCACTCGTTTCTTGTCACGTTTCCCCCTTGTTTCTTGTTCTTGTTTTCATTTGCTTCTCGTAACTGTGGCCCGTGTTTCTCGTCTCGTTCGAGTTTCTCGTGACTTTTCCCCTTGTTTTTTTTTTGTCTGTTTGTTTGTTTGTTTTTTTGTCACTGTTCTCACTTGCTTTTGGTCTCTGTTTCGCCCTTTTTCCTCTTGTTGCCTCTGTTATTGCTTCCACCACTTTCTTGTCACTATTTCTCCTGTTTCGTTTTGCCATTTTCACTTCTTTCCTGCTACTGTTTTGCATTGTTTCTTCTCACTGTTTTTCGCTGTTTCTTAGCACTGTGTTTCCTTGTTTCTTGCTGAGAGAGAACGAGAGAGAGAGAGAGAGAGAGAGAGAGAGAGAGAGAGAGAGAGAGGACAGAGACAGAGAGAGAGAGAGAGAGAGAGAGAGTAACAGACGGACAAACAGAGTGAGAGACAAGTGATGACAAAATCACTTTTGCACACCTGCACACATATGGACATACATATACCACATTGAAATATACATTCACAGACCGATGGGTTACACACACACACACACACACACACACACACACACACACACACACACACACACACACACGTGCGCGCACGCACACATTCACGTTCCTTTTTTTTAGGTAACATTCCATGCTTTGAATGGCAATATTTCTAGGAAATCTTTACAAATTCACCGATATACGTACAGTACAATTAACAGGCCAGTAACTACCAAGCCTCAGTAATTCGAACTTACGTCAATTTGTCCCCATGCTGTATGCAAATCAAGTGTACGTATGCAAAATGGAATACTTGAATATTCGAGAGACAATGTGACACAGCTTACACTGAACAGCCATTACTTCGTGAACACGAAAGCTGGGAGTGGAATCGTTAAAGTACTTCATTCGCAAACCGACCAACCGATACACGAAGACACATGCAAATACAGTCCACGTGGTTTTGGATGAACGATCCAAAAGTAAAGCGCATGCCACAAGAAGATTGGGAACAGCGTTAAGTGTTCTTGTTAAAGAGATACATTCATTATTTGGTCCTCATAAAACAGCGGTCTTTATGTCATATGAATCAAACACGTTAATGGGATTAAATATGAAATACACACAAAACATACAGACACACATTGTATGGTTATGTGGTGCAGGTGCGTGTGAAAGAGAGAAGAGAGAGAGAGAGAGAGAAGAGAGAGAGAGGAGAGAGAGAGAGAGAGAGAGAGAGAGAGAGAGAGTGCACGCATGCCTGCTGAGTGTGTGCATGCCCGCGCATGTGTGTGTGTGTGTGTGTGTGTGTGTGTGTGTGTGTGTGTGTGTGTGTGTGTGTGTGTGAGATTGACTGAGTGTGTGCGTGTGCGTGCGCGTGCGTGCGTGTGTGTGTGTGTGTGTGTGTGTGTGTGTGTGTGTGTGTGTGTGTGTGTGTGTGTGTGTGAGCGCAAGCGTGTATGTATATATGTGTGTGGAGAGAGAGAGAGAGAGAGAGAGAGAGAGAGAGAGACAGACAGACAGACAGACAGAGAGAGAGAGAGACAGACAGACAGACAGACAGACAGACAGACAGAGAGAGAGCAGATCAACTGCAAACCTAGAGCCACAGCAGAAGAAGAAGAAGAAGAAGAAGAAGAAGAAGAAAGAAAGAGAAAGTGATAAACAGACCAGGGGGAGGAGGAGGAGGAGAAGGAAGGAAGGAGGTACGGGCGCAGCGACACTTTGAAGGCTGGCTGATCTTTTACAGTAAATGACCAGTTCTCAACTTCCTGAATGTCTCGCCGCCCGACTGACGGGGAGTCAGTGTACAGCTGCCTACCCATAAAACTCAGTGCCATGTTCAGTCCTTTACAGTCACGACCACTACACTTCCTGAATTCCCACAGCTTCTCTCTTTCACTCTTTCTCTGTCTGTCTGTCTGTCTGTCTGTCTGTCTCTCTCTCTCTCTCTCTCTCTCTCTCTCTCTCTCACACACACACACACACACACACACACACACCCCTTCTCTCTCTCTCTCTCTCTCTCTCTCTCTCTCTCACCTTATCTTTCCCACTGTCTCTCCCCTCCTTCCTTCGCCTTCTCTCTACTCCCCCCCCCCCTTTGCGAGTCACACCATAGCTCAACTACCTCTGAACGCTATCAAGTGCACACCTCCTGGATGTTATCTCGAAGTCATAAATCTATGGCTGTACATTTTGTGGCTCTGCTTTTAATGTTTACCCTGCAAGAAAAAAAAAAAGAGAAAGAAAAAAAAAAGTCCAGGTTCTCACGTTGAAATTTACCACCCTCCAACACGATTGCTTTCCTGGTTCATGATACAAAGAAAACCGAAACATAGAGAAAAAATCAAAACATGCTTTGAATGTAGTTGTTAAGCTAAAACGACTAATTTCAGATTCTTCGGACTTCGTGCCAGTAAAAACACATCAGGAATTTGTCAAAAATCCCCATAGATGACAGGAAAAAAAGCAGAAAGCACGACACCATTCACTACCATATGGGCACCTGAGAGTAGACTTCCACTGAGCAGTCAAACGGGAAAATGAACCCGCCCTTTAATCCGGAACCCCATCAAAATAAAATGGGTTGGCCCAGTGGTAAAATTCCACCTTTCCACTAAATCTTGTTAAAACCGGTTTCGTTTTTCTTTTCTGTCTGTCTTTTCTCCCTCTATTTTTTTTCTTCTTTTTGTTTTGTTTTCAGGGCGAGAAGGGGGCGCAATCACGCCGGAAGTATTCCGTGCCTGCCACTTGATGCGAATGCGCATCACGTGTGAGGGCCAAAAGGTAATGAGCTCGTCCTTGTGTCACGAGCCATCTTGCCTCCTTCTTTGCTTTAATTCTGCCCACAGACCTACAAACCAAGCAACCAGCCAACGGACAAGGGTGACAACTAGCCTCTATAGCGGAGGCAACAGTCCAATTATTTGGAAACAGGTACCAGGGACACTGAAAACAAAAAAAGTCTTCTTCAAGTACTCCCGGAATTCCTCGCTCCTGTCTCGCCCTCCTTTCCCACCTCCACCTCCACATCGTTCCTGTTTCTCCCCCCTCCTCCTCCACCACCACCACCACCCTTCTCTCTCTTTCAAAATCAGACGGCAGTGTCATCGTTTGCAGGCCAATCCCACCACAGGTGCAGCAGCTTCTCCTGCATCGACTGAAGAGCATAATTATTTGTGGATCACTTCTGAGCCAGGGGTCGTCGTCTATTGACTGGTGAAATTGTGTCAAGGGTCCTGCGTAAACAGAACAGCTGAATGCGGGCCATTGGCTGAGGCAGACATCGTTTAGTCCCTCAGGGTACCTGCACTGGTACCCACCATACAGACTAATAACACGGGTACCGCACAGAGACGTGGGAGGGTGGTACCGCATCGCAGCTGACGCGTGAGGGGGGTTGGAGTGGAGTGGGTGAGAGAGGATGGGGAGGAGAGGGGTAGGCCTAAAGAGGGAAAAGGTGGAGTGTTGAGCACATAATGAGGCCATGCTGTGTGGAACAATGATAGTTTTAGTTCATCTTTTTAACCTCTCTCTCTCTCTCTCTCTCTCTCTCTCTCTCTCTCTCAGTGGTGGTGCACCTTTTTCAGTGTAAGCTATTTCTTAAGAAACTCTCTCTCTCTCTCTCTCTCACACACACACACACACACACACACACACATACACACACACACACTCAAGGGCGGTACACATTTCAATGTAGGTTATTTCAGAAGAAACTGCCCGTCGTCGTCCTATAGGTTTGTTTAAAAGCCTCGCCGTTTCTGTGTAATGAACTAGCATTATTTCACGAAAGTTACCTCTGAAACAACGGTCATCTGTCTGCTTCAGCTGCAGGCAGTGGCTAAGTAGCCAAAGGTAATTTCATTTATGGTGGAAAGAAGTTCACCGAATATTCAGAAGCTTCATTCTGTCGGTTGATTATCTTCTCTTAGTTTCTTCGTTGGTCTTCTTTCCTTCAATAGATTATCTTCTCGTTCTCGTGACTACGTGGTCACTGGTGAACGAAGTTCTGTTACGAAAATGTAAAGAAAATAATCTTAGGTATCCTTGAAGAAATAATGGTCTGTCTCTTTAATGGAGCTACACTATATCTTCGTTTATGATCGTGTTTCTTATTTCAGAGGAAACAACGTCTGTTCAAGAGAAAAGCCGTGAGTGTGTGTGTGTGTGTGTGTGTGTGTGTGTGTGTGTGTGTGTGTGTGTGTGTGTGTGTGTGTGTATGTGTGTGTTTGTGTGTGTGTGTGTGTGTGTGTGTGTGTGTGTGTGTGTGTGTGTGTGCACGCGCACGTGCGTGCGTGTGTGAGTGTGTGTGTGTGTGTGTGTGTGTGTGTGAGAGAGAGAGAGAGAGAGAGACAAAGACAGAAATATTCTATGTCACCTTTCTTTTTTTTCAGGTCACAAGCCATGTTATGGGATCAACAGGTGAAAAGTAACCAAACCATTCGTGGGTTTTTTTCCCCAGAAATAGTGATATCTATTTAAAAAAACACCAAAAAAAAAAAAAAAAAAAAAAAAAAAATCCCGAATTCAGATACAAACAGGGTCATGTGTGAAACAGTCACAGATGGGTATGTACGTATGTATAACCTACCACATTACAAAAAAAAATCCATGCCGGATATACGTGTCTACAGAGAGACAAAAGAGAACACGCAAGCTTCGGGTTGACTGTCAATACCATACAATTCTTCACATTGCGCATTGAGCCGTATGTTGTGACCCCACCCCCACCCCCCCAACTCCCCCTCCCTGGCCCCCACTCAGAGACAAAAACAGAACAGTCAGCAGTACCAACTGTCGATACCCACTCCTGACATTGCAAACTAAGCCGTGTTTTGTGACTCCCCAACCCTGTCGTGTATATCACAAGAGTCATTTGACAACAACAGGACCAAGTAAAGCCATCTCCCCCACCCCCTCCACCCTCTACCCCCACCCCCGCCCTCACTCACAGATAAGAAGAGGTATAAGAAAGATGGTCGTGTGGCAAGCATTGTATGTCCTGGTCTCTTGAGTTTCACCACATATCCTCCACCCCCTCCATCCTCTACCCCCTCCACTCCCTCCTCTCCCCCCCCACCCCTCCCTCACTCACAGATAAGGAGAGGTACAAGATGGTTGTGTGGCATGCATTGTATGTCCTGGTCTCTTGTGTTTCACCACTGAGACACGTGTTGTGGCGGATTTGTGTCTGCAGCTAGTTTGGTTTCTTGCCAAAGCAAACAGATACTGATTGTTTGCGGGTGTATATATATACTGCTCAGAAAGAAGAAGAAGAAGAAGAAGAAGAAGCGTAACTTAATTTTCGTTCCACTTAAAAACCAAAAAAAAAGAGAGGGGGGGGGGGGGGAGAACTAGCTTTCAGTGCAAATAAATTCAGCAGGCATCTGTTACAACATCTCATGCTACAAATACTTAATTCATTTAATTCTTAAGGATATTCTGGGTGAACGGCGAGTATTGTTGCTTATCTTTCTTTCTGTTCTTTTTGTTTTTGTTTTTGGGACAGTACCGATGGGTCGAAAAAACAACGCTTGAGTAAGGGCTCACGGTACATACTGACACAATGTTAAAATGATAGACTACTTTTCACTTCGATTGTGTGTTTTGAGAGAGAGAGAGAGAGAGAGAGAGAGAGAGAGAGGGGGAGGGAGAGAGAGAGAGATTAAGAGAGACAGAGATGAAAGAATTTTGTTCAATACAGCCAAACACCCATGCAGAGAGATGTGAAAGAAATACCATTATAAGGAAGAATTTTTTTTTAAAGAGGAAAGAAAAACAAATACTGTCAGATGATAAACAGGAATAAAACTCCACCTCGCCCCTCCTTTCCCTTTTAGGACAGTACCGATGGGTCGAAGAAAGAACACGTGAGTAGGGGCTCACGGTACATAATGACACTTGATGTTAAAATGGTGCACTACATTTCACTTTGTTTGTGTGTTTTGAGAGAGAGAGAGAGAGAGAGAGAGAGAGAGAGAGAGAGAGAGAGACAGACAGACAGACAGACAGACAGACAGACAGACAGACAGACAGACAGAGACAGAGACAGAGAGAGAGAGATTAAAGAATTTTATTCAATATAACCAAACACCCATGTACAGAGATGTGAAAGAAATACCATTATAAGAAAGAAATTTATAAAAAAAAAAAAAAGGAAAGACAAACAAACACTGTCAGATGATAAACAGGAACAAAACTCATGAATATCACAGAAAACGGTAATATTTAGATCATCGGTCATAAAAAAGGATACCACAACAAGGAGTAAGTGAAAAAAGGGGAAAGAAAAACAAACATTAATAGATGATAAACATTCATGAAACTCAAGGGTATCACAGAAGACGGTATTACCTTGATCATCAGTCATGAAAGAGGAATGTCTATTGTTATGAATGCTTTATTTAAGGGGAATGTCTATTGTTATGAATGATTTATTTAAGGGGAATGTCTATTGTTATGAATGCTTTATTTAAGGGGAATGTCTATTCTTATAAATGCTTTATTTAAGGGGAATGTCTATTCTTATGAATGCTTTATTTAAGGGGAATGTCTATTCTTATAAATGGGAATGTCTATTGTTATGAATGCTTTATTTAAGGGGAATGTCTATTCTTATAAATGCTTTATTTAAGGGGAATGTCTATTCTTATGAATGCTTTATTTATAAGGGGAATGTCTATTCTTATGAGAGCTTTATTTAAGGGGAATGTCTATTCTTATAAATGCTTTAAGGGGAATGTCTATTCTTATGAATGGTTTATTTAAGGGGAATGTCTATTCTTATGAATGCTTTATTCAAGGACCTAACAACATACGTGATTGTACAGTCATGTTAGAAGCCGTATAGAAACTTTTTAAAAAATCAGGGCAATTCTTCGTAATACTTTGGTTGCCCACACTGACCGGGTCCTGAAATGACGGATTAGATGAATGCAAAATGATTTTCAGTCTCACTTGAGAAGAAGAAGAAGAAGAAGTAGAAGAAGAGACAGAGAGAGAGAGAGAGAGAGAGAGAGAGAGAGAGAGAGAGAGAGAGAGAGAGAGAGAGAGAGAGAGAGAGAGAGAGAGAGAGTGGGGGAGAGAAATATAACAAATCAGTGATGATAATAAGTTGGAAGGAAAGAAATTGAATACTACATTCAATACTTAACGTCTTTATCACTCCATCCCTGTCCCGGGGCTTCAGGCCGGAAGAAGACCCAAGAGGTCGAAATGCATTGTGTCTTGTCCTGTACTCTGTTTGTCTGTGTCCTTGGCGGTAACTAACCCCCTCTTTCTAAATTTTGCTTCATTTCCCGCCCTCAGTCACTCCATTTTGAAACATTTGTTACATTTCAAACCCATGTAAGCTGAAAGGTTCACTTGAGTTCCACGAACCCAACATCCCAGAGTTTTGGACGGGCACATCGAATTAAAAAAAAAACCTGATGAACGAATAAAACTGAACCTGGGGACCACTTTTTTTTTTTTTTTTTTTTTGGGGGGGGGGGGGGGGGGAGGAATTTTATTACCCCTCACTCTAACACCTCTGAGTGCATTGGTGGTAATATCTTGTCCGAGAAATGATCACGAACAGAGATCCTCTAATGGTGTTGTTGGAAAAGGAAGAACATTTGCACGGTTTAACTACAGAAAATGCGTTGACTGAATGATGTTTGCAACAGATTGGATTAGTATGATAACACTAAACGCTACGTTTTTTTTTGTTTTTTTTTTTAATGCATTGGACAACTTGAGTGATAAGGCAGCATGGACATTAGGAGTCCTAAGATTTCTGTTTCATTCCCAATCAACGTTGGTGTTTGCTCTCTGAGCTATACGACAGCACTCGTGTTAACATGTATATAAATGATGCTACATCTGAAGGTTCTTTTTTGTACTCCCAGTTCTTACAGAACAGGGAGTACTTTAGAATGGGAACGAAGAAATGCTGTCTGTGTGTCTGTGTGTCCGTGGTCAAAATGTGTTCCACTCGCTCCAGACAAAACTACTGGGCCGATCTTTCTGAAAATTTGTAGGTATGTTCATTATAGGCCACGGATGGTGCCCGATGTTTTAGTTTACCGCTATAGCCGTTACCGACGGCTGTAGCGGCCTGTAACGGTTTTTCTTCTTTATGGAATATCTCAGAAAGTACTTGGCCAATTTATAAGCGGCTTGGATGATTTTGTGACAAATCGGAGCCTGTGTCCATATGTAAGTGATATAATGCTGAAAATGGATTAAACTACCGTTAAAAACCGTTATTCTGCCGTTATTTCTTATATATAGGTGGATTTTAATGAAATTTGGTATATAGAAAGGTTATCACACACAAATGGCACTTCTATATAATGTTTCAAAATTTGACCGTTAAAAACCGTTATTCTTGACATATTGTCCGATTTGGATAAAATTTGATATGTACACAGGCTTTAGCCCAGTGAGGACTAAAATACCGGTTTCAAAAGTGTATATCGGTTATATAACCGTTAAACCGTTATTTTGTCGTTATTTTTTTATATATTGGTGGGTTTTAATGAAATTTTGTATATAGAAAGATTATCACACACAAATGGCATTTCCATGTAGTGTTTCAAAATCTGACCGCTAAAAACCGTTATTCTTGACATATTGTCCGATTTGGATGAAATTTGGTATGTACACAGGCTTTAGCCCAGTGAGGACTAAAATACCAGTTTCAAAAGTGTACATCGGTTAAATAACCGTTAAAACCGTTATTTTGCCTTTATTTCTTATCTCACAAAGCACTTGGCCGATTTATAAGCGGTCTGGAAAACTGGGAGTACGTTTATGTGCTTCGCATCTTGTTTTAATCACAGGGCAGTGGACTGAAATACTGCTATTCTATCAAATAATAAGTGACCACAGCGAATGTGGCTATGTATAAGCACTACCAATTAAAAAAAAAAAAGCACGGGACTACAAACACAGAGTGTTGTAGCTGTCTTCTTAGAGGCATGTCTGCTTCAGTTCTGAACTACTGCTATCTCTTTGACCAATTGTAATGCTGAACAGAGGGTCAACAGTGATGCCATCGGTCATCCTTGGCACGTGCATCATATATTGACACTTACCATTACTATGTCCTATCATCTAAATTAGGTTTGGCAGAGAGGGGTAAAGAAAATCCGTAATGTTCCCGAATTTGGCCTCAAATGTGAAGAGTAGTCTTGACAGACAAGGACAGAAGGAGGATTCACCAGAACAGCACAAGGTTTCAAGTGTCACTGAAGTCAGAGTTTTAAAGTCACCACAAGTCAGAGTTTAAAGTCATCACAAGTCAGAGTTTTAAAGTCATCACAAGTCAGAGTTTTAAAGTCATCACAAGTCAGTGTTTTAAAGTTATCACAACTCAGAGTTTTAAAGTCATCATTATGGTGGTGTAATCGAGCATTATTGTTTTAGATCAAAAGTGCAACAAAAGAAATACAGATCGATGTTATTCTTTCGACATCCATTGCGTAACAACACAAACGAGGCAGCTATAGTGAAAAGCTGGTAGATGGACCCACACCACACATATATTAGAGGTTTACGGACACACCCGACAGTGCACGTGCACCGCCACGCTTCGTTAGGTGAATTATTACATGTTTTGTTTCATATTCTCTCTCTCTCTCTCTCTCTTTTTTCCTCACCTTTGTCACTCCTATTCTCTTCTGCACAGCAGACGGTAGCACACAGGATTTTGTTTGTTGTTTGTTGGTTGGTTGGTTAACAGGTGAAAAACATACAGAGGCATTGTTATGAAGGACACTTTACAAGTACATTCACCAAGCACCTGTTCCATCACTATGAACCACTGCTGTGTTCTTCGTCCATTAAAAAAGATTGAAACCCGCAATAACAACTGCTGTTACTACCAGCCACCAACACACCACCATCCCCCCCACCACCGTCATCATCATCATTATCATCATCTTCCGCGTTGTCATCACTTCTACTGAATCCATAACCATCACCTCCATCGTCATCATAGTAAATACCATTATTCTGATCATCATCATTGCTAATTTTGAAAAACAAACAAACAAACAAACAAAAGAAAATTAGCAGAATGCGTTTAAAGAGCAAAATAAATGTAAGACAAGCGGCATTAGCAGATGTTGCAGTAGCCGCAACAGCGCAACCAAACTATTCCCCATAATACCAGCTTGTTACAGGACACACATCTCTTTGATGCATGAAACAGCCCCAAAGCTACTACACAGAGAAACACAATTCAGGTGAGCACGTGACATTTACGACAAAAATCGTTCTTGCTCCTTACTTTGAAAGCTCAAGCAAACTTCTTTTTTGCAAAATCACAGCTTAGTACAGGTGATGTATTGTATATATAATGCCAGACATAATCCACAGAACAGTCACAGAGATACGAACCACAGGTGCGCTACCATGAACGCTATCAAACGACCACTAAATTTTTAGTAAATTATTGACATTAACGGCTAAAAAGTGTAAATGCAATAACAATATCACACACACACACACACACACACACACACACACACACACACACACACACACACACACACACATGCAGGTGCGCACACACACGCACGCACGAACGCATCACAGACACATGCATCCTGTGTGCACAGCATACACACACACACTTATTCACACGCCATGTACACACACACACACACACACACACACACACACACACACACACACACACACACACAGAGGAGAGAGAGAGAGAGAGAGAGAGAGAGAGAGAGAGAGAGAGAGAGAGAGAGAGAGAGACAGAGACAGAGACAGAGACAGAGACAGATTCCATTCTTCACACGCTTCAGCACACAGCACAAGCGATAGACTGTATTTCGAAACAAGATACACAGACAAACATAGCAGCATACGCTTAGAGAGACACCAGGTGAGACTGTAAACATAGGATCTGCTCATGTTTGCACCGAGCAAAACCCAGCACAAAATATAAAAAAAAAACTACACTGATGCTAACAGTACACATCGTGGACGGCAGACACAGAGAGAGAGAATCAATCTACTCAGGCCCTGTCTCCTCCGATACACGTACACAACACAAAAGTGCACGGAGATACCTGAAGGCTAGAGAAGACGTATACAAAGTTGCGGGTTAGAAAGATCGAGAGAGAGAGAGGGTCAGAACGACTTTAGGACACAACGTCCAACTCACCATTAAAGGAACCTGTAGTAAAGAACACACACACAGGACGTAGTCTGTATCACGTCACTACCAAAACCACAAAGACTTAAGGCAGTGAGGGAGAGAAGGTTAGCCACCATTCTACTTCTTGTTAATCACGTTTCCTACCAATTCCTACTTTTCCCTACATCCCCTCCTTACTTTCTTGAATGATTTGTGAGTTGATTTTAACGTGGTGACAGCTCTGATATGACCCTTTGCGGTCGGCTGGGCTATAAGCAACATTACCCGTACATTTTCCTTACTTTCTTTTACTTTTCACTACCTCATTCCACCTTTTCTTTTTCTTTTTTGTTTTTACATTTTACTTCCTTTTTCTCTCTCCCCCCCCCCCCCCCCCCCTTGCTGCCTCTTTAATATCTCTTTTGCTATTTCCTTTTCCTTTTAATATCGCCTTTTACTACTTCCTCTTCCTGTTTTTCCCTGCCTTTTCTTCTTCTTCTTCTGCGTACGCAGGCTGATACTCCTGCGGACACTCCCTATATGGACAGGCAAGTATTAATCCCATCTACCCTACAAAGGGAGTGGAGTTTTGTGTGCATGACCAGTTGTTTTTTTCATCCCGCCATTAAAGCAGCCATACTCCATCTTCGGGGAAGGTGCATGCTATGTGTAACGTGTCATCCATACCAACGGCCAAACTGGCCTTCTCTTCCGAAAGTTGGTGATGGGATTTGACGTGTGTGCAAGATGTTATGCGTGCGTTCACACACGGAACCTCGGTTTATAGTCTCATTCGAAGGACTGTAGGGGAAATGGAGTCAGAACTAATGTTAACTCCAAGGGAAAAATCCCCCTGTACCGAAACGGCCCGGCGGAGATTCGAACCCGCAACCCTTGGAGTACGAGTCCGGCGCTCTACCAACTGAGCTATTCCGGCCCGCTTCCTGCCTCTAGCCGTCTCTTCCTACTTTTTGCCACACTTTCCATTTTTTCCTCGCCGTTTATTTCTTCAGTTTACTTTTTCCTGTCATTTTTTCCCCCTTTTCCTACATTTTCCTCTTCCTTCTTTTTCCACCTTTTACCTCCTCTTTCTGCTTTTTATTTCTCTTCCTACGTTTCCCTACCCTGTACTTTCTCTGTTCTCTGTCTTTTGCTTCTTATTCCTACTTTTCCCTACCTCTTACTCACTAGTCGTGATTTTTCATACCTTTAACTACATTTTGTTTGGCTTAAGTTTTACTTCTTCTTCCTCCTTTTTCTTCGCTTTAATTTCTCTTTCCATTTCCCCCTATTTTTCATCCCCTATTACTACCTTTTCCACACGTTTCAATTCTCCTTCCCCTTTTTTTCCTCCATAGCAACAACATAAAAAAAGAAAAGAAAAAGAAGAAGAAAAAGGGGAGTAAATAGTACTAAGTTGATCAAAACATAATAGTTAAAATTAGGGAAGAGCTATACGGGCAGAATGACACATATAAAAGCAGGAAAGGAAAACACTGAGCTGGGTGAACGGAACATGTAGTCAAATGCAGGAAGAAGAAGAAGAAAAAAGAACAAAACCATCGCTGGGTCAAGGAAACTTGAAGCTAGATGTTGGAACGAGCATGGCTGGTGGAAGGGAACATGAAATTCAATGCAGGACAAAACTACTGCCGGCTGAACAAAATGTGCGGTTTTATTTGTCGAAAAAGGCAGCGTAGAGGCGGGTACTGGAAAAGTAGAGGAAATTACATTGTTTGAACGACAAAGGTAATCAAGAAAAGTAGGAAAAGTTGTTCTGCCCGAAAAGAACGTATAACTTTTTTTTTAATGTCATTAGCATCGTTTAATAAAGTCTTTAAACAAGCAGATCGTCGCGAAAAATAGTACTGTAAAATAAAAAATAAATAAATAAAAAAGGGAAAAAAAGCAAAAAAAAAAAAAAAAAGCGTTTGTTTCTTATTCCGGAAATAAGACGTTTTGTTACACAAGTTCACACTTCACAGGCTGATGATCCACCTTCACGTGAGTGAAAAAGGGAGAGAAACCTGTTCTCCCCAGCCCCCAGACTTCAAACACCTTGCCTCGTCCCCACGCACATGCATCTCTACCGCTTCATCTGACAGAACCTGACCGACCAGTTCTATGCATCGGGCCCGCAGGCATCTCCGTGGATGAACGAACATGGTACGACGTGCTTTTGGTGGATGAGTTGGCAAAACGGCGCTTGCACAAAAGCCCAAATCTTACATGTAGAACAGTCAACGACACAACTGAGGTACAGCTACTCTTGACGTTGCAAGTTTTCAATCTCCCGTGAATCCTATTGCGCCGGCACCAACGAAGCTAGTTTTCCCTAATAAGTTCAAACATTGAGAGAACAGAACATTTGATTAACGACTGGGTGCTGATTTTTTTGTTTGTTTGTTTGTTTGTTTGTTTGTTTGTTTTTGTTAAAGGGGGCCTCGAGCGGGGAAAGGAAGGCGTAAAGAGTAAGTCCGTTTTGTTACATGAGTTGTTTTTTTAAAAAAAATTCTCAAGCAGGTATTATGCCAACGAAACTTACCACATGGTTTATTTTTGTTTTTTGTTTTGTTCTACTGTTGTAGCAACTAGCAAAAAATATAGACACAACACGCAGTTCATCTTCTTCTTCCTCTAATTTGTAGCTGTGTACAGTTTAACGACACCCAAATCATATTAGGTAAACGTCTTATACTTCAGTCCCCCCCCCCCCCCACACACACACACACACTCTCTCTTTAAGTGTTGTCAATAAATAAAGATGTCATAATGCACGACTGTGAGAAATGATGGCGGGGAGGCGTGCAAAAACCATCACACAAATATGCATAAAAAGCAAGGTGCACCAAACAAACATTATCAGCATACAGCAAAAAAGGAGTTGAGAGCCAAATGCAATACTCATAAAAAAGGATTGGGTGAAAACAAAAGGTCAAAACAGGTACGCGATCTATGCAATATACATATGACACACGATCAATCACCGATGATGTATGTGCATGCATACACACAGACAGACAGACAGACAGACAGACACGCTGTCATTCGCTAATTCTTTCTTGCTCTGTCTGAACATTCTCTATAAGCGGTAACAATAAGACTTATATCGGTCTGTTGTACTGTACTGTATTGAATGCAGCTGAATTGAAGACGAAAAATAAAATTGATAATGTGAAGGGAGTGGGGCGGGGGGGGGGGGGGGGGGGGGAGCACCAACAATGGAAAAAAAACAAGTTGCAAATATAGATACATTCATGCAACCACAACCACAATCACACACACACACACACACACACACACACACACACACCACACACACACACACACACACGCACGCACGCACACACACACGCACGCACGCACGCACACACACACACACACACACACCGCGCCGCACGCGCACACACACACACACACACACACACACACACACACACACACACACACACACAAGAGTAAGCTGATAAGAACCAATATTACACTTTAATCTTCGCCACCCAAAAAGCCCTAAAACAAAAACAAAAAAGCTAGTCAACAAACCAAGCAAAGCAGCTTCGTCTCTCTAAAGAAATTCTTGAGTAACACAGTCAAGTGCTTTCACGATCTCACGCATCGTGCCACAGAAAAGCACCTAGCTACCATCCGCCTACTACATTGCACGGGCTTCACAAGACAATGCTTTATGTCAAAACAAACGAGCAGTGCGCTGTCTTTTTTCTTTTTTTTTCATTGTATTTATTATTTTTTTTTATTTTTTGGATTTACCAGATAGATCTCGAAGCTGTTTCGCGAGTATTTTCACTTCACAGAAAACTCTGATTGTTTTATGATCTTGGCATCGTGAGCCAATGAATAACGCCTAAGGATGACACGTGACTACGCTGGCTTCAACAGCCGAGAGTTCGACGTGACGGGCCCGGTTCAAAGTAAACGTGGTCAAAGATTCCTGTCCAAAGCGACACTCAGTCTGCATGAAAAAAAAAAAAAAAAAAAAAAAAAATAGCAGTGACAACTACACTGGCACTCAGGAGCGAAGGCGCTGACGTCAGTCAAAGAGCTGATCATGAATCCACCCTTTGACTCGACACCGCCAAGGGAAGTAACAGATCAGGCTGACTGAAAGAGTGACCTCCCTTGTCCTTTTCTTTACTATAGGATAATGGTTAAAGCCCCCAAAAATGCCGATATTAATATCACTAGAAAAGTTTTAACATCCCATGAAAATATCACATTTCACGGATAGTTAAAAGTTTATAGTTGTACCGTCACACTGATCATGTTAAAAGTGGAAATTTTGTAACAGTCTTTCTGAACGGATCCCAAATCCCCTGTTTGATTCGGATCAGTTATACGGATCCGCTCCAAGATGTCATTGATTCGTGCCAGGGCAACACGTTATTTTCCCAGCATGTTTAATTAAAATCGGTGGGACAGATTTCGCATAATCTTTGCAACAGACGGAGGAACAGAAACAAACATATAAACAACTACACCAACAACGACAATCCTCCTGCAAGAAAACAAACAAACAAACACACAAAACGAATGTGGGTTGACGCATAAAATTTGATCTTTCCACCGAGTTGTATCATAATCGCTTCGGTAGTTTTGGCGTGATCCTACAGACAGAAAGAAAAGAAAGAAAAAGAAAAAAAAAATAGAAAGAAAAGAAAAGAAATACAACCAAAAGATGTTGTTGAAAACATAACTCCCTTGCCTGGGATAAAAAAAATAAAATAAAATCAGCCGCTGAAGGGTAATTCCGGGCACCTGCACTACTAATTCGGTGCGAGTGTCACTCGCCCAGAATCTTTCACTGCATGTATCATGCCTTGCCACAAGACATCCAAGAGTTAGGTTTCGTTTGTTTGTTCTTTGATGCTTCTTTTGGAAAAAGAGTGATGCAACTGAGAACATTCACGGGACATAGGTCTGGCAACCAACCAACACTCGAAGCGAAACACAGCCCCACACATGAACAACTTTCGACTAGTAATATTCAATAAGGTACACAGGTCTGGCAATCAATAAAAAGCCGTAAACAGAACACCGCCACAAACAAAATTAAACAAGAAACTTTCAATTAAAACTCTATTGATGCAAAGAGAAAGATCATGTTGATGAAAGAATGGAGAAGAGAGAAAGAAGGAACTGTGGAATGGAAGAGAGAATGAGAAAAGAAATTTAAAAAAAAATGTATTTAAAAAAAAACTCTATTGACACGTGTGGCATAGGACACAGCAATGAACAAACACCCGAAACAAAACATCGCCCCCCAAACAAGAAAACTTTCGACTCAAAAATACTGACGTGTGACATACACCTAGCACTAAACACTCGAAACAAAACACCGCCCCCAAAGAAGAAAACTTTCTACTAGAAAATTGACGTGTGACACAGACCTAGCAACAAACAAACACCCGAAACAACCCCCCCTCCCCCCCCCCTAAAAAAAACAAAAACAAAATAAAAACAAGAAAAAAAAAACGTTCAAATGAAGAAAAAGAAATGACGTAAAACATAGCCTTGCAATCAACAAACTCTCGAAACAAATAAAACAAGAAAAACGTTCACATAACAAAACAAAAAAAATTCATGTGAAACAGCCTGTACTCAGCAAAGTCTCCGAACAAACCAAAACAAGAAAAAACACATTCTTTCAAAGAACATCCAGAACTTGCAGCCACACCACTACTGACCAGTGTCTCGGACCCTGGAGGTAGTGTTGCCGTTGGGCAGGCCGGTCTCGGAGGGGGCGGCCAGGGAGGCCAGGCCGCTACGGCTTCCGTGCAGCAGGCGCAGTTTGGCCTCCTCCTTCTTCCGCCAGTAGGCCCGGGGCATCTTGACCTTGCCTTTGGCCCACTGCAGATGAGGGTACCAACTGTTCCTGTGGAGCACAGGGAGGCGGGGGGAGAGTACATATATGCACGTGCGTGCGCATGCAGCCACGCATACATACACACACGCACGCACGCGCGCATCGCGCGCTTGCACACACACACACACACACACACACACACACACACACACACACACACACACACACATTCACGCACGTACACGCACACGCACACATTCACGCACACGCATACACATACGTTACAACTGTAATCTCAAATATTTCCCCCAAAGTGATTAGCACTTATATCACGTAAAAAATATGGGTCATTTTTATGCCAGCTTTGTCTTTTTATGAAGTAAGTCATAACGAACATATCAAAAAGCCCAAATCATATGACACATTATTATTTAGGATGGCGTAACAGTTGCTCCTTTCAAAATGAAGGTGAGTCACTGAGAAAAGAAAATTACCGCACGGATTTGCGACACCATTATCATTTCCATAGAACATGCTAGGAAAAATTCCGCTGGGACACCGCTGGGACATATAAAACAAAGGATGATTCACGTCTTAAAAAAAGCGCGTGTTAAGACTAGACAGTATATCGCCGACAATGACAGATGATCAGGGGAGTAAACTCACTTTACTTTCCATCAGTCATGTTGAGCGAGATACCTTCATGCATAATTAATTGTTCAGATATCTGCCTCAGTCCTTGCGACTTCAGACTTTGTAATGTAGGGATTCACATAAAAACTCCTTGTTGCCCTGTTAACCTCATGATCCGTTAGTTTCAAAGTGAGGTAACTATAGGCGGAAATTCAATTAAACTTTAAAAGCAATTTAAAGCAAATTCTCCATTTAACATGGATAAACAAATTTACAAGACAAAACATGACGCGTTTCGACCTCTTAGGTCTTCTTCAGGCAGGATAAACAACATTCAGGACAACGAAAACGAAGAACGAGCAATCACTTATCTTCTCAAATTCGGCGCCCGTGAACGCCCATCTTGCACCGAATTTGAGAAGATAACTGATTGCTCGTTCTTCGTTTTCTTTGTCCTGAATGTCGTTGGATTTTGCCTGACGAAGACGCAAGAGGTTAAAATGCATCGTGTTTTGTCCTGTAATCTGTCTGTCTGTATCGTCTTGCGGAACTAGTAGCCTTTTTCTTTTCAAAAGTTGTTCATCTTGTCTGAAGAAGACCTAACAGGTCGAAACACGTCGTGTTTTGTCTGGTGATTTGTTTATCCATGTTAACTGGCGAATTTACTTTAAATTTCTTATAAAACTCACACTCCGTATCAAAATCGTCACATGTTCTAAATAAAACATCTGGTTTGAAACAAAGACAGAGAAGAAGCCTCACTGACCACGACAACCCGGCGGCCATCATGCCGATGACCACTGCCAACAGGAGAATGGACACCGCCGCCGCCGTCACCAGGGGGCCGATGTTGTAGTCGTCGCATAGCACGCCTGTAGGAGGATCACACAACG
>CM065715.1:14146993-14151993 GCA_033310375.1 Conus canariensis
CCATGCCAAGTCGGCATCAGGCCACCCCTACAGACAAACCACGCCGACAGCCCACTGGGAACTGTCCATGCCAAGTCGGCATCAGGCCACCCCTACAGACAAACCACGCCGACAGCCCACTGGGAACTGTCCATGCCAAGTCGGCATCAGGCCACTCCTAGAGATAAACCACGCCAACAGCCCACTGGGAACTGTCCATGCCAAGTCGGCATCAGGCCACCCCTACAGACAAACCACGCCGACAGCCCACTGGGAACTGTCCATGCCAAGTCGGCATCAGGCCACTCCTAGAGATAAACCACGCCGACAGCCCACAGGGAACTGTCCATGCCAAGTCGGCATGAGGACACCCATCAGAACAGACACTGCACTGACGCCAAGTCTGCACCAGGTGTTTGTTTGACGTGTTCACTAAGTTTGTTTCAGTTTACGTTACCGGAAACTAGTGTAACTATGTTCGCTATCGTCTTCAACGTATTAAAGCGAACAAAGAGTGATTGTAGATTTTCATTTCTTTTTCTTTTTTTTTTCCCGTTTCTTTCTTTTTCTTATTTAAATGTCAAACTGAGCGCCATGTTCCGACTTTATGGGAGTTCGATTAAAACACACACACACACACACACACACACACACACACACACACACACACACACACAGAACCATTAAACAGCGTCCTTCGGACAGCAAACGCAAAATCCCTGCACGGATTAGCACCTTTACTGTCACAAACAAAAACACCAACACGCAACCAAACTTTTCTTTATTCTGCCCTTTTAGCGTTTCGTTCATTTTGCACCAAGAGATCTGATGAAACTGTGACCAGTTCCAGACACTGAGTCTGCGGATAATCCTGTCACGTCTGGTTCTGCTTGGACAGTGTTCCTCGAATTTCCTCACCAACACTGCAGGTGCCTGCACCTCTCGGGCCTGCTTGACTTCGGGATATAAAAAATCATGAAAGGAAACATAGACTGTGTACGGCCCAGTCAGTTATGCTTGGACTAGCATGGCATTCCACAGAATCATGTTCTTCATCCTCATTGAAGTGTGTGTGTATGTGCGCGCGCGCGTGCGCGCGCGCGTGTGTGTGTAAATAAATATATATATATATATATATATATAATAATATATATATATATGAACAATTTAGTACTGGGTCCAAGAGCAAACCATGCTTCGTAATACTTTCAATTGAATGCAAAGTAAAAGCTGAGATGTATGTACCCCCCCCCCCTCCCCAGTATCAGGGGGCACTACATGTCACAATACAGTTCATTTCAAATCAAAATGGAATGAATGTCTTCTGTTCCTGTTCGTTCCTCAGCTGATACTCCGAATGATTTGCACGTATGTCATGTTTCCGTTTTATCCTACCACTGAGCTACATATCACTTAGAGAATAAATGCAGCATTAGACTGTACTCTCATGGACGTCCTTTTCGGCCTTTCTACGCATACGCGCGCGCGCGCACCACACACACACACACCACACACACACACACACACACACACACACACACACACACCACGTATATCCCCTCGGCCTAACATCACATAAAACTACGTTAACATAATTACCAACTTTCTGAAGAATATTCCGCGGTCTGACTCCATTGGTCGACTATAGAAATGGTCTCGCCGCAATGGGCGTGCACCAATGCACCCCAGTGTCCCCCCTACAGCTATAATAGGGTAGCGGCATTTTTCTCCCTGCTGAGGGACGCGTATTGTTTTGTCAGCAGGACCTCTTCCTCTCTGTTTTGATCTGTCATGTGTCAACACGGTCTGTGGCACTCTGTACACACACACACACACACACACAGACACACACACACACACACACACTCAAATGTGTGTTGAGTCATTGTGCAGTCTGACGCGCACAGTCATCGTATCATTGGCTCTGCGTCATCAACTGGTGTAATAACGTAACTTGCTTGGAAAGTAAAAACGAAAACTGACGTGAAGTGGAGGAGGGGGGAGGAGGGGGGGGGGATGGAGAAACATACATGCATATTGTAGACACAGCGTTCTCTCTCTCTCTCTCTCTCCTCTCTCTCTCTCTCTCTCTCTGTCTGTCTGTCTGTCTTCTCTCTCTCTCTCTCTCTCTCTTCTCTCTCTCTCTCTCTCTCTCTCGTCCCTTAATTATTATCATCTCTCTCTGTCTGTCTGTCTGTCTGTCTGTCTGTCTGTCTGCTCTGTCTGTCTTCTCTCTCTCTCTCTCTCTCTCTCTCTCTCTCTCTCTCTCTCTCTCTCTCTCTCTCTCTTTCTGCCACACCTGCATTGACTTTTTCTTAACAGGTTTTGTTCTTTTCCCTCGATGTTCTTTTCCCTCGAAATTTGCTTTGTTTACGTTACCTTTTTTTTTAAACCTCCTGTTGCTGAATTTTCTTTTATGCGTTTCACAGTCTGATGTCTATTCTTTGTACAACAAACAAACAGACCAATGAATTGTCATCAATGACATGGCCCCCAATGGCTACACCTTTTTTTTCGCTGTCTCTGAATCAGCCAGTCTGTCGATTAGTTTACTTGTCAGCATTATTGCGAGCCCAAGTACGATCACAACAGCTGCAGAAAATATACTGGGAATGGTACGTACGTGCCGAGGACGGCTCAGATTCCAACAAGAGCACTTTAAAATGCATCCCAAGTCCGCGCACGTGTAAAAAAAAAAAAGTGTGAGTGACGTCATGCAAGGGGCGACCATCCATGCCGTCCTCTCTCACACGTACCTCTTTCCATCTCATTCCATTTCTGTCCACACCCCATTCCACAACACCAGTATTGCTGCAGTCCACATCATCCCCGAACTGTTCTGTCCATCAACACCAGTATTGCTGCAGTCCACATCATCCCTGAACTGTTCTGTCCATCAGCACCAGTATGCTGCAGTCCACATCATCCCTGAACTGTTCTGCCATCAACAACCAGTAGCTGCAGTCCCAATCCGCAGTCCGTCACATCATCCCGAACTGTTTGTCCATCAACACCATATGCCAGTCTTCACAGTCACTCCCCGAACTGTTCTGTCCATCAACACCAGTATTGCTGCAGTCCACATCATCCCCGAACTGTTCTGTCCATCAACACCAGTATTGCTGCAGTCCACATCATCCCCGAACTGTTCTGTCCATCAACACCAGTATGCTGCAGTCCACATCATCCCTGAACTGTTCTGTCCATCAACACCAGTACTGCTGCAGTCCACATCATCCCTGAACTGTTCTGTCCATCAACACCAGTACTGCTGCAGTCCACATCATCCCCGAACTGTTCTGTCCATCAACACCAGTATTGCTGCAGTCCACATCATCCCCGAACTGTTCTGTCCATCAACACCAGTATTGCTGCAGTCCACATCATCCCCGAACTGTTCTGTCCATCCACACCAGTATTGCTGCAGTCCACATCATCCCCGAACTGTTCTGTCCATCCACACCAGTATTGCTGCAGTCCACATCATCCCCGAACTGTTCTGTCTATCAACACCAGTATTGCTGCAGTCCACATCATCCCTGAACTGTTCTGTCCATGTTTTTCTTTTTCTTTTTTTTTCTTTTCTTTCTTTCACTGTTCTGCTTTGGTTGGTGAATTATGATTCAACGGCCACACCCTCTAAAGTTTGTTTGGCAGATGGGGGGATAACCATCGAAACAGACTGCGGGAGTGGGGGGGGGGGGGGGGCTGTAGGGGAGGGGGGAAGAGGGGAACTTATCTGATACCACACGAACATCACCAGATCGACAGCAGGTTCAGACGAGGAACGAGAACGGCCTGTGTTTTTGTTCAGGACCTGAAGGATTCGAACTCTCGACTGATACGGATCGAGCTACCCTTGCGCTAACTAGGCACCCCATAGGTAGACGATAATCGGAAATGCTTGGGGGACAAACTGGGGGCAAACAACGTGCAGTTAAGCGCAGTACGAACTGCGGGAACAACTCGAATGAAAATTGCTCGAGTCGTATTGCACGTCTGTATGGGGGTCTTATCGCGTCGTCAAGCCGAGAATAGGCGCTATATAAGTATTCATTATTATTATTATTATTAAGCCTCAACGTGAAAGAGAGGGTCATGATACCAAGAAGCACAGACCGCTCGCACTGTCTTTGCTTCAATGACGCCATCACACTGTATGTTACCAATCAAAACGGGTTGTCTGTGTTACGGTTCTGAGTCCGTCCGATAAGGCCGTCGTGAACAGCCGGCCAGTTTGTCACAGAGCAGGAAAAGACAACTCTTCTGCTTGAGCGATGTTCTTCTGCTGTAAAGATCAGAAACTGTAGGTTTGTTTCTTTTCTCCCCTCCCCCCCGCCCTCCCCCATCTTCCTACAAGTTTTCCGGAACACTTCCATTGCTGCGACCTCTCTCTCTCTCTCTCTCTCTCTCTCTCTCTCTCTCTCTCTCTCTCTCTCACCTCCCCTTTTTATGCTGCCTATCTCATTTCCCTCCCTTTTCTCATCATAATCCCATTCCTCTTCATCCCTTTCCTTTCCCTGCTCCTCGCATCACTATTTTCCTTTTCGTCTTTTCCTCATTTCCACAGCTGTTGTTTACTGGTGGTGTCGCCTGTTACGTGTTCGCTCACAGTCGCCTCTGTTATCACTTCTGGCATCATTGTTGATACTGCTGCTACCAGCATTGCTGGTGAATACGCACGACTGTGTCTGGTGTTTTTAGTGGTTCTGTTTAGGCTATGCTACTTAGTGTTACTGTTTAGGCTATGCTACTTAGTGTTTCTGTTTAGCCTATGCTACTCAGTGTTACTGTTTAGGCTATGCTACTTAGTGTTACTGTTTAGGCTATGCTACTTAGTGTTTCTGTTTAGGCTATGCTACTTAGTGTTTGTGTTTAGGCTATGCTACTTAGTGTTTCTGTTTAGGCTATGCTACTTAGTGTTTGTGTCTAGGCTATGCTACTTAGTGTTACTGTTTAGGCTATGCTACTTAGTGTTACTCTTTAGGCTATGCTACTCAGTGTTACTGTTTAGGCTATGC
>CM065715.1:14166993-14181993 GCA_033310375.1 Conus canariensis
AGAACAGAAAAACGCCACCAAAACAGATTTATAGTTCCCATTCAGTCAGAACAGAAAAACGCCACCAAAACAGATTTATAGTTCCCATTCAGTCAGAACAGAAAAACGCCACCAAAACAGATTTATAGTTCCCATTCAGTCAGAACAGAAAAACGCCACCAAAACAGATTTATAGTTCCCATTCAGTCAGAACAGAAAAACGCCACCAAAACAGATTTATAGTTCCCATTCAGTCAGAACAGAAAAACGCCACAAAACAGATTTATAGTTCCCATTCAGTCAGAACAGAAAAACGCCACCAAAACAGATTTATAGTTCCCATTCAGTCAGAACAGAAAAACGCCACAAAACAGATTTATAGTTCCCATTCAGTCAGAACAGAAAAACGCCACCAAAACAGATTTATAGTTCCCATTCAGTCAGAACAGAAAAACGCCACAAAACAGATTTATAGTTCCCATTCAGTCAGAACAGAAAAAACGCCACCAAACAATTTTAGTTCCCATTCAGTCAGAACAGAAAAACGCCACCAAAACAGATTTATAGTTCCCATTCAGTCAGAACAGAAAAACGCCACCAAAACAATTTATAGTCCCATTCAGTCAGAACAGAAAAACGCCACAAAACAGATTTATAGTTCCCATTCATCAGAACAGAAAAACGCCACCAAAACAGATTTATAGTTCCCATTCAGTCAGAACAAAAAACGCCACCAAACAGATTTATAGTTCCCATTCAGTCAGAACAGAAAAACGCCACCAAAACAATTAAGTTCCCATTCAGTCAGAACAGAAAACGCCACCAAAACAGATTTATAGTTCCATTCAGTCAGAACAGAAAAACGCCACCAAACAGATTTATAGTTCCCATTCAGTCAGAACAGAAAAACGCCACCAAAACAGATTATAGTTCCCATTCAGTAGAACAGAAAAACGCCACCAAAACAGATTTATAGTTCCCATTCAGTCAGAACAGAAAAACGCCACAAACAGATTTATAGTTCCATTCAGTCAGAACAGAAAAACGCCACCAAAACAGATTATAGTCCATCAGTCAGAACAAAAAACGCCACAAAACAGATTTATAGTCCCATCAGTCAGAACAGAAAAACGCCCAAAACATTATATTCCCATTCATCAGAACAAAAACGCCACAACAATTTATATTCCCATTCAGTCGAACAGAAAAACGCCACAAAACAGATTTAGTTCCATTCATCAGACAGAAACGCCACAAAACGATTTATATCCATTCAGTCAGAACAGAAACGCCACCAAAACAGATTTATTCCCATCAGTCAGAACAGAAAAACGCCACAAAACAGATTAAGTCCCATCATCAGACAGAAAACGCCACAAAACAGATTTTAGTTCCATCAGTCGAACAGAAAAACGCACAACATTATAGTCCTTCAGTCAACAGAAAACGCCACCAAAACAGATTTATAGTTCCCATTCAGTCAGAACAGAAAAACGCACCAAAACAATTATAGTTCCATTCTCAGAACAAAACGCACAAAACAGATTTATAGTCCATTCAGTCAGACAGAAAACGCCACCAAACAATTAGTTCCATCAGTCAGAAAAAACGCACCAAACAGATTAGTCCCATCAGTCAGAACAAAAACGCCACAAACAGATTTATAGTTCCCATCAGTCGAACGAAACGCACCAAAACAGATTATAGTTCCCATTCAGTCAAACAGAAACGCACAAACATTATAGTCCTTCGTGAAAAACGCCAAGATTATCCCATCAGTCAGACGAAAGCACAAAGATATAGTCCTCATCAGACAAACCACAAAAGATTATCTTCGCGAACAGAAAGCCACAACATTAGTCATCAGTCAGACGAAACCAACATTAGTCATCTCGAAGAAAACCCACAAACATTAAGTCCTTCATCAGACGAAAACGCACAAACATTAGTCCATTCACAGAAGAAAGCACAACGATTTTTCTTATCAGAAAAACGCCAACAGTTAGTTCATTCGTCAACAAAAACGCCAACAGAATAAAAAAAAAAAAAAGTCTCGTCAGACAAAAACCCAACTTAATCTCATCGACAGAAAACGCCAACAGATTTTAGTTTGTAGACAAACACAAAACAGATTATAGTCCCATTCAGTCAGAACAGAAAAACCCACCAAAACAGATTTTAGTTCCCATTCAGTCAGAACAGAAAAAACCACAAAAGATTTTAGTTCCCATCATCAGAACAGAAAACGCACCAAAACAGATTTTAGTTCATTCGTAAACAGAAACCACAAACAGATTTAAGTTCCATTCATCAGAACAGAAACGCCACAAAACGATTTAAGTTCCATCAGTCAGAACAAAAAACCACCAAAACAATTAATTCCATTCAGTCAAACAGAAAACCCACAAAGATTTATAGTTCCCATTCAGTCAGAAAGAAAACGCCAACGATTTATATTCCCATCATCAGAACAAAAAACGCCACAAAACAGATTTATAGTTCCATTCATCGAACAGAAAAACGCACCAAAACGATTTATAGTTCCCATTCATCAGAACAAAAAACGCCACCAAACAGATTTATAGTTCCCATTAGTCAGAAAAAACGCCACCAACAGATTTATAGTCCATTCAGTCAGACAGAAAACGCACCAAACAGATTTATAGTTCCCATTCAGTCAGAACAGAAAAACGCCACAAAACAGATTTATAGTTCCCATTCAGTCAGAACAGAAAAACGCCACCAAACAGATTTATAGTTCCCATTCAGTCAGAACAAAAAACGCCACCAAAACAGATTAAGTTCCATTCAGTCAGAACAGAAAAACGCCACCAAACAGATTATAGTTCCCATTCAGTCAGAACAGAAAAACGCCACCAAAACGATTTATAGTTCCCATCAGTAGAACAGAAAAACGCCACCAAAACAGATTTATAGTTCCCATTCAGTCAGAACAGAAAAACGCCACAAAACAGATTTATGTTCCCATTCAGTCAGAACAGAAAAACGCCACCAAAACAGATTTAAGTTCCCATTCAGTCAGAACAGAAAAACGCCACCAAACAGATTATAGTTCCCATTCAGTCAGAACAAAAACGCCACAAAACAGATTTATAGTTCCATTCATCAGAACAGAAAACGCCACCAAAACAGATTTATAGTTCCCATTCAGTCAGAAAGAAAAACGCCACCAAAACGATTTATAGTTCCCATCAGTCAGAACAGAAAAACGCCACCAAAACAGATTTATATTCCCATTCAGTCAGAACAGAAAAACGCCACAAAACAGATTTATAGTTCCCATCAGTCAGAACAGAAAAACGCCACCAAACAGATTTATATTCCCATTCAGTCAGACAGAAAAACGCCACCAAAACAGATTTATAGTTCCCATCAGTCAGAACAGAAAAACGCCACAAACAGATTTATAGTTCCATTCAGTCGAACAGAAAAACGCCACCAAAACAGATTTATAGTTCCATTCAGTCAGAACAGAAAAACGCCACCAAAACAGATTTATAGTTCCCATTCAGTCAGAACAGAAAAACGCCACCAAAACAGATTTATAGTTCCCATTCAGTCAGAACAGAAAAACGCCACCAAAACAGGATGAATTTGATGCACATGAAACGCTAAAAAAAAAAAAAGAAAAAAAAAAGAAAAACATGTCTGTCGGGTCATGAAAATATTCACATAAAACTGGCGACGATACGTTATACGTTAATTGTTCACGAAAAAGCGCGATAGCATTACCCTTTCTGAGGCAATAAAACTGCTCTGAGTGTGAATCGACATTAGGGGTGAGGTAAGGGCTATTGGTGTGTGTGTGTGTGTGTGTGTATGGGGGGGGGGGGGGGTGCTGGTGATGGTGGAGTTGGGAGTAGGGGTGACTGGATGGTTGGGTGGAACGGACGCTCAATCAGTATGACTCTTTGACTACCTGTGGTCTGAAACGACTTTAGAAGGCATGGTGCATTCTGGTGAGAAAACTTTGGCAGGTTGGCTTACTCAGAGAGAGAGAGAGAGAGAGAGAGAGAGAGAGAGAGAGAGAGAGAGAATTGTTGTGAAAATAAATAGATAAATGAATAAATGGAGAATTCAACAAATGAACAAATTGTGTGTCTGTCCTGTTGTGAAAATAAATAAATGAATGAGCAAACAGATAAATCAATAAATGCATACGTAAATAAATGAATAAATACGTAGATACAAAAACACGTCCTTTGACTTAACTTATATATATATATATATATATATATGTATATGTGTATGTGTGTGTGTGTGTGTGTGTGTGTGTGTGTGTGTGTGTGTGCAACACTCCTCGTTGCGTAATTTTCATAACGTCAACGAAACTGTTGCCTTGATTTAGATGCCTTTTCCATTGTAGACGACGATGACAACGATGATGATATTGATAATAATTTCGATAAGGAGAAGATTATATGACTTCTGCTGATGCATGGTTGCTTCCATTATTTTTTGTTGTTGTGTTGATGTGTCGCTACTACTGTTCTTCTGACGTTCAAAGAATCAAGTGAATTTATTCAGCAGAATTTCCAAAACCTGAAGACAAGATGCGCTATGATAATTTGTTTGTCTTTTGATTTTGTTGTTAACAAAAATCTTGCGCTCGCGCGCGCGCGCACACACACCACACCACCACCACACACACACACACACACATGTATGCAGAGAGAGAGAGAGAGAAGGGGAAGCAATCTTAAAATATTCTTATTAGAATCTGCTAGGACAAGATAACTTCCCTTGTGTTTAACGTCTCTCTGATAAGAATTTTTTAAGATTGCTTCTCTCTCTCTCTCTCTCTCTCTCTCTCTCTCTCTCTCTCTCTCTCTCTCTCTCTCTCTCACAGTCATATTTCTGCCCTTGAAAGGTAAACACGTTTTTCTTTCTTTTACATTTTTGAAGCAACTCAGCGCGAGAGCTGGATGTTGAAATGCGTACAAGTAATAATAATAATAATAAAAATAATGTATAATACTTATATAGCGCATTTCTTGTTACACAACTCAATGCGCTTACATCCACCATTTGCACTTATTCATCAACACTCGTTTACACAACGGGCTGCCTACCTGGGTAGTGCCGACTGAAGAGCTGCCAGCTGGCGCTTCATTCAGTCGTTTCCCGTGTCATCCAGTCAATATCGTTCACTCAGTTTCTTTACTTCCTTCATTCTTTTTTTTTTTTTTTTCATTTCTTACGCAGGGTGCATGCTGTGTGTAACGTGTCATCCATACCAACGGCCAAACTGGCCTACTCTTCCGAAAGTTGGTGATGGGATTTTACGTGTGTGCAAGATATTATGCGTGCGTTCACACACGGAACCTCGGTTTATAGTCTCATTCGAAGGACTGTATGGGAAATGGAGTCAGAACTAATGTTAACTCCGAGGGAAAAATCCCCCTGTACCGAAACGCCCCGGCAGAGATTCGAACCCGCAACCCCGTGATCACCAAGATTACGAGTCAGGCGCTCTACCAACTGAGCTATTCCGGCTATTATGTGAATAAACAAGTCTCTCTCTCTCTCTCTCTCTCTCTCTCTCTCTCTCTCTCTCTCTCTCTCTCTCTCTCTCTCTTTAGAATGGGGAGGCAATAAAATGAGAGAGAGGGGGAGAGAGAGAGAGAGAGAGAGAGAGGGAGGGAGGGAGGGAGGGTATTTTCATAAGTGTCCTCATTTGTCTACCAAGATAGAGGATCTGGAGAAGGGCACAAACGTTTTTCCTTTTTTTCTTTGGTTTGTTTTAGTGGCAGCATTTTCCCCGCCTGTGGCCGGTTTGAATTGTTCAGCGTTGTCAGGATCTCTCAGTTGATCAAGAGTACTCTGCCAAGGTGAAGTACTGCCAATGTACTTGCTGTCGGACTAGTTCCGCTTCTTCACGTGGATGACGCCTTCCTGGCTGCCACACTGACCGTATAGGGAAATACAATGTCCATTGTAGGATGCTTCATGCTCATGGAGAGTGTTGGCAAGGACCAAGTCATTTTCACTGGCGAATTCAAGCAGGCGTAGTCTTCTTTCATTGAAGGTCCTATCACAGTAGGAGCCGCAGAATCGATGAACAATTCAATGCAACCAAGGAGGGGGGGGGGGGGGGTGGGATTTGTCCCACGACAACTGCTTGAAAGAAGACCTTAAAGTTCTCATATACAGTTTAACCAAGTGATGACTGAATCAACAGAACGGGTCCCGGGATTAAGCCGATAGAAATCCAAGCCAGGTACCACGAGCAGTATCTCGGAGACGTGTGATACTGGGAGGGACTTACAACTGCACAAGAAGATTGGTGGATTCAGCGCTTTAAACAAGATCAGTGCAGATTGCTCCTCATGGATTGAGAAACGTCTTTAATTCTGTGCAGATGTCCGTGGCGTAAAAGTCGGGGTAGCAGGCCCACAGTAGACATTTGTAATCCATTTAGTCCCTCTCGTTATGGTTTAACCCTACCTTCATTTGCTTCTGTCCGATGTAACTGAGTTGACCGAAAGAAAACCGTGTTCATATGTCTGCCTTTTCATCTATTTGTCGATATTCTGTCTGTCTGTCTGACTGTCTGTCGGTCCGCTTGTATGCCTGTCAGCCAGTATATTTGTATGCATGTCTCTGTTTGTTATGTGCCCTATAATTGGACTTATGTGTGTGTGTGTGTGTGTGTGTGTGTGTGTGTGTGTGTGTGTGTGTGTGTGTGTGTGTGTGTGCTTGTTGTTGTTGTTGTTGTTGTTGTTGTTGTTTCCCTTGGTTTCCTTTTCTGCGGTTCTTTTCAAAATCTTGTTTGGAATTGTTTACCAGATTTTTTTTCTAACATTATTAGAAATGTCACCTTCATCTTGTACTTTGTTATGTCATGTAATTTCAGTTTGAATAAATATGTTTTGAAAAAAAAATTAAAATAAATGTCGGGGTGCTGATCCTATATTGAACGATGAGTTGTGCGCCTGCATAGTACTGAGGAAGAGCACGATGATGCGTCCATGTGTTCACGGAGCAGGTCCGTGAGCTCACGCCTTGTCGTCCTCTCTATCTGAAGCTTGATTCTCTTTTCCCTCGTGTGACATGCTCCAACAGAGACTGGGGCTGTGTCCGAAAGCATGCTGAATAAATACAGATATGATGGATTGATACAGCTGCAGAAACAACTGACAGAACAATGCTGGATTCAGAACAACACCAACGAAAGATTGATAAATGTGATGATGTTCACAGGAACTATAACAGTTCGCTTGTTCTTTTGACTGCTTACCTTCTTTGGTCCTCCTGCGTGGGAAAAAAATATTCCTCTTCTTCTGCGGTCGATTTGTTTTTGTGGGTTGCCTCAAATCTTCAATCCTGTCGCCATGATGAAACCCACAGTCTTCTCGAGGTCTTGCCGGCTGCCCCAAAACTGCATCTGCAGTTCTGCACCGTCTGGCCGGGTTTGACGCCGTAGAACATCATGGGCTGGACAGTGTTCGAGGATGTGTTCTGGGGTTTGAGATCCAGTGCCACACGGACATTTATCTCTGTAGGCAATCTAATTCGGCTTACGTGGCTCAGCAGTCTTCTGTGGCCAGTTCTCAGTCTGAAGAGGATTGCTTGCTGGTATCTCTGTTCTAGGCGTGGACTTATTTGTTCTGCATGCGAGGCATTTTGTGATCATTCTAAGGAAAAGTAGTGAAATGATTTGAGTTGAGGAGAGAACAGACTAGTCAGCTCTGATATGGTGTCAGCAGTAGGCAGGGCTATAAAGAGCACGACTCACGAGAAGTCTCTGAGAAATCATGGGGGTAGTTCAAAGGAAAGAACTTCGGCGTTGCGTTAAGATCCGTATCACAATTAACTACAGAGCATACAATGTTTTGGGGCGGTATTATTGGTGTGTTTTTAATGCAAGATGAACAGGCTTAATGCGTGTGCGTACGTGCATGCGAGCGTGCGTGCATGCGCGCGCGCGCATGTGTATGCGTGCGCGTGTGTGTGTGTATGCGCGTTGTGTATGTGTGTGTGTGCACGCGCGGGCGGGCGTGCGAGCGTGTGTGTTTGTGTGTGTATGTGTGTGTGTGAGAGAGAGAGAGAGAGAGAGAGAGAGAGAGAGAGAGAGAGAGAGGAAGGTCTCCCTTTTGTCCTCCACACACACACACACACACACACACACACACACACACACACACACACACACACACACGCACACACACACACGCACACACACACATATGCGCTCATACTTGGAAAGTGCACATTAACTTTTTTTCAATAAAAAGTCCAATATGAATTTGTAAAGAATTAAATTTGTGTCGAAGCCAAATAGGGGGTAGGGGGGATAACCCGGCAACAGAGGGCATCAGCATAGGCCCATGGTGATGTGGCATAGCTCAAAAGAATTACAAGAGACTGTTCTTTGATACTGTGGTGTACTTTGTTTCTAATGAGTTGCACAGTTTTCGAGAGAGATGGTTTATTGCAAACACTTTGGCAAATTTACAGTTCGCAACGTGTGACATACGGTGGGTACACACGTAGCTTTACTGCGGTCACCTTATTGCATGTATTATTGTTCTGATTATTGTGTATCGTGCAGAAGGCATTACTGTCAACAAAAACATAAAGGAAATTCTCGTAGCTTAAATAACAAAGACACAGGTGATCACCAAACTTATGAAACGTTTTGGACCGACGAAAAGCAGCCGCGGCACCTGAGATGGGTACCCTTCAAAATTAAGCCAGAAGGGATAGTGCGTCCCAAGATTTTTCACGTTAACATGATTTTTCGTGATTTATACACTCTAAAGCACCAAAAAATACATGTGACAAATTTATTAGGGGGGGGGGGGGGGTGAAAGGTGGACCGTTTCTCGTGACGGACTACATCATGTAAATCCCAAAACGAGACAGTCACTAAAACCATGTGAAGATCACACTGATGATGTAAAACAGCTCTTCTCGTGATGATAAAGTCTCTGGAAGAAACTTACAAAGCAAAACTTTCCGCCCTGTGGACTTTCGCCCCGTGGATTTCGCCCCGTGGACTTTCGCCCCGTTGATTTTCGCCCCGTGGAATTTCGCCCAGGGGACTAGTTGACTTTCGCCCAGTAGACTTTCGCCCCGTGGACTTTCGCCCCGTAGACTAGTGGACTTTCGCCCAGTAGACTTTCGCCCCGTGGACTTTCGCCCCGAGGACTTTCGCCCATGGGCTTTCGCCCAGTGGACTAGTGGACTTTCGCCCAGTGGACTTTTCTCCCCATGGACTTTCGCCCCGTGGACTAGTGGACTTTCGCCCCGAGCACTTTCGCCCCATGGACTAGTGGACTTTCGCCCCGTGGACTTTCGCTCCGTGGACTAGTGGACTTTCGCCCAGTGGACTAGTAGACTTTCGCCCCGAGAACTTTCGCCCCGTGGACTTTTCGCCCCGAGGACTTTCGCCCCGAGGACTTTCACCCCGTGGACTTTCGCTCCGTGGACTAGTGGACTTTCGCCCAGTGGACTAGTAGACTTTCGCCCCGAGAACTTTCGCCCCATGGACTTTTCGCCCCGAGGACTTTCGCCCCGTGGACCAATGGACTTTCGCCCTGAGGACTTTCGCCCTGTGGACTAGTGGACTTTTGCCCCGATGACTTTCGCCCCGTGGACTAGTGGACTTTTGCCCCGTGGACTTTCGCCCCGTGGACTAGTGGACTTTCGCCACGTGGACTTTTCGCCCCGAGGACTTTCGCCCTGAGGACTTTTGCCCCGTGGACTTTTCGCCCAGATGACTTTCGCCCCATGGACTAGTGGACTTTCGCCCCAAGGACTTTTGCACCGTGGACTTTTCGCCCAGAGGACTTTCGCCCGTGGACTAGTGGACTTTTCGCCCCGAGGACTTTCGCCCCGTGGACTAGTGGATTTTTCGCCTCGATGACTTTCGCCCTGTGGACTAGTGGACTTTTCGCCCCGAGGACTTTCGCCCCGTGGACTAGTGGACTTTTCGCCCCGAGGACTTTCGCCCCGCGGACTAGTGGACTTTCACCCCGAGGACTTTCGCCCCGTGGACTAGTGGACTTTCGCCCCGAGTACTTTCGCCCCGTGGACTAGTGGACTTTCGCCCCGAGAACTTTCGCCCCGTGGACTAGTGGACTTTCGTCCCGAGGACTTTCGCCCCGAGGACTAGTTGACTTTCGCCTCAAGGACTTTCGCCCCGTGGACTAGTGGACTTTCGCCCCGAGGACTTTCGCCCTGTGGACTTTCGCCCCGAGGACTTTCGCCCAGTAGACTTGTGGACTTTCGCCCCGTGGGCTTTCGCCCAGTGGACTAGTGGACTTTCGCCCAGTAGACTTTCGCCCCGTGGACTTTCGCCCCGTGAACTCTCGCCCCGTGGACTTTCGCCCCGTGAACTCTCGCCCCGTGGATTCTCGCCCCTTGAACTCTCACACCGTGGATTTTCGCCTCGTGAACTTTTCGCCCCATGGACGTTTCACCCCGTGGACTTTTCGCCCCGTGGACGTTTCGCCACGTGGACTTTTCGCCACGTGGACTTTCGCCACGTGGACTTTCGCCGCGTGGACTTTCGCCGCGTGGACTTTCGCACTGTGGACTTTCGCCGTTCGCTCCGTGGACTTTCGCCCCGTGGCCACACTTTTTCCACAAAGGTAAAAATGTAAGTTTGTATATTCGGTGATTCAGGTTGATAGTCACCTCTTAACACACACACACACACACACACACACACACACACACACACACACACACACACACACACACAACCCCTGGTTACACAGGACACATGTGGAACAGAATGTCGTTGTCGAAGGAAAGCATAGAACATTCGCGAACGCAAAGACTCCATTGTTTTCCTTGGCGGATGCGAGTCAGAAGAAATGAAGGAAACTTCCTCCTTTGTCCCGAGGAGCGATTGTCATTGACTTCCTTCCTTATAATCGCCCAACCAAATAGTGCTTGTTTTGTTTTTGTTTTTGTTTGTTTCCGAGGTGAATAGACTGTAATATCAATCGTTCTCTTTTTGTTGTGCGAGGGCTATTAATTAAACATTGATGTCTTCGAAAATGAAATGAGGCAGGGAACAGTAAACAATAAACAATAAACAAGTAGGGTAACTCTTGCTCCCATGAGAAAACCTAACACAGAGTAACTTTTATTCAAGACTGGCACAGCCTTTTAAACTTGAAGAAAGTCGGACAAATACAAAGACGAACAATCAAATAGTGGGGCGAAAAACAAACGCAGGCTTTCAACTTCATTTCAATTAAATCGAGGCTATTTGTTTCTGTCCGTCTTTGTGTTTGTCTTTTGATCTCCCTTGCATCCTTGGGTGGATCCACAGGCGTAGGCTCAAAGATTGTCCCCTACATTTTATACTGTTTGCATAATGTCTTTAGTTTTTCAGCTACATTTTTCCTCCCCACACTTTTGTTTTGTTTCGTTTACTACCCTTCACTGGCTTCTTTGGGGGTGCTGTTGGATTCTTTTTTGAACCCTTGGTGGTGAGAACACCACAGTATTATGGACTGTGGTGTGTCTGTATTTGTCGCCAGGACAACAGACATTCGGCCGTGTGTCTCTTATGAGTCTGATCCACCGGATGAAAAGCCTAGAAGCAGACAATATAAATAAATCTGTCTTCAAGAGGTATTACGATGGTTTCCTCATACAGCTAGAAAAGAGATTTCATATTATTGATTTTCTTAATTTTATGTTCCCTTTTTCAACAACACCCCACAGTGTTAAGTTCAAATTTTGGCCAAGTCAATACTGTGATGATAGAGCGGTTGTTGCTCTGCGCTTGTTCCCCCGTTCCCCTCACCCCACTATTAAATTGTTCGTCCTTGTATTTGTCTGACTTTCTTCAGGTTTAAAAGGCTGTGCCAGTCTTGAATAAAATTTGCTCTGTGTTAGGTTTTCTCATGAGAGCAAAAATTACCCTACTTGTTTATTGATGTGTTAATTTCTTTGTTCACAGTGGTGAGAAGATCTGGCTGATTCACAGACTGCCCACTGTTCCTACTCAAGAATGTACAAAAGAAATTCCCTCTGATGACCTCGTCTACATCACCAAACTGACAGCGCCGTTCCTAAGATTCTAGATAATCTATCAAAGTTCGAAGTTTTTACAAATCGCTCTTGCTCCCTTTCTGCACCTGGAGGCCATGAATTTGTCGTAACCTTAAGACTAGAACACCTGAACTTTTTGCCCCATACATCTCCCTGAGATGTCATTGCTAAAGCATGGATTTTGCCCTGTCTCCCGGTCATTTGAGACGGTAACAGTGTTGATCATCTGGTCAAGAATACTGCATTAAAAAGCTCATCAATTTCCTTACATGTCTGAAACCCTAACCTTCATGGACCTGTCAAAGACTTCAGGCAAGGAAGAGTACTGGAACACAACAGGTCTTATTTTCAGATCCGTCCAAATCTGGAAGAATTGTTAGCATTCGCCTCTGGTGGTCGCAAAGAAGAAACAGTGTTCTGCCGATTACATTCGGGGCACTCTTTTTGTTCACTCTCGTGTCTTTTAAAAGGCGAGGAAGTTCCATGGTGCCAACCATATGAGGAGCCTCTCACTTTAAAATGGTGTTCATGTAACATTGGGATCTGCATAACTTTCTACACGGCACTTAGCAGCAGACACCATGAAGGCTCTGTTCGGGGAGCTTTGATCGGATGTGATCTTTGAATGAATATTATGTTTGATTAAAGATTTGCGTGGGAAACAGATACAATTGTGACATGAACCTTTGACATTCATCGCTTATTTTCATCGCACAAAAATAGTGTAAAATCCATTGTTTGAACGAACAGAATGAATACTTTTGATATGAATCTAACGATAATAATAAATGGCGGGAATGGACCAGGGTGTTCAATCGTTAAAGAAAATTATGTCCTTAATCCGCCGAGATGTGGGTAAATCTAGATTGAGTACGGTAGATGAAGCACTTAAAGGTACTTTGAATGAAAATCAAATTCGACGAAATATATCCCCAACCCATTTAAATCTAAAGCGCATAGATCGCGCTCTGAAATAAAAATCGACGCACATTAACCCCAACCCGTTTGTGGCTAAGCTGCCGAGATCGCCCTTTCTGGCGACATAGGGATGATTTTGTGGGCATGGGTCACTTCTGGCCATCTGCTCTTCCTGCTTCCATGCCTAATCCGTGCTACTCTTGTGCCGCTCAATTTGGCCTCTTCATATAATTATGCAGCTGCTGCAGCCTCGCCCTGTCGCCGTCTTAGTGCCTACAGTCCACAGGAAGATTTAAAGTGGCCACTATGCCATTCACCAAAGCAGACCCAGCACTGCTGCTGTATTATATGGGTAGAAGTCAGCAGTGTCTCTTGCTATGTATGTATTTTGTTCCCGTGCGGACGGCCGTCCGTTGTGTGTCCAGTGCTTTTCCTTTCTAGAGAGATCTCTGAAGATATGATCATCTTCGTGTCTAACGCCTTGTCGTCTTCACTGTATACCTTGGCCACGCAAGGATATGTTATATATTGATATAGCTCATTTTCGTTTGATTGGGAATAAGTTCATTTTCATTCTTGTATGAGTGGTATATATAAAACACTATGCATCTACAGTCGGGAATTCTTGTATCCATCATGATTTTACGGATGCTGCGGTGATTTTATTTTACTTTGAACAAATGCGCACATTTTTGCCCAAAATTATATTTTTGTGTTCGTATCTAAGGTATGAAACACAAATATGAAGACTTTTCATCTTTTATTCGATGAATAAAGCAAGAAAACTGTACAATCCATACATGTATTATGTGCACACACGTCGATACACGCAAGTCAACAAAACAGAGAAATAATATATACATACCAAATGTATTACGGTAAGACTAAATGTGCGTAAGTAAACAGTCATTCTGATACAGAATCTACAGTTTTGGACAGTTCATTTGCCAAGAATTCACATAGCGGATCCCAATGTTGCCACATTTACATGAACAATACGTAGAACACTGGGGCGGGGCGGGGAGAGAGAAAAAGGTACTGTAATATATCCCCAAAAGGACTCTCCATTTAAAGACCTACTTTGTTTCTGAAACAATGTTATATCTTTGTCGACGCCAGACTTGCAAACTAATAAATACCTTTTCCATTGTCAGATGTGTCTCCTTCCAAGACATTTTCGTCTTTGTTTTTACCGGGTTACCTTTCACTAGAAGTTCCCCTCACTTAAAGACAGCACACGTTTTTCCCCAGACATTTTTGTTTTGTCTGTAGTAGACTGACCTCTAAGTAAAGAAGATTTCCGCTTCCGGTCTGTTTTTCCCATTGTTTGTACTGGATTGACTTCCTGATAAAGACTTCCTCTTCCGGCCTGTTTTTCTCTTTGTTCTCTACGGGATTTATTTCCTTATAAAGACTTCCTCTTCCGGTCTATCTTTCTCTTTGTATCTACTGGGTTGACTTCCGGTCTATTCGTATCTTTATCTTTACTGGACTGACCTCCTTCCTCGTGGACATTTTGGCCTTTGCCTATACCAACTTGATCTCCCAATAAAATCTTCCACATCCGAAACATTTTGGTCTTTGTCAATATTGCAATGACTTCCCAATGAAAAACTTACACCTCTGGAACATTATGGTCTTAGTCTGTACTAGACGGACTTTTCGGGAGAGAATTCTTCTTCCGGAACATTTTTTCTGTTTGTCTTTATTAAATGAACTTCCAGTAGACACTCTCTTTTTTCCGAACATTTTGTGTCTCTTTGCCTCTACGGCATGAACTTCGCAATGAGACGCCCTCTTCCGGATCATCTTCGCCTTAGTCTGTTTAAGAGTGACATTTCACTTAAAATTCCCTCCGTTAAAAGACTTTAGTCTGTTTAAGAGTGACATTTCACTAAAAATTCCCTCCATTAAAAGACTTTAGTCTGTTTAAGAGTGACATTTCACTAAAAATTCCCTCCATTAAAAGACTTTAGTCTGTTTAAGAGTGACATTTCACTTAAAATTCCCTCCATTAAAAGACATTAGTCTGTTTTAAGAGTGACATTTCACTAAGAATTCCCT
>CM065715.1:14189493-14206993 GCA_033310375.1 Conus canariensis
GAAAAAAGAGTCGTGATTTCGGAAAATAACGTGCCTGAAAATATGTCACGGTTGACATTTTTCCCAAGAATGGTCTTGAAAAACAATATGACGTAAAGCGCCGCAGAGTCGAATGCTTTCCTCAGAAAACGGGATTCATGAGAAAGGAAAAGATGATTCACAATGACCGAACACGGACATTTGAATTCGTCAGATGCCTGGAACTACCGAATTTGAAATGACTGCGTCTTGCAGGACTACCAGGTTAACAAAGCAACACACACACACACACACACACACACACACACACACACACACACACACAGACCTTTTTTCATGCTCTGTTTGTCTGTCTGTTCCTCTAAAAATTCACACACACACACACACACACACACACACACACACACACACACACACACACACAACTACACACACACACACACAACACACACACACACACATAGACACAGACACAGACACACACAGACACACACACACAACTACACACACACACACACACACACACACACACACACACACACACACACAACTACACACACACACACACAACTACACACACACACACAACTACACACACACACACACAACTACACACACACACACACACACAACTACAAGAGGAGACCAGTAGGTCAGTAGAACACAACAGCGACACACAAACAGAGAAAAACAAAGATGGAACAACTTGTGATGCAAATAACAAGCAATATGACGCAAGCATGACTAACACGTCATTACAAATTGACGTCCAATGCACTTGCAATGAAAAGAACAACGAGAGATCCCTGAAATGCTCAGATTGTAATAGGAAAATACATTATTCTTGCACAAAACTACCAACATACCAAGTTTGTATATTTGCAAAAACGCAAAGAAAATTTACATGTCAGATATGCGCACGACCTTTGTATGACGAAAACATCGAAGAAGAAATGACGGAAGCGATTGAAAGAAAAGTTGATTTGCAGCATGAACAGTCAGAACACACCACGTCCAAAGGAACAAATGACAACACTCTGTATGAGCTGATAGAAGCGCACAACCAAAAGACAGATAATGTGCTACAAAACATGGAACGAGCCATTGTAAAACTCGCTGAACAGTTGCAACATTCAGACGAAACGAGGGGCGACGCATTCGCACAAATAATTCATGCTGTGCAAGAAAGACTAGACAATCAACCAAAGGTCGTACTCACCCAACAAAGCCATACTCAAAAGGCCAATGTTCACAGACACACCCCTTTGAAAGAACCAACAAAGACTGCGGACGCATCATCTATCAACACAGACAAAAAAGGAAGCTCAACGAAAGGAAATAAGAAAGAACAGAATGGCAACTTTAGGACATCATCTGATATGTTTATGGAATCTCCACATCCAAAGGGGAAAAAAGATGAAACCGAAACAAAAGATGCAAAAGAAGACTCCTACCCTGACCTTACCTACGCCCATTCCCTTTCTGACAGTCATTGCCTAGACTCCCAGAGTGACATCACAAGCATGGACTCGGACGAGGAGAGTTCTGTTGGAGAGGAACAAGGTCAGGAACTACCCACTCTCCACATCATACATGACTCAACCCTACGTGGAATCAACCCAGAACGATTGGGGAAGTCCTATGGGTTAAAGGTTTCAATGACAAAAGTACCAACAATAGAGGAATGCAACAGACTGGATATGAAAAACGAAAAAGATCCTGATGTGATTCTTTTTCACATAGGAATCAACAATCTCAGAAAGGCCTCACCAAACAAAACCAGCAAAAAAATGGTAAAATGCGTCAGTAACATCAAAAAGCAATGTCCAAAGTCGAAAGTGGTCATCAGCAACACCATCCCTACGCTTGATGAAGAGTTGGACGGAAAGAAAGAGATATTTAATGCAATGGTATTTGCGAAACTCAAGTCAAAAGACGATATGACATTTCTGCAACATGAAAACCTAAGAAAGAGACAAAACGTCATGCAGGATGAAATTCACCCCAACCCAAGAGGATCAGGTCTTATAGCCGGCAACATCGGACGACATATTCATTCTGTTGTATGGGAAAAACAGAAACACAAGGAGCATGTGAAACAAACAGAACATGAGTCGAGGCATCAAGAATCTACTAAAAAGAGGACAACAAGAGATTTCCGAGAACAGAAGGAGGCTTACAGCACTGAAGAGGAGAAAGAAAAAAAGCGCTTCATCAGACACCAATACCAAAGAGAGCTAGAAATCAACGAAAGACGTAATGCAATGATGCAAGACCGACCAACAACTAAGTGGTACGAAAAGAGGCAAATCGGAATTCCCCAGCACTTCCACGACTTTGTGCAACATGAAAGTTACCATGGAGACAGGGAAACAAACCTAGACAAAAATGGATATGAGGACAGAGAACAAGATTTTTACAGCCCTGTAAAACATAAAAACTACTACAGAGACAGAGAAAGGAACCCAGTCATAATTTGGGACGATTACAGAAAACAATATTCCTACAACAATGAACATTACGAAAACTACCATGGAGGCAGAGAAGGAAACCGACACAGAAATGGAGATGGTCACAGAAAACAATACTTCTTCAACAATGAACAATACGAAAACTACCATGACATCAGAAATGGAAACCGACTCAGAAATGGAGATGGGTACAGAAAACAATATCTCTACAACAATGAACAATACGAATGTTACAATGGAGACAGGGAAGTAAACCGACCCAGAAATGGAGATGGTTACAGAAAACAATACTTCTACAACAGTAAACAATACGAACGATACAATGGAGACAGGGGAGGAAACCGACACAGAAACGGAGAGGGTTTCAGGAAACAAGACAGCTACAACCATGAACCACATGTAAGCTATCATGGAGACAGGGGAGGAAACCGAGGCAGAAATGGGTATGAATACAGAGAACAAGACTTCTCCAACTCTGCCAAACAGAAAACCTACAATGGAGACGGGGAAGGAAATCAAGTCAAAAATCGGGATAATTACAGAAACCAACGTGTCTACAACCATAATCGTGACGAAAGTTACCAAGACGAACGGGAAAGAAACAACAGAAATGAAGTCAAGAACAGAAATCAGCATTTCCACTTCCATGGACGATACGAGAGATAATATGAGAAAAGGGGGACTTCACGACTACAAAACATGGGGAAAATAAGATAGATACTACAACTGAGAATGTGCAATAAATGCATAGATAAACAAAATAACCCCAACAAGAAAAATAACCCTAATATTACACAACTGCAACATGAACAAACACCACCCTTAAATGACAATGAGGATTAATGATATAAAAATTATTTCTTGGAACATAAAAGGTTTCAAAGAAACAATTAATGGTGAAAAACTCAATAAATTTGAAGAGGATGAGGTAATTGAAATAATATCGAAATACGATATCATATTCATACAGGAAACGCATTTGGATAAGGACTCTTACAGCAAAATACAAATACCAAATTTTGCACCTGGTATACATTACTGTCGTTCTAAAAGAGCAAAGGCTCAGAAAGCATCAGGGGGATTTCAATTTTTATTAAGCAACACCTAAGAGAATTTATTACTCTATTACCTGAGAATAATAGTGACATTGTTTGGTTAAAAATGAAAGTAACAGGTAAAACATTTTATATAGGCAGTGTATATATACCACCCGAAAATTCATCTTTTGGAAAAGATTACACAAATAAAATTTGGGATAATATAGAAGCAGATCTTGTAAAATTATCATATACGAACGAACAAGTAATACTATGTGGGGATTTTAATGCCAGATCAGGAACGATTCCTGATTTCATTACAATGGAAAGAGAAAGCAACATATATTCTTTGCCTGAAGATTATCCTTTTAGTGATACAGCAAACAGATGCTCAATGGATAAATATGTTCATAAATACGGGAAAAAACTTTCATCCCTGTGCATTGACTGTAACATGTGCATTTTAAATGGGAGGACTCTGGGCGATCTGCAGGGGCACTATACTTGCTTCACATCCAAAGGCTGCAGTGTGGTCGACTATTTATTGTGTTCACAAAAATTATTGAAGGACATAATAGACATGACAGTTCATAATTTAACAGATTATTCAGACCATTGCCCAATATCGTTAAAAATTAATCAACATCTTCCATACAAAACTGAATGCCAATTAACTGACAAAGATCATGTAGAAATAGAATACCATGACTCGCAGGAAAAAAATGTAATGTTCTTTTGGGATGAAAACTCGGATATGAAATTCCTAAGGGTATTAAAATCTTCAGAAATGAAAAAGCGCATTAAGTCAATTAATGACATTATGATAACAGATGACGAGAAGCATTTTAAATCCACGACAGTTGTGAATAATGTCGTTCAAGAGTTCACACAAATGCTGCATGACACTGGCAAACAAAGTATCGCCTATAGAACAAAAAGGAAATGGAAGAAAAGAAAAAGAAAGAATAAAAAATGGTTTGATAAGGAATGTCAGTCACAACGTCGAGAAACTAAATCTTTGTTAAACGCACTAAACAGACAGCCATTTAACAAAATACTTCACCAAAAATATTTCCTTGCAAGGAAAACATATAACAAAATTATTAGAAAGAAAAAGAGACTGTACAAAGCCAATTTAATAACTTTATTGAATAGAAACTTGTCTGAAAATCCAAATGCAGTTTGGAAAACCTTAAAGGAATTACAAACCATGGAGACTCAAGAACACACACAACACCTACCGATCAAAAGATGGATGACACATATTGAAAAACTAATAGGAAAAGAAGTTGAAATAGAAAACAAAGAAGTAGTAATAGAGGAGAACCAAGAGAATAAAGGTATGAAAGCAGCTCTGAGTGACGTCCATGTAGATTACGAGATATCAGATATAGAAATCCTAAAAGTAATCAAGAATTTAAAAAAGAACAAATCTCCTGGAATAGACGGGATAAGGAATGAATTTTTAAAAACTGGGATTTCAGAATTGCTACCCACATTGAAAAACATTTTTAATTTAATTTTAAAAACCGGTCAATATCCAGATTTATGGAAAAGGGGCCTTTCGGTTCCTATTTACAAAGGAGGAGACAAAACGAACCCTAGCAACTACAGGGGAATAACTCTTAATTGTGCATTAAGCAACGTATTATGCCAAATACTAAATACTCGAATAAACAATCATTTGGAATCCAATAATCTTTTATCTAATGTACAAGCAGGTTTCAGAAAAAAACACAGAACTGCAGATCATATTTTTGTCTTAAAAAGTATAGTAGACCATACATTAAAATCGCGTAACGGCAGATTGTATACATGCTTTGTCGATTTTCAGAAAGCATTTGATAACATTTCCCACGAAGGGTTATTAATAAAATTACAAAGATTTGGCATTCGGGGTAGATGGTTTGATTTAGTCAAAAACATGCACACAAATGCACAAATCTTTTCAGTTGGTAAAAACGGAGCCTGCTATTCAGTATATGTACGAAGAGGAATTTTGCAAGGAAACTCCTTGAGTCCAACATTATTTAATATGTTTATAAACGATCTAACAAACAAGATTCCAACTGAGGATTCACCATCACTGGATCATTCAAGCAATACAAGGGTATCTGTTTTATTGTATGCAGACGATCTTGTACTCCTTGCAACATCGAAACTAGGTTTACAATCAAAACTAGACCAATTACATTTATATTGTAAAGAGTGGGGGTTACTAATTAACATAGAAAAGACGAAAATACTAATATTTTCCAAAACAGAACCCAAAAGTCGTTTATTTTTTAAATGTGGTACAAATTTCATTGAAACAGCAGAACAATACAAATATCTTGGAATAATATTTCATAAATCAGGAAAACTTGACATCGCAGCGGAACATCTGAGTAACCAAGGTAATAAAGCAACATATTCCTTAAAAAGAGCGTTTAAAAATCAAAATATTAATTTTAAATTTGTTCTAAAGTTGTTTGATAGTCTTATTTCACCAATATTAATGTATGGCGCGGATGTATGGCTACCTTTTTGCTTAAAATTAAATGATAATTTCAATTTAGATAATCTGTTTAATCATTGCCTTTCAAATAGTTTACCACATGAACATACTCAACACAAGTTCTTCAAGCAAATGGTAGGTGTACACAAAAAAGCTATAAACTTAGCTGTAATTGGAGAACTCGGAAGTTTTCCAATTAGTTTAACAATAATCCATCAGATAATAAAGTTTTGGCATCATATTTTAGAATCTGAAGACAACTCGCTTATCAAAATCATATACACTAACATGTTAAACAACGAAGATCAGCAAACACCTTGGTTTAGATTTGTCAAACAAATTCTCAGCCTAATGGGATTGAAGCATGTTTGGAATAACCAGCATACTTTTAATATTAACAAGTTGTGTTATGTGGTCAAGAATAAACTAAAAGATGAATATGTATTATTTTGGAAAAGAAAAAAATCAGAAACAGAATCAAAACTAAAATTTTATGACAATATTACTACAGATTACAGAATGGAACCATATTTAGCAAACTCTTTCATAAGCTTCAATCAAAAACAAGCACTATGTAAATTAAGGATTTCTTGTCACGATCTTAAAATAGAAAAAGGTAGATATACTAAGACACCAAGAGAAAGAAGACTGTGTTTGGAATGTAATGAAGTAGAAGACGAAATTCATTTCTTAGATAAATGTACTAAATATAACGATATAAGGAGGCAGTTTTTAGAACACATCAAAGACAAATACAATATACAAAATGCGCTGCCATCTATCTTAATATCAAATGACGTACTTATCAGCGATATCTCAAAATATGTGTATGCTATTTCAAAGTGTCGATAAGGTAAAATGTATGACAACGACAACTTGATATAGCATTATGATAGTTGGATACAACAACTAGCATGACTATTTGTATTTCGTCATTTGGTTTCGTTTATCTTTCCTCTATTTATTTATTTGTGTCATATAAAACCTGTTACGGTTTTCAAAGGCATTAAACTATTGGATCTTGGATCTTGGATCACACACACACAGAGTCCTCTTTTTAATTCTCTCTTTATCTGTGTGTCCCTCTAAAAATTCTCTCTGTCTCTGTCTCTGTCTCTGTCTCTGTCTCTGTCTCTGTCTCTCTCTCTCTCTCTGTCTCCCTCTCTGTCTGTCTGTCTATCTGTCTCCCTCCCTGCCTCCCCCACCCTCTCTCTCTGTGTTGACTCTCTCTCTCCCTCTGTGTCTATCTGTCGATCCCCTCTCGAACGAAGAGGGAATGGGAATGAGGGGTCTTTCCCCATGATAGTAAGCGGTCGAAACCTTGAATATAAATAGACTACTTCACACACTGCACTCTGGGTGGGGGGGGGGGGGGGGGGGGGGGGGGATATTCAATAACACAAAAATACCTCTTTGGGGACAACGTGTGTGTCCGAAATATATGTTGTGCAACTTATTTTCCTATGTATGTATGTATGTATGTATGTATGCATGTATGTATGTATGTGTATATGTATGTATGCATGTGTATATTTATGTATGTATGTATGTATGTGCATATGTATGTATGTATGTATGTGCATATGTATGTATGTATGTATGTGCATATGTATGTATGTATGTATGTGTATATTTATGTATGTATGTCTGTGTAGCTATATATCTATTATCTATCAATCTATGGTGACCAGCAACATATTAGAGTTTCATTACACTAACTCACACACTAACTGACACAATACACTAATTATCAACTAATCATATGTGGTGTGTGTGTGTGTGTGTGTGTGTGTGCGTGTGTGTGTGTGTGTGTGTGCGCGCGCGCGCGCGCGCGCGCCTGTGTATATGTGCGTACACGTGCGTTCCTGTGTGTAACAGTGTATTTATGTAAACGAATAGAAATATATAAAATGTGAAGTAGATTTAAAGAATTCTTCATAACAATCATAGTTGTCTGCGATTTTGCCAGTTTCAGATTGTGCATTACGTCATAGGCAGGGTCTTTGAAAATAAGATGAATAATGTATATAGCGTTACTTTTGTGACTTTACACAATTAAGTCACCGCATGGTTTATTTTCGGTAATGTATTTAGTTTGTTTATGGACATGGTGAGTGGTTTAGGGGAACGATGGGGAGGGAGGGGGGGGAGGCAGAAGGGAGGGATGGAAAGGGAGAAGATGCGAGGATGTAGGGGGGGGAGGCAAGGGGAATAATTCAAGCTGAAGGGATTTTATTTCTTAAACGATGTTACTATGTTTCAAACAAGTCAACAGTGTCTGCCAGTGAGCGTTTAATCTTTTTCTTTTCTTTTTTTTTTTTTAGCTGTCCATCTTCTGTGCCCCCTCAGTGGCATTGCACCCACGCCTCTCATTCCGAGCCCCCCTCCCCTTTCACCCCCCCCCTCCCCTCCACAGCCACAGCCCGTCCACAGCCACAGCCCTGGCACCAGCAATCCACAGGGAGCAGTCAATATCAAGTCGTCAAGAGGCAACCCACCAGAGGAGACACTGCACTGCTGCCGAGTCACTTCGGTGGTGTTCAGTGGCGCCTGTTCTGATCCAACATATGAAGGACATCACCTAACTGCTTAGTCGCGGAGCTGGGATGAGTGAGCTCTCCCTCCGGAAGGCGTCAGTACGCGGGTTTAGTGAGAACTCGACATGCCGTAGGCGAGGAAGAAAGACTGACGTCACTCCGGAAAGAGAGCGCCAAGTCATATAGTCCATCTGGATTTTTTTTCTTTTAGCCAATGTCGTTGGCAGAGCTGGCGGAGAGAATGCGGGCGATTGTGTTCGCTCGTTGTAAGTAATCGCTGATGACTAGTTCAAGACGGCCAGAGAATCGGGGATTTCCCGCTGTGGGTTGATGGGCAAACTGATGCTCCACCTCTGTCTCTCTGTCACTTTTTGTCTGTCTGTCTGTCTGTCTCTGTCTCTGTGTCTGTCTCTCTCTCTCCCCTCCGTGTGTGTGTGTGTGTGTGTGTGTGTGTGTGTGTGTGTGTGTGTGTGTGTGTGTGTGTGTGTGTGTGTGTGTGTCCCTCCCTCAGTTTGTCTGTCTGTCTGCCATTCTGTCTGTTTCTTTCTCTTTGTCTATCGATCTTCTGTCTCTCTATCTTCCTCCTACCCCTTTTCTTTGCTTCTTTCCCCATCTCTCTGTCTTTCTGCTTGTCTGTCTGTCTGTCTGTTTGTCTCCTCCCACCCCCACCCCCTCTCTCTCCGTCATCTGTTTCCTTCTAGTTCTGTCCTCCAACCTTTCTCTTTCTCCTCCCATCTCTCTCTCTCTCTCTCTCTCTCTCTCTCTCTCTCTCTCTCTCTCTCTCTCTCTCTCTCTCTCATCTGTTTTTCCGCTGTCTTTCCCCCTTTCTCTCCCCCCCCCCATCTCTCTCTTTCTCTCTCTGTCTCTCGCTCTCTCTCTCATCTCTTTCCTCTGTCCTCCACACCCCCCCTCTCTCTCTCTCTCTCTCTCTCTCTCTCTCTCTCTCTCTAAGGAAAACAGGACATGATAGCAACAACAACAACAACAAAAAACCCACCAGGAAACTGTTAACGAGGCTGGCAGGACACAGCGCACGCTAGAAAACATGCCATGTTTGCCTGTCCGGTTTGTTTGTTTGTTTTTTTTTTTTTTTTTTTTTTTCAAATTTCCTTGGGCAGTATCAGTCCATACACTGATCAGTGGGATGGTTCACCCAGCACGCACTACACATGGTCAAGCCAGTTTTCAGCTGTCCGTTGCATTTAGGCGGAAAAATGTATAAAAAAAAAATAAATAAAAAAAAAAGGGGGGGGGGGGGGGGGGGGGTAAAGGATATGAAACGTGACGCTGTGTGAGGAAGTATCTCGAATGAAGACAGCCGATCCAATGCCTGCATCTGGTTTGTTTATAATGCAGGAAATGTAATGCAAAGAAGAAGGAAGAACAACAACAAAAAGACGACGGCCACGAAGAAGAGAAGAAGAAGAAGAAGAAGAAGAAGAAGAAGAAGAAGAAGAAGAAGAAGAAGACGAGGAGGAGGAGGGGAAAGAGGAGGAGGAGGAGGAGAAGGAGGAGGAGAAGGAGGAGGAAGAAGAAGAAGCAGAAGAAGAAGAAGAGAAGAAGAAGGAGAGAGAGAGAGAGAGAGAGAGAGAGAGAGGAGAGAGAGAGAGAGAGAGAGAGAACTGAACTGAACTGAACTGCACTGAACTGACAGAGAGAGAGAGAGAGAGAGAGAGTGTTGCGTGCGTGCGTGCGTGCGTGCATGCGTGCGTGCACGCGCGCGTGTGTGCACGCGTGTGTGTATATGTGTGTGCGCACGCCTATATGCGTGTATGCAAGTGTTTGTGCATGGGTGCAATAATGAGTGTCTGTTGGCATCAATCAGTTTCTATTAACCTTAGCAGTTCTGTAATCTATGAGTGTCTGTTGGCATCAATCAGTTTCTATTAACCTTAGCAGTTCTGTAATCTATGAGTGTCTGTTGGCATCAATCAGTTTCTATCAACCTTAGCAGTTCTGTAATCTATGAGTGTCTGTTGGCATCAATCAGTTTCTATCAACCTTAGCAGTTCTGTAATCTATGAGTGTCTGTTGGCATCAATCAGTTTCTATTAACCTTAGCAGTTCTGTAATCTATGAGTGTCTGTTGGCATCAATCAGTTTCTATTAACCTTAGCAGTTCTGTAATCTAATGGTTTCCAGTCAGCAATCACGGCCTATACACGTAAAGATCGTTTGACTTTATTAACAATCACGGCCTATACACGTGAAGATCGTTTGACTTTACTAACAATCACGGCCTATACACGTAAAGATCGTTTGACTTTACTAACAATCACGGCCTATACACGTAAAGATCGTTTGACTTTACTAACAATCACGGCCTATACACGTAAAGATCGTTTGACTTTACTAACAATCACGGCCTATACACGTAAAGATCGTTTGACTTTACTAACAATCACGGCCTATACACGTAAAGATCGTTTGACTTTACTAACAATCACGGCCTATACACGTAAAGATCGTTTGACTTTACTAACAATCACGGCCTATACAAGAATTAGAAAGGCTTTTCAAATAATGGTTGGATAATCTGAAGAACAGTAAACTTCAGAAGAACATTGATTGACAGTGAAACTGCAAGTAGGTTGATTGACAACTTCATATGAAACTACAATAAGGTTGATTGACAATTATATATGAAACTGCAAGAACGTTGATTGACAACTACGTACGAAACTGCAAGAAGGTTGATTGACAACTTCATATGAAGCTACAAGAACGGTGATTGACAACTACATATGAAACTGCAAGAACGGTGATTGACAACTACATATGAAACTACAAGAACGTTGATTGACAACTACATATGAAACTGCAAGAACGGTGATTGACAACTACATATGAAACTACAAGAACGTTGATTGACAACTACATATGAAACTGCAAGAACGTTGATTGACAACTACATATGAAATAGAAAGAACGTTGATTGACAACTTCATATGAACTGCAACGACCTTGTGCGTGAGATTTAGACTCTGAATATGTAGAGCAACATAAGGGCGATTATTGAGAAAAGCGTCTCCGTAAGTATAGATAAACGAAGAGACTGAAACAGAAGGCTTTGCCAACAATTGTGGACGCCAGCTGCATTGACAAAAAGACCAATCTAATCTCATTGAAGCTGAGTGGTGATTTGAGAGCTAGTCCTTCTGTTCACACACACACACACACACACACACACACACACACACACACACACACACACACACACACACACACAAGTTCCCCCTATTTGTGAGGGCAGTAGAAAAAAAAGCAGATTTAACTTCTCTCTCTCTCTCTCTCTCTCTCTCTCTCTCACACACACACACACACACACACACACACACACACACACACACACACACACACACACACACACACACACAAGTTCCCCTATTTGTGAGGGCAGTAGGAAAAAAGCAGATTTAACTTCCTCTCTCTCTCTCTCTCTCTCTCTCTCAACACACACACAACACACACACACACCACACACCACACACACACACACACACACACACCACACACACACACACACACACACACACACACACACACACACACACACACACACACACACACACACACACACACCACACACACACACACACACACACACACACACACACACACAACACACACACACACACACCACACACACACACACACACACACACACACACACACACACACACACACACACACACACACACACACACAGAGATAGAGAGAGAGAGAAAGAGAGAGAGAGAGAGAGAGAGAGAGAGAGAGAGACAGACAGACAGACAGACAGACAGACAGACAGATAAACAGAGAGACAGACAGACAGACAGAGACAGAGATTCATTACTACTTACATTTTTCTTTCTGGCAGTAAACGTGCTCAAAAATCAAACTACCACAGCTTAGACACAGAAGACGAAGAACACCTGCGCCTCTCAACATTTTGAAGCAGCAGCAAAATAATACTAATCAGTTCACTATATACACAGACCAACCGTTCCCTTTGGCGTCAAGTCTACTCTGAATGTCCGATGAAACGATTGGGATTTTCACTGTGACCTTACTCTGTACACACAACGTGGGATGCTTGATGCACTATTTCCTGTCTTTGTCCATTGTTGTCGCGCTCATGACTCGAGAGTTGCTGTCTTATTATATCTGCATCATATTCAGGTCACACACTTATAATGGCCACTCCAGGATCGTGAGTAACTTTTTTTTAAGGATAGTACGCAACGGAAATATTTTGAGAAATTATTATTATTTCTGAAAGTGGACAATCGCAACCCTTCACCCTCCCCCCCCCCCCCCCCCCCCCTCGTTCTTTCCACTCTCTTTGTTTATATATATATTATATATAAAATATTATATATATGTATATATGTGTGTGTGTGTGCGTGTGTGCGTGCGCGCGCGTGCGTGCGTGCGAGCGAACGTGCGTGCGTGTGGGGAGGGGGGGGTGTAGTGTGTGTGTGTGTGTGTGTGTGTGGGAGAGAGAGAGAGAGAGAGAGAGAGAGAGAGAGAGAGAGAGAGAGGAGAGAGAGAGAGAGATGTTGTTCCAAGCAAAAGGATTAAAATGAGCAGAACAGAAGTAGCGCAATAACAAGGTGAGTTGGTGGTCCTGAAAGGTGGCGTTAGTATGGAACGGGGAAGGGGAGTGGGGCAGGGTGAAGGAGGAGGAGAGAGGAGCGACGGAGGAAGGGGAGGGGGGGGGGGGGATGAACGGTGTAAACGTATCGTGTATTCATATATCGTGAATGATGTCATCAACAGAAAAACAATCTTCAAAGTAAAATGACGGGATGGAATTTCCCCGAAGATGGAGTATGGCTGCCTTAATGGCGGGATTAAAAAAAAAAAACGGTCATACACACAAACCTCCACTCCCTTTGTAGGGTAGATGGAATTAATACTTGCCTGGCCATATAGGGAGTGTCCGCAGGAGTATCAGCCTGCGTACGCGGATGAAGAAGAAGACGGGATGGAAGTTATTCTGTGGGAGTTCATGTTTAATTGGGTTCCTGTTTCATGTCGACTATATTCAGTGTGCCAGCTATCGTTTCAGGGGAGGGGGGGGGGGGGGAGGACTCATAATTGCGGTGTGTGTCCAGCAGTCGATTGCTCATGACTTGAAAGTAAAGCGTTCTCTCAACAGGAAGTTAGTATTTCTGTACACAGCTTGGAGGAAAATGATGAACAGTGTGCGGGGAAATACAGTGGACTTTGTGACAAGGAAGGATTTTTTTTCACTATCAGCTTCAGCACATGCGCGGGCCTGCCCCCTTTGTGTGTGTGTGTGTGTGTGTGTGTGTGTGTGTGTGTGTGTGTGTGTGTGTGTGTGTGTGTGTGTGTGTGTGTGTGTGCGAGCGTGCGTGCGCGCGAGCGCGCTCTCACGTGTATGTGTGAGTGTATGTGTATGCATCTGTTCATGCGTTCGTATACGTGAGCGTGTGCGTAATAAGAGAGAGAGAGAGAGAGACAGAGAGACAAAGAGACAGAGAGACAGAGACAGAGACAGAGACAGACAGACAGACAGACAGACAGACAGACAGACAGACAGACAGAGAGTGGTGTGTGTGTGTGTGTGTGTGTGTGTGTGTGTGTGTGTGTGTGTGTGTGTGTGTGTGTGTGTGTGTGTGTGTTCGTTCGTTCTTCAATTTAACGTCTATTCACATAAAGTGATTTTAGACAGAGTTAGGGAAATAGCGTGTGTATGCATGCGTGTGTGTGCGTGTGTGTGTGTGCGTGTGTGTGTGTGTGTGTGTGTGTGTGTGTGTGTGTGTGTGTGTGTGTGTGTGTGTGTGTGTGTGTGTGTGTGCGTGTGTGTGTGTTGATGGACCGATAAGAGATTTGTTACGAGCAGTTAGCTATATATAGTGATTCATACTAAAATTCTTTACAATTAATATTAGCCCAAAGCAAGTATTAAAACATAAAGGAGTACAGGATATCTGGTATAACCAAAATGTTGAGCGCTCATATCTGTAGGAACACTTGTTACAAACAAGAGCCCATTGGACTAATCATCAAGGAATTAACAAAAGAAACAAGACCAGGTAAGTTCTGGAAAATACACGTGCCATTAAGTCGCAGGCAGTCAGGATTTTCCTTTTTGAAATATTCGCAGTGGAAAAGAAGATGCTGGGTTGTGAAACTTTCAACTGCTCCGCAGATGCAATATAAATTTTTGCGAAATTTTGTACGGAAAGCGTTTAGCTTAAGCCTGTAGAACAGGGATTCGAGTTTTCGGTTATTTTTTTCAAGTACACTTGTGTTGGCCAATTGATAGGTAATCTATCCAATTTTAGCCGCATTGCTAGAAGAAAAAGTAGCTGACTGGGATTTGTCACAGCAGAGCAATTTGGAGTGAGGTAGATGTATTTTAGTAAGAACAAAATTTTTGTAGGCTTCATAAACCTTTTCAATACACGTCTTTTTTAAGAGACCATATCCTTCGTATAAACACAGAGGAATGTTGATTTCTATGGATTCATCGGACTTTCGTGCTCCTTTTCTGGCAGCCCGGTCAGCCCACTCATTACCAGAAATCCCACAGTGAGACGGGATCCAACAAAAATCAACTGTGGTACCTCTTGATATAAGAATACTGACAAGATGTTTTATTTCTAAAGTCACCTCACCTCGATTTTTTTTTATAGCAATAGATTCAAGGCCTTGTAGGACAGGTTTAGAATCCACACAGAAAAGTGTTTTGTAGATAGCAAGTGGAGTATCAACAAGAAAGTTAAGCGCCATTAGGATTGCCACCAGCTCAGCCGTGAAGATAGAATACCCCTTCCTGAGATGAAAAGATTTTCCAACTTTAAGGGTAGGAATAACAAAACCACTTCCAGCTTTTTCATTTAGCAGTGATCCATCGGTGAAAACTTTAAGGTGATATGAATAATTACTATCGATATGAGATTTGGCAAGAGAGGACAATATATTATTGTTAACATTCTTTTGTAGATCAGTATATTTATAATCAAAACATGCGGTGTGCAATTCCCAATTTGGAATCGGGGATACAGGAAAACGATCAGCAATATTCTTGGGATCAATCTCAGCGTCTTTCAATAATTTTGAGGAATATGTCATTATAGTTGTATTAGATTTAATAGATCTAGCTCGCTTCGGGAAATGGATATCTGATCGTAAAGCTAATTCATCTTTGCTTGAGTTCTGAACAGCTGAGCTACGTAGGATGAATTTAGCACAGGCCAAGTTTCTACAGCCGTCAAGGGGCAGAACTCCGGCTTCGTAATACGTTCCTGATGCACTGGCATGAAATGGGACACCTAGTGCGAGTCTAAAGCCTTGCAGTCTATGCTTTGTAACTTTTTGAGTAAGTAGTTTGGTGCACTGAAGAAACCTTCTTGTGCGTATGATAATTTTGATCTTACGAGAGATGTCGAAAGGTGTACTAAAGTTTGTGTATCTGCGTCCCAATTTTGTTTACTGATTACTTTAAGAAGATTAAGAGATTTGCTGGCTTTGTTGATAATATGTTCAATATGGTTGTTCCAAGTTAATTTAGAGGTAATATTTACTCCTAAAAATTTTGTCTCGGTGACATTATTCAATACATTGTTATCTACCTTAAAAGTAGGAATATTGCAAATACTTCCACCAGCATCAAATAACATCAGGTGTGTGTGTGTGTGTGTGTGTGTGTGTGTGTGTGTGTGTGTGTGTGTGTGTGTGTGTTGAGTGAGTGTGTGTGTGCGTTTGTGCATATATGCGTCAATAAGTGCGTTTGTCTACGCGTGCGTGCACACACATGCGAGCGTGTGTGTGTGTGTGTGTGTGTGTGTGTGTGTGTGTGTGTGTGTTGTGTGTGTGTGTGTGTGTGTGTGTGTGTGTGTGTGTGTGTGTGTGCGTGTGTGTGCGTGCGCGCGCGCGCGCGCGCGCATATGAGTATATGTATGTCTGTGTGCTTGTGGCTGTGTGCCCACGAGCGCCCGCGCGCGTGTGCACCCATAACCAGTTCTAGGTTCTTCACAAGGTTTTCCCTCACCGGGCGCACAGCAGCAGCAACTACGCAACCAAACATGGTGTGGCTTTCTCTTTACGTCCATGCCTGTACAAACCCTGACGGCTTGTATCAAACTCGAAAAAAAAAAAACTACAACAGCAAGCGAATGTCCATCGGTAATGTAACACACAGACAATGCATGGTGTGTGTGAGGCTTTGAAGAGAAAAAAAAAGTGAAAAAGTGGGAGGGAAAAAAAGGATGAAGGCCCCACTGGAAAAAAAAGGAAAAAAGAAAAAGTCTGTCTTTACAAAAACAAAAAAAAAAAGGAAAGGAAAAAGAAAAGAAAAGAAAAAAAAAACCAAAAAAAAAAAAACGAAAAACAAAAGATCAAAAAAAAAAAAAAAAACGAAAAACAAAAGATCCAAAAAAAAAAAAAAATGTAACGTTGACAGGAGCTTGCTCAGTTCTTCGTTTTCTTAGTCCTGAATGTCGTTTGTTTTCCCTGATGAAGACGTAAGAGGTCGAAACGCATCGTGTTTTGTCTTGTAATCTGTTTGAAAAGAGAGGGGTTAGTTACCGCCAAGGACACAGACAAACAAGAGTACAGGACTGGACACAATGCATTTTGACCTCTTGGGTCTTCTTCAGGTGAAAACACACACAATATTTAGGACAGTGACAAGAACGCTTAGCCAAATGAAGGGTACTGAGAATGAGAAGTGGCTTACAGCGTTCACAACTACACATACAGCAAAGACGTCACGTGAAATACAACACGACAAAGGGTATCAGTCAGTATCGGTAAAAGTGAAGTTTCAAAACAATGACTGAAAATTTTCCGCCCTCAGTCATTGTTTTGAAACTTCTGTAATCTGTTGGTCCGTATCTTGCGAAAACAATAACGTTTCTTTTTAAAAGTAGGTTGAGTGTAACGTCCATGTAGCAAACGCTTTCAGGGACAAGTTGTTGGCTGCAGCAAACTGCAGAACGTAGGGTCCGTTGTCTGGCAGAC
>CM065715.1:14211993-14214493 GCA_033310375.1 Conus canariensis
TAGTCTGTAAGGAGTATGAATGTGTGTGTGTGGGGGGGGGGGGGGGGGGGGGAGGGGGGGGGGAGGGGGGGGTTACGTGGTAGTTTTACGCCTATGTTGGATCAGAACAGTCACTACAAGACACCATGGAAATCATCTGGCAGCAGTGCAGTGTCTCCACTGGTGGTTTTCCTCATAACAACTTCATATTGATAGCCCTTGTGGATTACGGCAGGAAACATCTGTGTGTGACTACGTGTATGAGGGAGCCGTAATGTGCCGTGTGGAGGTAACTCCACCGGGGGTGGAGATAGGGGAGGTGGAGGAGAAGATGAAGAACGAGGCAGAAAAAGGGAACATAAAGATACGGGCAAATATTGATTATTGATCTTCAATACAGCCTAACCGAAAGGGTAGGTGTCTTGAATATAGGGTACATGAAGACTAGGTACAAGTTTGTCGACGTTGTGAGTTCATAGAACCTTGCCCTGGGCACTAAAGGGACTAGATGATCATATTATACGGGCGTGGTTTTTGTTCGCCGAATATCACGTTCCACAAGACTGACGTCACCACCTTTTGAGATATTATCAGCCGTTCACCCTTGCTGTGTATTTCAAAAGAAACAAGAAAGACTGTAGACTGCAAAGACAGACGGGGGGATACAGACAGACACACAAACGGACAGACAGACAGACAGACAGACAGACAAAACGTGCTTTGTGTTTTAGACAATATCGGGACACATTACTGGCCGAATCTTTGTCAGCTGACGCCCTTGTGATGGGAAGGAAGAGCCGGCGGAAACTGACTGTGACGCCTGTTGGGAATTCGCCTGGGTCGGTGCGATAGTCCAGTGGTTACGACACGTGCTTCTTCATCTGAAGGTTGCAGGTTCAAGCCTCGTCGGTGCCTAATTTGTGAAATGGGGATTACGTGTGTGTGTGTGTGTGTGTGTGTGTGTGTGTGTGTGTGTGTGTGTGTGTGGCGTGTGTGTGTGTGTGTGCGCGCGCGCGCGCGCGAGTATGTGTGTGTGTGTGTGTGTGTGTGTGTGTGTGTGTGTGTGCGTGCGTGTGCGTGTGTGTGTGTGTGTGTGGTGTGTGTGTGTGTGTGTGTGTGTGTGTGTCTGTGGGCGCGCGAGTATGTGTGTGTGTGTGTGCGCACGCGCGCGCGTGTGTGTGTGTGTGTTGTGAATTTTCATCTCCCAAATGAGTACCGCAGAAGAAGCCCCTTCATGTGTATAGATACAAGCAGTAAGCTCAGAATTACGCTCAGGTTACATCCTTACCGGACCGATGGCCTAAACGGACTGAACACGTTGTGACTGGGTCAGAGAGAGCCAAATGACGTCATTGCACCAAAGATAGCGCTGTGGCGTACGATCCTTAATACTACTCTCACCTTGTTTGGTACCTACGTTTATGCTCACACACACACACACACACATACACACTCTACCGCGCACGCATGCGTGCGCTCACACACACATACACACGCTACCGCGCACGCATGCGTGCGCTCGCACACACACACACACACACACACACACACCGTGTGTACGTAAGGAGGGGATAGGGGGTTGGGGAACGAACTAAAACTACATCAGTGAGCCTATACTGTAAAGAAGCTCAGCGACAATTCAGAGGAACGGGGAAAAACAAACAAACAAACAAACAAAGTGGTGCAAACCTCAGCAACTTGTGCCGGTATTTGCGCATAAGAAAGAAAACAAAAGAAAAGAAAGAGTTGTCGTTGGTACATATTGCCAAGAGAACTTGGCCCAAACTGCTGCTGCTGGGCACACTTGGCACAGACATCAAAGTAACACATGGGGGGGGGGGGGGGGGGGGGTCGGCTCGGCCTTCAAGGGGGGGGAGGGGGTGTCGGGGAACTCACATGAAACATAACAAGGTTGCAACATCATATGACAGCCAGCCATTTTCATCCAGAAAATTTTACAGTAAGTACAACTGGAAGAAGAGGATAATCATGACGTAAAAACAAGCTTTTTTTTTTTTTTTTTTTTTTAGGAGATAATATGTTCACTGGTTTTGACGCTGTTAAGAACATAAGATAGCCTAACTAGTTTGAACGAAGAGCCTTACGAATTTAGTGAGCCACAACAGTGAACACAGTTATGGCAGTTATTTCCAGCTTCCAGTATTTTACAGCCTGTGTAAAATTACCTATAATACTATGAGGCATGGTCGTGTACGATAGTTATCCGTTTTCATGAGTCATAATTGCAATTTTCTTGCAGATCCATGTTCTGTTTTCTTTTCTCTGTGCTTTTTTGTTTTCCCACATTTCCGCCAATTCCACGCCTTCCTCTCTCTCCTTTTCATGGTACTGTGTTTATATATGTTTGTATGTGTATGGGTGGGGGGGGGGGGAGGAGGGGGGGGGGGGAGGAATGCATACGTGTGTGTGTGTGTGTGTGTGTATAGAAGCGTTGTTGGTCATAAGACAGTCACTGTGAAGTGTATTTTTGAGTGGTGTGTAAAAATCATAATTTACATAT
>CM065715.1:14219493-14229493 GCA_033310375.1 Conus canariensis
AAATAAAAGAAACCTTCAAGGATTCTCGTTCAGTGACCCACAAAGGCTGATGATGGATGTTGTTGCCGTCGTCGTTCAGCAGACTGTCCTCCTCACTCCCTGGCCATGGCCACCACCCCAGGCACCTCCCCCTGCACCTCCTGGGCCTCCTGCACCAAGGCACACAACGTGCAGAAACAGATCACCAACAGATCGCCTATCAGCGAGCCCTGGATCCTCTTCTGCTCGCGGATCTTCTCGCGGATCTTGAGGGCGGCGACGATGTTGATGATGGGGCAGATGTAGGCCAGGCCACAGGTGAAGCAGCTCTCGCCCACCGCTTCAGCGTTCCTGCCGAACTGGTAGCAAGGCACGAAGTAAGGATGATGCACAGACCCAGGTTGTCGAAGCAGCCGAAGAGGCCGTGTTGCCACTCTGCGGACATGGTGGTTGGTCACTTGGAGGAGGAGGAAGAAAAAAAGGGAACTGCTAACTGCAAGGCTAAAACGTAGCAGGATGTTTGAAAGACAACAACGTTAGGCCTAGCAGCAGCAGCAACAGCAACAGCAAAGCCAACCCGCTGTATGAGATAACAGGAACGTCTGTAACACACGTTCGGCGCGGTCTGTGGTGGCACAGAGAGAGAGAGAGATGGGGTGGGGGGTGGGGGGGGGGAGGACCGGGTGGGGAAGGGATTGAGGGGTGGGGGGATGGGGGGTGGAGGGCAAGGCCAGAGATTGCTGCGCGCCACTCGGCAAATACTACTGCTCCCAGCGACTACACTTTTTTCGCTTGGCAGACTACTTGCTCAGGGATAGACTACCTACCTTCTCGTCGAGGCAGATTCCACACAAACATACACACACGCAGAGCAGACGCACGCACACAGATAATTATAGTGTACACGCAGCACACACACACACACACACACACACACACACACACACACACACACCACACACACCACGCACGCACGCACGCACGCACGCACGCACGCACGCACGCACACAACACAACACACACACACACACACACACACACACACACACACACACACACGTGTGTGTGTGTGTGTGTGTGTGTGTGTGTGTGTGTGTGTGTGTGTGTGTCGCTAACTGGATTCACTGTCATTAACGGACACAACGTTAACTACACATATCAAAGTCAGTTTCCTCATGAATCAATGAAGAACTGCTTAGAACGCCTTTTTCTCCCCCAGAAACACACACACACACACACACACACACACACACACACACACACACACACACACACACGATCGCAAGCGGGACAAAACAGAACAAAGAAACAAAACAAAGCAAACGAACGAACAAAACAAAAACAAAACAAAAACAAAAACATTATGAAAGATATTCAACAATATACATCGTTGTATTTATCACGTGTACATAGTTTTGATAAGTGAAAACACATCTCCCAATCACTTCTGAGCTATATCCGGATTAAGCTGATAACACTTTTGTGCAGTTAAACGATGTTTGCATACTCTTGTGTGTAGGCTCCTTGGTCCTGTCTGTATGCGCATTTCGGTTTTCTGTACGTTTCTGACGGAATCTGCTAGCAACACCACGCACGCTCCCTCTCTCAGCAGTCGGAAACAAGAGCACGATAAGGACTACGCGAGAGAGAGAGAGAGAGAGAGAGAGAGAGAGAGAGAGGGGGGGGGGGAGGGGGAGGGAGGATAGGGGGTAGGTGGGTTCATGGTATCTCTAAAGATGCCCTCCTTAATAAGCCGGCGACACAGTATGCTGATAAGGGCAATGTGGTTGATGTCAGTGAGCGGTCTGTTGTTTACCAAACGCGCACGTGCGCCACGCGCTCTCCTCCGGCGGCACGCGGTGGTGGCACGAGCTGCTGGAGCTAGTGTTGGATGGCATTGATATTCAATCCTACTTCAATGTTTGTTGTAAGGCAAACTAATCGTAAATGGTTGTTGTATTTGATTGTTTCCGATTTATTACATGTTAATTGTATCAGTAATATACAAAAGTAATTGATTATGAACGAAAAAGGTATGTTTGGTGACATTTATTGAACAGTACTTTCTGCTGCTTCTATTATGCACTGTACGTCTACAAAACTACTTTATCATCACAAAGAAGTTGACTGATGATTAAAACAAGAAAAAAAAAAAAAAAAAAAAAAAACGGAAAAAGTGTTTATTCTGTATTACAAGTGTTTACATCATCAATAATTTTCAGTAGTACTACTACTACCGTTACAACTGCAACATATTTTTTTCCTGCTTTTGATTGTTTCCGATTTGTTACATGCTGCTCCATCATTCATGTACAAAAGAAAGGGATAATAAATTGAAAAGGGTATGTTTGGTGACATTATTTATGCACGTTTGTGTATGAAACTACTTTTTACCACAACAAACAAACCAACGTACAATCAAAACAATAAATGAAACGGACACACACACACACACACACACACACACACACACACACACACACACACACACTTTCTTATCTGCATTGTGGTCATCACTTTGTATGCATGTGTATTACGGCATTTGATGCAAAACGCGCGTGCGAACGTGTTTGTGTGTATGCATTCATGTATGTATGCATGTGCTTATGTGTGCGTGCGTGCGTGCGCGCGCGCGCGCGCGCGCGCGTGTGTGTGTGTGTGTGTGTGTTTTGTGACCGAGCGTAATCCATTTGCAGAAAGTTGGAGTTGTGAAACTTTCAGCATCCTCTTCTTGTAATTCTTTGAGAAGAGAATGGTATGCACAAAACGTCTCCCTCCTTGCGATCCATGGTCTCACCCACCATCTTCGATTTTTTTTTCTTCAATTGTACACAAGTGATCAAAATGATTAAAATAGCGCAAAGCAAAATGTCTTCTTCTTCGGAGCCCATGTTCAGAGAGTACTGAGCGCTGCGGCGTGCTCAGCGGCTGTACAGACGATTGCCGGCTGGACTGGAGGAAGCCAGCGTGGGTGTTTAGATTTCCGTCAACAAACCATTAGGACCGTCACTGCCGTGTCAAACAACCGCGTTCTATCGCTGGAGAGGGTTTTCCAGCGTAGTGCGTCGCCAGCTTCATGGCTGAAAGGTCTTACGGCGGACAAGAAGCAGCAAAACTTACCAACGGGCGAACAGGGGCAGAGGAGAGAGAGAGAGAGACGAAGAGAGAGAGAGAGAGTAGCTAGCGAGTGTGTAGGCTGAAGGGGAAGAGTTGGGGTGAGACAGTAAAACTATTTACTGGCAGTGTAGATGGCCTGTTTCAATAATTCCCTGTCACTGCTAATCGCAAGAACATTGTGGACAGATACACATATGCACGCATGCGTGTACACACACACGCATTCGCGCACGCGCACGCACACACACACGCGCGCAGGCGCGCGCGCGCGCACACACACACACACACACACACTATCATCAGCAAATAAATCTGTCGAGACCTTTTCATCTGATACGGACAATTGTAAATCATTGACGAAGATGCAGAATAAGAGAGGGCTTTTCACTGGGTCCTCCAGTGGGCCTGAGGGGAGGCGATCGTGGCAGGCGACCGTCACGGTTCGGTGGCCGTCGGGCTGCAGGTAGGGCACGATGACCAGTCATCCGTTCTTGTCCTGAGGGATGAACACGTTCGGGAGAACTTCAACCTATTGAGTGGTTTGCACCTTGTTGGCTATGGAGTGTAGTAAACACTTGAAACATCAGTCCTGGCTTGTGGAAAAGTCCAGGCTTTTAGTAGAATGGGTAGCTTCGGGGAATCGAACATGAGGATGAACTGGAGGTTATGCATTAACCATTCTCTACCCAACTCTTTGTTGGTGCTAGTAACTGTGGTGTGTGTGTGTGTGAGTGTGTGTGTGTGTGTGTGTGTGTGTGTGTGTGTTTGTGTGTGTAGGTGACTAGTGATTCCATTGGTGGAATAAAAATAACTCGGGGAGTTATTGGTGCAAATCGTTGCGATGTGTGTGTGCCAGTGATTCCATTGGTTGAACCAGTTTAACTCGGGTTCTCTTTGGTTGAGAATGGATATAAGACGCTCGGAAAACCAGGAAATGCGTGACTCACTTAGGGAAAGCGAACTCATCCCGTCTTGCTGAGGGCTCAAGAAAATACATCGAGAAGCAGAAGCCAGCTGTCACCTCAAAGCCGACGACGGTAGAGAATGGTCTCCTGGGTGGGGACGTAAGACAGTGGAGGTTGCTATAGCTTCGGAGCCGACGACGGTAGATAATTGTCTCCTGTGTGGGGACGGTAGACAGCAAGACGTCCTGTTGCGGCCTAGACAGGGAGCTGCCAGACAACGGTGGGATGTTTTCAGCCAGAGAAGACCTGTGGGAGAGGCTGACAGGAGCCCTTTCCGTGGAGAGGGTGAAGTTCAGCGGAGTCCGGGAGACACGGTCTGAGGGTGCAACTCGAGCAACGTTGCCAGTGTCCCCCAACTGGGATTTGGCCAGTCGGGAGGACACAATAGTGTGGCAGCTTCAGCGATCGTAGTGGCACTTAGTGATGAGAAAACTGACTGATTGACTGATCAACGAAGGGAATGCTGGCAAGTTCTGAATGTCTATTTGTTCCTCGGTTTATAAGTGTGCAACCAGAATAGTGGAATGCTGTCTTTCCTGGTTAGTTAAGAGTAGCTGAAGGAAAGGGGATGCGACTATGAGATTATCTGTGTGATGTTTACATTTTTATATGATACAGATAAGTGTGTTGTGTTGTGACGGGTGGGGGCTCGGAGTCAAGTTAAACAAAGGTTTATCATTTTCTATAAAATGTTGTTGGTTTCCCGTCACCTTTGTGCGGGCCCTATGTGAGTGACAGAGTGCGTGTGCATATGCGAGAGCGCATTTTGGTTGAGAAAACGTGAATGCTTCTATCTATACCCCCTGCATCCCTGCATTGATAATAATATTTGAATAACGAGGGGGAACGTCGGAGACACGTCACAGTGATTGGTTCATATTTGAAATCCACGAGTCACACATTCGTAATAATGGTGTGTGGCAGGAGTGACTAGATCGGAATCCAGATTGGAGTGGGTGAAATAGTTTGTTTTTCTCCATGAACTGAGGTACGTGTGTGTGTATGTGTCTTTCGAGGGGTTTGGATAGAATTGATAGTAAGGATATAGGTCTGAAATTATTTGGATCCGACAAATCATTCGATTTTGGAAGGGGGATTACTTTGGCATTTTTGAACGCTTGAGGGAAGACATTAGTTTCAATGGATAAAACATATATGTATGTAAGAGACTCAACAATGTAAGGTAGAGCGAGTTTGAGAAGAAATGCGGGTATGTTATCAGGACCCATGGATTTTTTATTCTTTAACTGCGCTACATGCATTTCTACTTCATGTACAGCAAGAAGGGGAATTTTGAGTGAGTTACTGGAGCCAAGTTTTTGTTTGCAAAATGATATTAGGGAAGTCGGGCAGGTATATTCATTTGGTGCTCTTATAGTCTGTGAAGCTTGAGTAAGGATATCTGATAATGGCAAAACGTGGGTATTAAATTTGTCTGGAGTGATGTCTGTGTTTGAATTTTGTGAATCTGTACGCTTGTTGTGTACAAAAGTGTTTATTACCCTCCACATAGGCGCTGTGATTTTTGCATCCGTGATCATTTGACTGAAGTAGTCTCGTTTGACTTTTTCAACTTCGTTTGAAACAAAGTTTCTCTGCTCTTTGTATTCGTCAAACAAATTTGCTGCCTTGAGTTGGTCACGTAGAACCATTTCTTGCAGCAATTCTGGTGTTAACCACGGGTTCATCTGCGGATGCCTTACTCTTTTTTGATGTAACAGCGCGTGTTTATTTATGATGGTGAGGAATGTTTGGTACCAGAAGGACAGTGCATCAGTGACGTCTGAGAAATTATAATTTAAGTGAAATGGGGAAATGTATAAGTCATAGAAGTATGCTGTTTATTAAACTTTTTGAAAGAGCGGTATTGGATGGTCGTGTGACCTTTGGGTGGTGGTTTTGTGAGCCTTAAGGACCGCGTGCAGAAGACTGGACAGTGATCACTAATACCAGAATGTACCACTGAAACATCTAATATTGCAGATTTGTTGTTTGTTTATATATGATCAATAAGAGTCGCAGTTGTTTGTCATTCTCGTTGGGGTTTGTACTAACTGATGGAGTGCATTAAGTGACAGTGTACTTGTCCAAGCTGGTTGTTGTTTTAATATATGAATATTAAAGTCCCCTAACAGCAATATACTTGAATTTTTGTGACAGATCCGATCCATCATTTGTACAAAGTTGTCATACCATTCGTATGTAGAAGATGGGTGTCTATATAAATGTCCGATTTTTAATGGCGGTGATTTGGAGTTTTTTCCCATTTCAATCCAGATACATTCAACAGTATTAATTTCAAGATCAGTTCTGCGTCGGGTAATGTTGGCAATTGATTGATGAATGTATACGGCGAGGCCAGTATGCTGGGGTTGATCACTGTCGCGTCGTTCTATGTTGTAGTCAGGGATGCTAATAAGATTATCTGTGATGCGAGAGTCTAACCTTGTTTCACTTACACCAAATACTTGTACTGGATGGGGTGACTGTTTTAAGAGTCAGGAGATTTCACGGACCTTATCAAATAAATGATAGACATTGAGATGTCCAACTTTAAGTCCTGGAATAGCGGGGTTATGGGAAGCCATGGGTGGTAAGGGAATCGTGACACAAAATCAACGAGGAAAACAGTTTTCACAAAAAAGACAGAGAATTATAGATCAATAAACCAGAATACAGGTGAGAAAATTAACGTTTGTCAGATGACGCACAATGATGACAAACGCACAGAAAGAAAGGTTAACTATAATTATGCCCAAAGACAGAAACAGAATGTATCTTTAGAAAATTCAGTAAGCCAGTAAAACAACAAACAACAAAAAAGAGTAATAGTTGGAGCACGATGTCGAACAAATGGAAAGAATGATAAGCAAAGTAGTAAGCTTATAACAATGAATGACGATAACACACAATAAAACAATGTTTACAGCGGTGCAAATAAAGAGGATGCGATGAGTGCTATGAACACAATCCACTTTAGAGCAGATTTAAAGAGTGTAGATTAAGAAAAGGGAAACAAAGCAAAAAACCAACAAAACCAGAAAGAAAAGAAAAAACAGTTTTTTTTTTCTTTTTTTGTTTGTTACATAATTCAAGAACGATCTGTGGCGGTGAGAAATTAGTCCTGGTCCTAATGTCAGGAGGTTGGCCCAAAGTTTCTTTTCAGTCCACAAAACGACAGCACCTGCACGAGCCGCCTACCGCAGTTGCTGGTGTACACAAGTCACTCTGAAATTCGCGGCTGTAGTACAGCAATGGCACTGCAAAGTTTACGATGTCAGCCTAAAACGACAACTATCTTCACACGCTGGTAGACAGGAAGTATACAATCGATATTCTGAGCGCAAACAAAAACAGAAATAAGTGTGTGTTCACACATTCTCAGTGTCCATGAGTAGACCCTCTGATATACTTGTTCGGGAAAAAAGTGATAATAACAATAAGAAGGGAGATGAGGGGATGGGGGGAATGGGGTGGTGGGGGTATGGGTATTCAAACATAGTGGAACTTGTATTTAAACATAGTGGAACTTGTATATAAATCTGCGCTCTCACGAACGCGTGTACACGCGCTTGTACACACGCACACACGCACACGCACACTCATGCACACACACACACACACACACCACACACACACACACACACACACACACACACTGATACACGCACACGCACGCACGCACGTACACAAGCTCGCATACACACACACACACACACACACACACACACACACGCACGCACGCACGCACGCACTCACGCACGCACACACGCACACACACACACACACACACACACACACACACACACACACACACAGACTGTGGATATGTCTCCCACTTGAGTCTCGAAAACACACACATTGCGGGGACATGTTTTGTAGGGCGGACAGAAGCTGGAAGTCGGGTCGCCAGAGGTGGAAGATAGGAAGGTGGAGTCGGGTCGCCAGAGGTGGAAGATAGGAAGATGGATGTCGGGTCGCCAGAGGTGGAAGATAGGAAGGTGGATGTCGGGTCGCCAGAGGTGCAGGATGGATGGCTGGAGTTCGGGTTGTCAAAGATGAGGCAGGGCAGCTGGATGTCGGGTCGCCAGAGATGGAGGATGGGAATAGACCCACCTGTTCTTCCAGGCATTGTAGGTGGCTGTTGAACCGGGGGCAGGATGGAGGTCTGATGGCTGCTGTGGTAATGAACACCAAGTGAGACCAGTATCTCTTTGGTGTTGATATCGTAGCTGGGAGGCCGGGGTGTGTGAGGACTGCATCCAGCTCTGCCACATGGTCTTATAATGGGCGTCCTCAGCAGAGGTTGTCTGCAGTATTTTGGTTCGGCGTATTTGAGGCTGTACGCCAACCTGTCTGTGCCTTTGCGGCTGGGGTGGAGGGGATCGGTGTATATGTCCTTCAGTGGAGCTGCGCTTTTGGTGATGAAAATGGAGGTGTGGTCGGCGTACACAATGTTTTCTTTGGCACACACTTTTGCGAGAATCAGGTTGGAGAGGTGGACGGTCTTTTTGAGAGGGTGCTGTCCCATTGGGGCGATGATGGAGGAAGCCAATAGTCTAGCCTGAGGGAAAACATGTTTGATGTTTTTGATCAGCTGTGTCCATGTGTTTTCCGTGATTGATGTATGTTTGCACGTGTTTATTCCAATTTGTATAATTTGCTGTGTGTTGTTGTTACGTGGAATGTGTTTAAGCCAATGAATAAGATCATCGACAGTGAGACCTGGAACACTGATGATTTGGCTCTTACCTTTGTAGAATAGGAGGCTTGGGGTAATGTTTCGTATGACCGAGTCACCTACAATGACATTTGAGATATCGGTGTCAACCCGTAGTTGTGCAAGAAGCTGACGAGGTGATAATGTGTTGTTGCTGCTAGTCTGACCCTGACTGTTTTGAGTTGCATCATTAACCACTATTTTTGACTAAGTGTTTTTGTTGTTCCTGTGGAGGTGGTTTCTGTTGTGGACTGTTTTCCAGCCCATTGTGTCAGTGGCCTGAGTAGCAGTGTCTTTACCAGAGATAATATTGCTGGGTTTGTCTGGACTGTGGGGGGCATTTGTAGTGGCAGACTGTGTCTGCACTGTGGCTTGATCAGAGTCTGTGTCAGTATCCGAGTCGTTCTGAACCTCATGCTCCCCATTTTCATTAACGTGGAGCAGCATGGAGAACTTGTTGGAGGTGGGGAAGGCAGACAGAGCAGAATCAGTATGGCTGCCGGATGGTGTGGTTTGGTGTTGGGTTGGGTGCGGTATAGGCCGAGTTTGTTTTAGGTGTTTGAGTTCAGGTTTCAGGTGGTTGTTTTCTGCTTCTAACCGGCGAATACTTCTGGTGTGAGAGTGCAAGAGTTTTGAACCTCTGACAACAGTTTTGACCAGAGTGTTGATTTTTTGTTTGAGGTTTTGTACTGCTGGGTTACATTTGTAGGCGTAGGAATGGCGTGGTGGTTTGCTTGATTTTTGAGGACGTAAGCTGTGTGTCGGTTTTGTGTTGCTTGTAGAGAGGGTGAGCGTGATGTTTTCACATCGGAGTGGGCAGGTGGTTGGTTTTGTTTTGTTTGGGTGTTTGCATGCTCATGTTTTGACTGAGCAGAGGTTCGTTTCTGCTTTGTTGGAATCTGTGGAGTATTTGTAGTGAGTGCCGGGGTGAACTGTGCGTGCATGTTTCCCTCGGGCGACTGTGGCGGAACCGTACAGGCAGGCTTTGTGCATGGCGAGGATGTGGATTGGGGCGCAGTAGTATCGGAGATGGGTGGTGAGATGGTCAGCAAATGCAATCTGGGGAGGTGAGGAGTTCCATGGGGAGACGAGATGTCCTGGGCCGAAAGGCCCCCAGAAGGGAGCGTCTCTAGGGATGGAAGGGGAAGGTCAGACAGGTTGTCGCAAACAGCCTTGTTGAGGTTGGGATGAGAGTCTTGGCGGGTCAGTAAGAAGACTG
>CM065715.1:14234493-14241993 GCA_033310375.1 Conus canariensis
TCTTTTAATTTTTTTTTTTTTTTTTTTTTTTGGGGGGGGGGGTAGAGAAGGAAAGGCGGGTCTGAGGAGGGGGAGGGGGGGGGGGGGCAGCTTGAATTGAAACTTCCAAATTTAAACAAGAGGGTATGGGTGGGGGGTTGGGAGTACGTACCTTCCAAATTTTCAGAAAATAAGGAAGGACAGTCCGCAAATCTTCTTAAAAGCAGGTGGAGGGGAGGGAGGGGTGCGGGGAGGGCATGCATTGGGAGGTGGGGGAGGGGGGGGGGCACTCAGATTGTTTGAAAATTTTCACGTGGGTATTCTCTCATGTTTCAAAGTCTCATGAAAATGGAGTGGGGGAGGCACCATAACATGCTATATTTATCAATATTAGGGTAACAGATTGTAGTCTTACTCCCCTATTCCCCCCTTCTCCCCTCTAACATTTTCATTGGGGGAGTTGGTGTCCCCTGTCCATTCCACAAATGTAACCCCTTTCGTTTGAAGAATGAAACAAGCTGTCACCCCTTCTATATATTTGTGGTGAAATAGAAAGACAATTATTCGCTTGTGTCAGTATTACCTTGTGTCAATATTACCTTGTGTCAGATAGAGTGATGCCTCTGTGTGTGTGTATGTGTGTGTGAGAGTGATGGTCAGCAGCACAACAGATGGATCATTCCATTCTGATAAAAGGTAGATGGGCTTGTGAAAATGGAGTGGGGAAGGGTGAGCATCATAACATTGTATACATTATAATTATTCCAATATTAGGGTGACAGATAGTAGTATGACTCACCACTTCTCCCCCTTCTCCCCACCCAATATTTTCATTGGGGGAGTTGGTGTCCCCTGTCAATTCCAGTAATGTAGCCCCTTTCGTTTGAAGGATGGAACAAGCTGTCACCCCTTCTATATATTTGTGGTGAAATGGAAAGACGATTGTTGGCGTGTGTCAATATGAACCTTATGTCAGATAGAGTGATGCCTCTGTGTGTGTGTGTGTGTGTGTGTGTGTGTGAGAGAGAGAGAGAGAGAGAGAGAGAGTGTGTGTGTGTGTGTGTGTGTGTGTGTGCGTCACTTCCGGGTCATTCTGATGGGCAGCTGAGATTTTGAGCTCTGTGTTTTTTCTTCTTTTCTGTTAGTTTTTCTTTTACTTTAAACTTGAAACTTTAGTCATTAAGTAGTTAAGTATTCCGGACTTCAGTTTGTGCCACTTTTTAAACTTTTGATCAAGTGAGTGTTCTATTTTATATATTTTGGTTTTGAACCGCTTCAAGTTGGGCGTCGATGTGGACTTCCAGTTCCTTGGGCTGCAGCACCTCCTTGTCTGTGAGCCATAGGGATTTGCTGGAGGACGTGGTGATGTACATCAGTATTCAAGCCTTGACAGTGTTTCTAGTTTGAATTCTTCTTCAAGTTTTTCTAGTTCTAAATGTAGTTTATCTTTCCTGTCCCTCAATGTTTGTGGACTAAGAAGTCGCTTGCAGTTTAAAGAATTTACGAACTATATTTCCCAGTTTGACATATTAACATTCACCGAAAGTAGAACTGATGCACAAGACTCTGACTATTTAGTGGACTGCTTTAGTGATCTTGGTTACTCTATTGCTTTGTTTAGTCGAAAATACCTTTCATATCAAAGATCCGGTGGCATAGCCATTGCCTATAAAAAAATATATGAAGATTTTATTCAGGTATTGGAACTTGAAGCCAGTGGTGATAGTGACTGTGTTTTGTGGTTGAAAATCAACAAACTGTTGACAGGTTATGATAAAGATCTGCTCGTCGGTTCAGTTTATATTCCCCCAGAGGGAACTGCTTATGGTTCAGTGAACTGTTTTGATGATTTGGAATCTAGTCTTACACGTCATGATTCTAACTGCCATGTACTTCTTATGGGAGATTTTAATGCTTATACTAAATGTTTGCCTGATTTTCTGAAGCTTGATACAAATATCAATGACATTATTGCTGATGGTTTTCACTCGTGTATTGAAGATTTTGATATCCCTATTGAGAGATGTTCACAGGATGCACGTCGACCTAATAACTATGGTTATCGACTAACTGATTTTTGCAAATCACAGAATCTGTTTATATTCAATGGGAGAGTTGGCAGAGACGCAGGTATTGGTCGATGCACTAGTAGTGGATGTACTGTGATTGATTATATGTTGGGTTCACCAAATTTGTTCACACATATTGCTGACTTTAGTGTTGATCCCTTTGACGCCATGCTTTCAGATGTTCACAATCCAATTCTTGTATCTCTCAGCATTTCGTGGAAAAGATCAAACAATCAAAGTTCAAACTCCAATGAAAATAATAGAAGTGTAAGATGTCCAGAAACAGGAAGACCTTTGTTTGATCAAAACATTAAGCAGTGGGACCCATCTAAAGGTGAGATGTTTAAAGAAAACTTGCTTACTAAAAACATAGAGGAATTAAACAATATACTTGACAATGAAAACGCTTCTGTTGCCGATGCCTATACATTGTTATCACAAATTCTGTTAGAAACAGCTAAAGACACTCTAGGAGAAGTAAAAAATGTATCAAAAGGTACAAAGCAAAAGTCAGACAAAAGCCATGAAAATAAGCCGTAGTTTGATGCCACATGCAGGGAACATAGACAAAAGTATTTTACAGCCAAACATAGAACTAAATTAAATGATTCTAGTCCCAACCGTAGAGAGGTTGAAATTAGCAGTAAAGAATACAAAAAAGTTCTCAGAAAATCGTATAGAGTTTACACAAAACACTGGCATAAGAAGATTCGTAATCTAAAAGCTAATAGACCAAGAGAATATTGGGAAAACATTAAAATCAAAAAGAGAAATGAATGCCCTGTTAGTATGGATGATCTTTTCTTACATTTTAAATCATTGAATGTACAACCAGATAGTGTTGAGAATGAAAGTGATATTGACTGTGACTTGCAATATGATCTTGAATTTCTAAATGCACCAATAAGTGACGAAGACGTTGAAAAAGCTGTACAGCAACTTAAGAATGGAAAGGCTTGTGGGATAGATAGAATACGAAATGAATATATAAAACAAAGCATCCCAGTTCTCAAAACAAGTTATTGTAAACTTTTCAATAAAGTTCTTGATACAGGGACCATACCAGAAGAATGGTTGATTGGACTTATTCTGCCAATATACAAAGGAAAAGGTAGTAAATTGGACTGTAACAATTATAGAGGTATAACACTTTTGAGTTGTGTTGGAAAACTGTTCACAACAATTTTGAATAACCGTTTGACAAATTTTATCGAGAATAACAACACACTTTCGGAAAATCAAGCTGGTTTTCGACGAAGTCATTCTACGACAGATCATATCTTTGTTTTAAAAAGTTTAATTGATATTTTCAATAGTCGTAAAAAGCAATTATTTTGTGTTTTTGTTGATTTCACAAAAGCGTTCGATTCAGTTTGGAGGCAGGGATTATGGCAAAAGCTTATCAAAGAAGGTGTAAATGGAAAGATTTTGCAAGTAATCACGAATATGTATCAGCAGATAAAATCTTGTATATTTATAAATGGAAGTCAATCTGAATATTTAGGCAGTTTTAGAGGTGTTCGTCAAGGTGAAAATCTTTCACCTTTGCTATTTTCTTTGTATTTGAATGATCTTGAACTATATCTCACAGATCGTAACTGTGCTTTCTTAAATATTGATTTAAATCTTCCTGACTCAGATTTACTAAGTTACATTAGTTTACTTTTACTTTTGTATGCTGATGATATTGTTATTATTGCAGATTCTTTTTGCGGTTTGCAGCATGCTCTTGATGTATTAAGCGAGTATTGTAGTACATGGAAGCTTAATGTTAATGTAGCAAAAACAAAGGGTGTAGTCTTTAATGGACGCAATAGCCTAAGAAAAAAACTAAAATTCAAAAACCAGTGTATAGAAATAGTACACACTTTAAAATATTTAGGTATAATCTTTAGCAGAACAGGAAATTTTTATAAATGTAAGAAGCATTTGTATGACCAAGCGCAATGTGCAATGTTTTCTTTATTAAAGATGGCAAGATTTCAAGATTTGCCTATAAACATTGTACTGGACTTGTACCAGTCAATGGTACTGCCTGTGCTTTTATATGGCTGTGAAATTTGGGGATATGGTGATTTAAAGCTAATGGAAAGTTTTCAGCTTAAATTCTTTAAGCATCTTTTTCGTTTAAATCGTTCTACCAAAACAGAATTGATATATGGAGAACTAGGAATGTATCCTGTGTCAGTTCAAGTACATGCACGAATGATAAAATTCTGGTCATCCTTACTTTCTCCACAAACAAACAAATATTCATCTAGATTGTATCAGGTATTATATGATTTATACAGAAATCAGGGTTTTACATCCAGGTGGTTGATGTGTATACGGGATATCCTAATAGAAACAGGATTCGACTGTGTGTGGGAGACACAAAAGTTTTCGTCTGTTCACAGTCTCTGTAGAAATGTTCGTAATTCATTAGAAGACATTTACAAACGTGCATGGAATGATGCTTTAGAATCTAGTAATAAGTGTTTATTTTACAGAAATTTTAAAACAGAGTTTCGCCGTGAAAAATATATTAAGATGTTACCTGATGTTTATATATACCCACTGATTCGGTTTCGCTGTGGCAATCATAAACTCATGATAGAAATTGGCAGACGATTTGGAATACCTCACGATGAACGATTCTGTCGGGACTGTGACCAGAATGACCTTGGTGATGAATTTCATTTTGTAATGAAATGTAACAAATATAACGACATTAGAAATCAGTTTATACCTAGAAAATTTACATATACAAAGTCCGTATTTAACTATTGTCGTTTGCTTTGTGGTAGTAAGAAAGTGTTGCTAAACTTAGCGAAGTTTTTGAAACTTAGTAAAGTTGTGTAACATTACATTCAGTATGTTAATTATAGGGAAAATTTTGATGTTTGATTTGTTTCATTTCTATTTGTTTGATTTGTTTCAAGTCCTCCATGCCCCAAAAGGGGTCGCAGGATTAAAATCTTTGAATCTTTGAATCTTTGTGTGTGTGTGTGTGTGTGTGTGTGTGTGTGTGTGTGTGTGTGCGAGTGTGTGTGTGTGTGTGTGTGTGTGTGTGTGTGTGTGTGTGTGTGTGTGTGTGTGGTGTGTGTGTTCACTGTCTGTATACCCATTCAATACTAATCTATATGTACTCAGTGTATGACTACAAAGAAGTAGACCAAAAGAACTGGCACTGGACCTTTGGTTAGCCACCCACCACCAAAGGCGGTAAGTTTTCTCTTTTTTCCTTTTCTCTCTTTCCTTTTTTTTGTTGTTGTTTGTTTGTATGCTGTGCCCAAACAACCCACACTCCCTGAACGTTCGGATGAATGGAACAGTCCAGAACTACACCCCTTACTGTAGAAAAACGAAATGGAATAGTATATAATCCCTTCTATGTATTTGTTTTTGCCGACCCGGTACCCGTCACCTCATTGACAGAGAGAGAGAGAGAGAGAGAGAGAGAGAGAGAGATTTGTTTATACTGAATAACTATAGCCCTCCCCTCCCCCGCCCCCTCCCCGAACACACACACACACACACACACACACACACACACACACACACACACACACACACTGTTCCACACGAATTGCGGGTATCACGTGCACATACGACCTAGTTGACGAATCCCGAGTGCTGATCTGCAATCATTGAAAAAGAAAAGGAGGGTGACAGGTTGCTCCATTTCAAAATCAAAGGTGTTTAGCATGCCAACAGAGGCAGAATTCCATTCTCACGTAAGGTCAATAGGATGAAGACAGCAAAGGACAGATAGAGGACAGGTCCAGCTGGAGAGTGTGGCTAGCGAGGGGGGAGGGGGGGGGGTATTTTCCATACATATAGTACATCTGGAAGACACTGAAGTCTTTTTTTCGAGATGGAGATTGCGAAAATCACTGATTCGAGTCACAAAATTGGTACATGGCATTACGTAATATTGTACAATAAATATGTAAATCTGTTAATTTTGAGAGAGAGAGACAGACAGACAGACAGACAGACAGACAGACAGAGAAAGGTAACAGAACTAACCGGCGAACACAATTGTTGACAATCAATGACAAATCAGTACTTGTAGCTGACCACAACTGGCCTGTCCAGCGCATGGGTCAGTCATGTATCGATTTTCTGGCAGGACCCCCCACCTCAACATTATCACAGAACAGTCCTCAAAGGATAGGCAGCACACTTCAAATTCCTACCACACACACACACACACACACACACACACACACACACACACACACACACACAGAGCTAAAAATGTCGTGGGTTGTTTCTCATCAAAGGCATTTATTTGTGAGATTTTTCTACCGGATCCTACCTAGAGCTGAACGGGCTATGGGATCGACTGGGAAGACCAGACCCGAACAGCCTACCTTCATCAACTTCAAACACTGCAGGTGTCTGTATCCTTCGGACCTGGTTGACGGGCGGGATATATAATTATACTAAAAGGAAGTGTAGAGTACAGCCATGCTAGGAGTATTATGCTAGAATAGAACCCCAAAGCGTCATCCTCAGTATCGTCATCCTCATACAAACAAACAAACAAGCAAACAAGTAGACAAACAAACATCAGTTTGATGGTGATTTACAGTAGTGGCGTGTGTCCTGGACCATGTAAAGGGACGGCATCGATTGGCAGAGGGTATAATTATCTCCCTTAGTGAGCGTCCTACTGACGTTCGAACATTGGTTGCCAAAAGCGAAACTGCGTGATGTCACAGTCTGAGCTCTGCAGGGGGTCTTGCATCTCGGTCTCCACCAATGGAATTTTATCAGAGCTCGCTGCCCCAGACCATTTCAGTCACAGTTTGGTGGTAGACCGTCGGGTCTACTCCTCGAGAACCAGACCGTTGCCGAGTCCGCTCTACACGGTTATTTACCAAGAGGAAGACAGAGAAAGAGATGGGAAGACAGCATCAGTGAATTGACTGGCCTCACACTCAACAACTGCCTATGAGCGTCTGAGAACCGGGAAGAGTGGAGGAAGCTGGCTGCGAAGTCTTCTATGGCGGGTGCCCCAACGGTCTTCAAGACTCTAGGATAGGTGATAGGTGCTTTCCCCCAATCTTTTCTGTTACCAACCACAATCACAAAATAGCGATCAATTGATTGTTGATCAGGTTTTTCCGGCTTTGCCTGGACACTTTGCCAGCGTGCCAAGGCCCGGTGTCGTATAATATATGGGAACCGTGATATCTGGGAACGCGTTCCCAGATTTACCGTGATATCTGGGAACGCGTTCCCAGATTTACCGTGATATCTGGGAACGCGTTCCCAGATTTCCTGAACTTCCAATCGTAAAATCTGTGAACTTTGTGAAAATCATGCGAAGAAATTAATGAAAAAAAGTGACAAGAAGGCCAAAGATCTCAATTGCACCTACATAAATTGTTTCCTGCCTTATCTTGAAAATCCATTCTTTTTTCGTCTTCTTTCTGCCCTTCTGAGCTCTGAAAGACCACGT
>CM065715.1:14246993-14249493 GCA_033310375.1 Conus canariensis
TTTTGTTTGTTGGTTGGTATGTTTGTTGTCGTTTTTATCTTGCGACCTTTGGTGAGCACAGAAGATTACAAGATGCAAAGCATATAAACGTACTCCCAGTTTATCTTCTTTAAAAACGTCACAATCAAACATGCGTGATAATGTATTTGACGTCACAATCAAACATGCGTCATAAAGAGATATTCCATAAAGAAGAAAAACCGTTTTGGGCCGTTATAGCCGTTAGTAGCGGCTATTCTGGTAAAATAAAACATCGGGCATCATCCGTGACCCGTAATGAACATACCTACAAATTGTCAGAAAGATCGGCCCAGAAGTTTTGTCTGGAGCGAGTGGAACACATTTTGACCACGGACAGACACACAGACAGACGCACAGACAGCATTTCTTCGTTCCCATTATAAAGTACTCCCTGTTCTATAAGAACTGGGAGTACAAAAAGTGACACCACTACCCTTCCCCTCAAGGAAACTTGTCACCAATGTCCTTTAATTTAACACAGACATACATTTAAAGGGTGAGTGCGTGAGTGAGTGAGTGAGTGAGTTGTTTAGTTTTCTCTCTTTCTTTTCATCCAAAGCTTTCTTTCTCTCTTTCCTTTCTTTTCTGCCTGTCCTGTTTTTCCTTTTTTTCCCAGTCCTTTCTTTTCTGTGTTTCTTTCTTTATTTCGTTCTCTCTTTATTTTTTCTTCACTCTTTCCTTTCGTTTTCTTTTTTCTCTCTTTCGTCCGTTTTTTTTTCTTTCGGTTATTCTTCCCTTCTTTCATTTTCTCTTCCTTCCCTTCTTTCCTTACCTCAGTTGTTCCTTCCCGTCTTTCTTTCTGTCTTTCTGTCAATCTTTCTTTCTGTCTTTCTGTCAATCTTTCTTTCTGTCTTTCTGTCAATCTTTCTTTCTGTCTTTCTTCCCGCTTCTCTGTCTGTCTTTTTTTCTTTTTCTTTTTTTATCTTCCTTCTCTCTTTCTTCCTTCTTTCCATCACTCATTTCTTTCATTCTGTCCGTCTTTTATCCCGTTTTTCTTCCCTTCTTTATTTCTTTCCGTCTTTCTTTCTTCCTTTCCGTCTTTCTTTCTTCCTTCCAAAGTTCCTTTCTTCTTCTTTCCTTCCTTTTTTTTCTTTCTTTCTTCCCTTCTTCATTTATGTCTTTCTTCCCTAGTTCCTTTCTGCTTCTTTCCTTTTATGTTTTCCTCAACTTCTTTCTTTATCTCTTTCTTCCCTTCTTTCTTCATGTCTTTCTTCTTTTCTGTCTTTCTGTCTTTCTTCCCTTCTTTCTTTATTCGTCGGACAGTGAGCGAATCCAACCGGCATGAAGAACTGGCTCGAAGCTGCAACAAAAAGAGGCCTACCCCCCTGACCTTTTGGAACCAGCTATCTGGTCTGTTGGGACAGACGATAGTCGAAATGGTCAATCAGCGAGTCACTTGATGCCGTGGCGAAGTGGTAAGCGTCGCGGACTCAGCTCTCATGGGAACGGAGGATGGAGGCCCGACTTTAAAAAAAAAAAGAAAGAAAGAAAAAAAAAGGGCGCGGGTGTGTGTGTGTGTGTGTGTGGGTGGGGGGGGGGGGTGTGGGGGGGGGAGGGGGAATGGAGGTTAGAGTAAAAAATAAAGAAAAAAAAAAGCACCTCAGTTTCGATCACGTCTTCACGTCTATGGCCTTGGTTTGATTCTGTCGGGGTCACCGGTATCGGCTAAATCATGGGAACTGTCGTTGGACGGATGTGGTGGCACCCTTGGGAGGAACAACGCATTCATGCTGGCTCTGCGATTCATCAATGATTATTGTCATCAGTAGGGAGCTAAGTATGTGGTGTCCTGCGTATGTTGGATCAGAACAGGCGCCACTGAACACCACCAGAATGACTCGGCAGCAGTGCAGTGTCTCTTCTGGTGGGTTGGCTCATGACGACTTGACATTGGCTGCTTCTTGTGAGTTGCCGGTACCGGGGCTATGGTGGATCGGAATACGCTGTAGACAGGGGGCCGGAATGAGCGGTGTAGGTGCAATGCCACTGAAGTGACCGGAATAGCTCAGTTGGTAGAGCATTGGACTCGCACTCTTGGGGTTGCGGGTTCGAATCTCCGCCGGGCCGTTTAGGTACAGGGGGATTTTCCCTCGGAGTTAACATTGGTTCTAACTCCATTCCCCACACAGTCCTTCGAATGAGACTATAAACCGAGGTTCCGTGTGTGAACGCACGCACAACATCTTGCACACACGTAAAATCCCATCACCAACTTTCGGAAGAGAAGGCCAGTTTGGCCGTTGGTATGGATGACACGTTACACATAGCATGCACCTTCCCTGAAGTTGGAGTATGGCTGCCTTAATGGCGGGATAAAAATGGTCATACACACAAAAGTGTCAGAATAATCAACATGATGATTGTGGACTCTAAAAGAAAGAAGAAGAAGATGGGACATAAAAAAAATATTAGCTGACTTTATCACACTACAATCCGCCAGCCAAAAAGAAATAAAAAGTCTGGTGATAACTTTTCTTCT
>CM065715.1:14259493-14266993 GCA_033310375.1 Conus canariensis
GAATACTGGTATTTTCTCATTTCGTGTAACGTAAATGACGTCCAGTATTTGGGGTATATATTATGGCATTAACCGATTCCGCTCTGAGCACCGAGCTGTATGTTTCTTGCCCCTTCATTGATCGTTATTTTTTTTTCTTTTAAATTTTCAGCTGATGACGATGCTAATATTATTACGACCACACCGCTGTTATTCTTCACTTGTTCAGTTTCATGTTTCCTGTGTTTGTTTCTGTTGTTGTAAGGCATCCACTCATGTCATCACTTCAAGGACTACGCTGTTACGACCCCTACCCCCCCCCCCCTCCCCGCTGTCTCCCATCCCACCCCCTCTCTTTTTCGCTGTGTCGATCCTCTCTTTCTCCATACTCTCTCTCCTGTTTATCCCCTCTCCTTCTCCTCCTCCTTCATCCACGAGTCTGTCTGTGTGTCTGTCCGTCTATCTTTCTGTCTGTGTCTGTCTGTCTGTGCTGCCTGTCTGTCTCTGTCTGTCCGTCCGTCTGTCTGTCTTTCTTTTCTTTCTTCCTTTGAGTGTCCACAATCAACAATTTGATTTTTATGACACTGTCTGTCTGTCTGTCTGTCTGTCTGTCTGTCTGTCTGTCTGTCTGTCTGTCTGTCTCTCTCTCTCTCTCTCTCTCTCTCTCTCTCTCTCTCTCTCTCTCACGCGCGTATACGTGTTTATTCGCCTTTCAGATACACCCGTGAGTATTTCGAAGACCCACCCCTACCCGCGCCACCCTGTCCACGTCAACCCCGCCCAGCCAACTGGCTGTTAAAAGGACTGTGATCCCTTCAAGGTTAGGATAAAACCAGCTGGACTGGACTTGATTATTGTGATATGCATACACACATTCGACACGGCGTGCCGCAGTTGAAAGACAGGCCGCTTAGAAACACACTATCTTTTGATTATTTTTCTCGTTTGTCCGCGTACAGAACGCCATGATGGACGCTCAGTATATCATATATCTACCCTTGTAGTCCGTTTTCCCAGTGTGAGGTAAGGTAAGGTAAGGTAATGTTGCTTATAGCCCAGCCGACCGCAAAGGGCCATATTAGCGCTGTCACCGCGTTGAAGTCAACTCACAAGTCAAAGAAAAAACAACTCTTCATTCTTACAACCCTTTAAAATACACCTAAAAAACACACCGGAAATTTTGTTAAAAGTCTTTCTTCTTTAAAACCTTAGATCACATGAAAAATGTTGATCTCTTTCAGAAATTCAAAGATCACATCAGGTGGGATATCTCTGAACAGGGTTTTCATGGAGTCTGGTGCAAAATGTTTAAATGTCTCACATCTTGCAAGTCCCAACACTCTAAAAGAATATGTTTCACTGTGAGTGGTTCATGACATGGAATGCAACACGGAGCTTGTTCACCTTTTAAAAGATAAGAATGAGTGTAAAAGGAGTGGCTTGTATGCAAACAGCACAAGACTGTCATAGTTTTTGCTTGGGTTCCCAGCCATGTGGGCATTCGAGGCAATGGTTGATCAGCTCGCCAAGAATGCCACAAAGGAAAAGTCGAACAGGTTGTCAATTCCTCAGACTGGTTTGAAACCTAAAACACAGGCTTACGTCAAAGACCTCTGGCAAGACGAATGGAACTCGCAGACGGATAACAAAGTATTTCAAATCTGTCCAAACCTGAAAGAGTTTTTACCATGTTCCAGAGGCGGCCGTAAAGACGAAACCGTCTTGTGCCGCTTGCACACAGGCCACTCGTTTTATACCCATTCTTATCTTTTAAAAGGTGAGGAAGCTCCGTGGTGCATTCCATGACATGTTCCACTCACAGTGAAACATATTCTTTTAGATTGCTGGGATTTGCACGAAGTGAGATATGAACACTTTACAGCAGACTCCATGAAAACCCTGTTCAGAGATGTCCCACCTGACGTGATCTTTGAGTTTCTGAAAGAGATTAACATTTTCATGTGATCTAAGGTTTCATAGAAGAAAGATTTTTAACAAAATTTCCGGTGTGTTTTTAGGTGTATTTTAAAGGGTTGTAAGAATGAATGATCATCATCGGATCTAAGATTTTGCGGAAGAAAGATTTTTTTTATCGAAGTTTCTAGTACGTTTTTAGAAGATGTATTTTAAAGAGAAATGTGAAAGTATATTTTTTGGGGATGACTTGTGAGTTGATTTTAACGTGGTGACAGCCCTGATATGGCCCTTTGCGGTCGGCTGGGCTATAAGCAACATCTCCTTACCTAACCTTCTTTAGGGCCGGCTCGGGAACATGGCAAAAACTCTTCCAGCTTTGTTTCCCAGTGTGGGAGGATATGCTCGCAGGGGGCCCTTCTTGGACACCTGACCCCCTCACCCTGATTTCAGATGGGCATTTGAAGGTCGAAGCCAGAACGACCAATAAAGTGTGTTTACAACAACACCCTTTCCACCCCATTCTGGGAGGGTGTGGAAGGGCGTTCAGAAAGCAACGAAGGATATCGTATAAAATCAAACAGTTACAAAGCCTGAGTGAGCTTCAGCCTTTACTTCAAAGTATTTCCCTGGTGGTCCTTGCATGGAGGGAACACTTTCAGCCAAAAACAAATGTGAAAAAAGACTGCATAGTCGTTTGGGATGGGGGGGGGGGGGGGGGTACCAACGGGTTTTCATTTTTACCGCTCTGGCATGGATCCACTGGACATTTTCTTGCAGCTAGTCCCAGAACTGAGAGCCAGAAATGACAGGGTGCTGAGTCAGGGGGTTAGGGTGACTAGGGTAGTACTGAGAAAATCACACACACACACACACACACACACACACACACACACACACACACACACACACACACACACCACACACACACACACACACACACACACACACACACACACACACACACACACAACACACACACACACACACACACACACACACACACACAACACACACACACACACACACACACACACGCATACGCATACGCACATGCATACAGACACACCATACACACACGAACATGGTCTCGCGCACCGCAATACACCGGCACACACAAGTGGGCCCATGCCCATACACCCATGCACACACATATACACACGAACGTGTACACTCACCACACACACACACACACACACACACACACACACACACACACACACACACACACACACACACACAGACACACACACACACACATACAGAAACCCAGCCGAAACAACTGACTGGTATGATAAGTTTAATTTGATGATGGATTCTGCTATCTTAGCATCCAAAGAATTGATTGTTTTGGGTGACTTTAGTATTGATTTAACAATAGCAGGAACAAAATGGAGTCACAGTTATTCAATGTATGGATTAGAACAAATCATCGATCGACCAACACGCATTACTGAACACTCGGAAACTTTAATTGATCATGTTTACGTCACCTCAAGAGCAAATATTGTGGAAGTATGTTCTGTTCAAATCGGATGCAGTGATCATTCATCTGTTTGTTTTACATGGATGAAGAAAGGTGTAAAAATTCCTAAGCTGGGACATAAGGAAATCTTTTACAGATCTTTCACACATTTTGACAAAAATGCATTTCTTGATGATTTACTTTCCTCGGGCTTAGATTATGTTTATCAGATAAGAAACCCAGATGAAGCAGTCAATTACTGGGTATACATTTTCAGTTCAATATATGATAAACATGCTCCCTTTGTTAGAAAACGAGTAAAACATACTATGAAACCCCCGTGGTTGACGAAGGAAATAGACAATGACATACATAAAAGAGATCATTTACTCAGGTCAAAGGACAAAGAAAAATTTAGAAAACAAAGAAACAAAGTGAATTCTATGAAACAAAAAGCGAAGAAAAAATATTTTCAAGATTTGTTATTCTCTTCTCAGAATTCAAAATCGATCTGGAAGGCAATTAATCTTTTAACTAATGGTAAATCGAACTCTAAAAGTTAAGAATCCAATAAAGGATATTTCACCGGAAGATTTGAACTTTCATTTTGCAACTGTTGCTAAGGACATAATAGTAAATGATGATACAAATCAAAATGATTTACATGAACTAAAACAATATTGCTGTTCTAAAAACATCTCATCAACTTTCACTATACCGTCAATTTCAGTAAATGAAGTGTGTTATGGGCTAATGTGTCTAAAACAATCTGGAACAAGAGGTTTAGATGGAATCGATGGAAGGATACTGAAAATGGCCTCATCTGCTATCGCTGATACACTCACCTATATTTACAACTTGTGCATTGATAAAAACCAATTTCCTCTTATATTTAAACAAGCCAAAGTCATACCTTTGTACAAAAATGGTGATTCCACCAATCCGTCCAACTATAGACCTATTTCAATATTACCCATTTTGTCAAAACCACTTGAAAGACATATTCAAAGACAATTATATTCTCATTTTAAGCATTATGATTTGATTCATGAAAATGTCAGGCTTTAGAGAAAATCACTCCTGCCATACGTCTCTTATACAGCTTACTGATTATTGCCTATCAAATATAAATAATAACGAATTTACTGGAATTCTTTTTGTCGACTTTGCTAAAGCCTTTGATGTTATAACCCATTCCCTTCTCATAAAAAAAACTTGCACACTATAAGCTATCGAACCAGGCCATAGACTTCATTAGATCTTTTCTTACTGATCGTCAACAACTTGTTGAAATTTGTAGCAGACGGTCAGAATTACTCAATTTGGAATTTGGTGTTCCACAGGGATCAGTATTAGGACCTCTCCTATTCTCTATTTACATAAATGATTTGCCTTTACACATAGACTGTGATTGTGAAATATTTGCTGATGACACTTCATTACAGTTTAGCAGTGATAATCCTATGATTCTAGTAAATAACCTTCAGAACAACATCGACAGATTGATTAAATGGACAGAAATGAACCACATGTCCCTGAATGCAAATAAAACGAAATGTATGTATGTGACTACACGGCAAAAAAGGCAGAAAATGAGGTCCCCGTTCACAGCGCTATATGTCAATGACCAAAGGATTGAGGAGGTAACATCTCATAAAGTACTAGGGGCTATCATCGATAATGATTTAACGTGGTACGACCACATTACTGACCTTGGAAAACGTCTTTCTAAAAGGATTTATCAATTATCAAAAATAAAACATTTTCTGAATCTCCAGTCAAGGAAATTATTTTTTCATGCACATATTTTATCTCTCATTGATTATGCGTCTACGTTATGGGATAATTCTAGTGAAACAAATTTGAAATAAATCAATCGTTTACATAAGAGAGCTATAAAGTTGGTGCAATTAAAATCTAATTCCTTGACAGGTGATGACTATAAAAAGTTAGATATTCTTCCATTCAAAGACAGGCTTTTCTTCAATAAATGCTTATGCATGTATAAAGTAGTTAAGGGAATAGCTCCAAAGAAAATTATCCGAAACTTTGCAAATAATGAAAATAGACATGTTCACAAACTTTCGTTTCCTAGACCCCGTAACAATCTTTACAAATCTAGCTTCATATATTCTGGAGGAACGGCATGGAACAATTTATCTTCTACTTTAAAAACATGTCCTTCTAAACTACTGTTTAAAAAAGCACTGAAAAAATATTTGATGGACAAATTATAAAGTAATTTATGATTATCTATATTGTTGCAGATTCTCTCTCTCTCTCTCTCTCTCTCTCTCTCTCTCTCTCTCTCTCTCTCTTTGGATTCTTTGTCAATGCTATCTGTCTCTCTGCTTATCTGTCAGCCCCCCCCCCCTCTCTCTCTCTCTCTCTCTCTCTCTCTCTCTCTCTCTCTCTCTCTCTCTCTCTCTCTCTCTCAAATGTCTTCATTGCCATGTTTGACATGTTGTCCATTGTCCGTCGCAATATTGATTAATGGTGTTAATTGTTTCATTGTTTTCATTACATTGTATACTTCTGATTTATACGTATGTATTGCTTCGCGTTTCTGGTTTTTCGCTATTGTGATTGATATTTATGCTTTTTTTTGTGAAGGCAGGATGAAAAAAAGCTGTAAAGTTTATTCTTTTAACCCTCAATAAAGATACTTTTGACTTGACTTGACTTGACACACACCATCATGATAACTGCACAGCCACTGTTAGGTGGGTTACTCAAGGTCTGACCAGCGCGTTAGGCTGGTTTAGGTCAGACAGCTGCTAAGTCGTCGCCACGAGACCCTCTTCTTCAATTCTCTCACCTTCGTCATTAATTCATTTCTCCATCAGCTTTAAATCATGCCCATTGTGGTCTCAAAACTTAGCAATGTAATGTCGCGTATATGGACTAGTCCGCACGCAGTGACACCTCCTTGGTGAAACTGGCAATGAAATGGTCCTATTTACTGAGCTACGACCCATAGTTTGTGTGAGAAGAGGCGTCGTCGTGATACAGAAGGATAAACAGGGTTTCTGTGGCTGATAACGCACTCTCTTTTAAGACACAACTTTGAGCGGAACTACTCCAGCTGTCATGAGAGTGGCAGAATTAGTCTGATGCAGAATGTCAGCATGCTACCAGTCCGTTGTCATTCAGGGGGGGCCGGAATAGTTCAGCTGGTAGAGCGCCGGACTCGTGATCCTTAGGTTACAGGTTCGGTACAGGGGGATTTTCCCTCGGAGTTAACATTGGTTCTGACTCCATTTCCCATACAGTCCTTCGAATGAGACTATAAACCGAGGTTCCGTGTGTGAACGCACGCACAACATCTTGCACACACGTAAAATCCTGTCACCAACTTTCGAAAGAGAAGGCCAGTTTGGTCGTTGGTATGGATGACACGTTACACATAGCATGCACCTTCACCGAAGTTGAGTATGGCTGCCTTAATGGCGGGATAAAAAAAAAACGGTCATACACACAAAAGTGTCAGAATCTTCAACACGATGAAAGTGGACATTCAAAGAAAGAAGAAGAAGAAGAAATAAAGAAACTAGACCGCGACTACGTTTCTCATCATTCTGACCAAATCAAGGCTTATTGCGACGTTTGTAGGAGATTCCTTCAGAATGAACCCCATGTCTTATCCCTGACGACCACATCAATCAGCCATTTGTTTTCATTCGGCCCGAACAGGCTGAGCAACTGAATCGAGACTTCGTCCCCCTGCTGCTTTTTGTTACAACGGGCACTTACCCATTACCATGAATTTTAAAGCGGAAATGAAAATGTACCACCAAGCAGATTGCTGCGTTGAAATCAGATTGGAAAGCAAGATTCGTGTGTGTCAGTCAATTGCCCTATCGTGTCTAGAAGCAATGAAACTGCCTTGCTCCATGTGATGAACTTACGTAGGTTCCACTGACAATTCTTGAAAGAGCTACCTAACAGAGCGACACGCTGAACGCTGGATGGAGGCTCTTCCAGATGACGACGTCGACGACGACGACGACGACGACGACGACGACGACGACGACGACGATGATGATGATGATGATGATGATGATGATGATGATGATGATAATGATAATGATGATTGTTATTATTATTATTGTTGTTGTTGTTGTTGTTGTTGCTAGTAGTAG
>CM065715.1:14284493-14286993 GCA_033310375.1 Conus canariensis
GAGATTGTGGTCAATGACATCGAATGCTTTTTTAAAATCAACGAATAAGACACCACAATATCTGTTGTTATTAATATTATTAAGCCACACATCTACAAGATTGATTAATGCAGAATGGCAGGAATGTTTCTGTCTGAAACCAGACTGTCCGGGATGGAGCAAATCGTACTTGTTGAAGTGATGAAGGATGTGTTTATTTAAATGCTTTTCTAGAGGTTTGGAAAGGATAGATAAGATTGATATTGGTCTGTAGTTTGAAGGATCAGTATTATTACCAGATTTATGAATGGGTATAACTTTTGCTTTTTTGAACGCATTAGGAAAATAGCTTTTATCTATGCACAAATTAAAGATATACGTTAACGTGTCAGTTATAACTGGAGCCGAGAGTTTCAGAATTTTGCCATCTATGCCATCTAGTCCACGTGTTCCTGACTGTTGGAGATGAAGTAGGTACTGATACACCTCGTGCACAGTTATGAGTGGAACGTGTAGTTCAGACGTGATTTTTTTGTCGTGACAAAATTGATGGAGTTCTTTAAGCTCATTAGAGCTTGAATGATCAGTAGTAACAACTGTATCTGGAATGGTAGAGAAGTGAGTGTTAAGTTGTTCAGCAGAAATACCTTTGATAACAGTTGATTTTGAAGAAGAGCTGTTATTGTTAAGCTGGTTTATTGCTTGCCAAACCAGTTTTGGATTTTGTTTGGAAGTTAATAACTCGCGATAGTATTTTGTTTTTTCCCTGCGCTTCTGAGAGTTTATTGCATTTCTTAGTGATCTTGATTCTTCTTCATAGCCATGTTCTTTCAAAAGGTCTCTAAAGTAGCATGCCTCCTGTAATTCTTTCGTGTACCACGGTGGTTTGGGAATATGCTTTACTCTGATTGTTTTTAACGGAGCATGTCTGTTATAGACTTCTGTAAAAATTTCGATCCAAATGTCAATCGCTGAATCTGGATCAGCAATATTGTATACTGTATTAAGTTCTGAGTTCATTAAATCAAGCAAAAAATTTTGTTCGTTAAATTTTGAGAAGCAACGATAGGTTATGGTTTTGTGGCCTGGTTTTGGGATTTTCACTCCTTGTTTAGACCATGTAACACACACTGGGTAATGATCACTAGAAGAGAAGACTGGTACACAAGTTTCTAGTATGTTATTTTCATTTGACACATAGATATGGTCAATGATTGTCTTTAAAGTTGGTGTGACTCTGGTGGGTGTTTTGATAATCTGATGTAAATTCAACACACTTATCGTTTGGCTCCATTGGCTGTTTGATTTCAAAAGATCTACATTGAAGTCACCGAGTAAAACAATCTCTTTACATTCTAAGGAAACTGCGTCCATCATAGTAACAAATTTATCAGTCCAGCTGACTCTTTCTGCTGGGTTCCGATAGCAGAACCCGATTAAAATGGATCGTGATTTGTTCAGTGTGATTTGTATCCACACTGCTTCTACGTCATGCTGTTCTAGGTGGGAAAGTCTCTTGAAGTTGAGAGATTCACTGACATACACTAGAAGACCTGTCTCTTTGTCTTTAGTAGGGTCCTTTCGAACGATATTATAACCTGTGACTGATACATCTTTATCACTAATGTAGGTATTTAGTCTTGATTCGGAGAGACCCAGAACATGGAATGGCTTTTGGTGGTTCGATATCAGGGTCGAGATCTCAGAGATCTTACTGACTGCACTATTGATATTTAAATGGCAAATTCTCAGTCCATCTCTCGATGGCCATGAGTTCTGGTTTGTGGTCATGTTATGTCCTGAGTGCACAAGTAAAAGGAAAAACAAAAAGAAAGGGGAAGTAAGGACACGTACAAAAAAAAAGTAAAATAAATGATGAAAACAACAACAACAACAACAACAAAAACAAAAACAAAAAACAAAAAAAAAAAACTCGAAGAAAAACCAATCAAACAAACTGGTAGATTAGATACCACAGCAGTGGTTCGGAAATAGGTGACTGAGAATGCACTTATAATTTAATGTGCACACAACTAATTGCTGTCAGGTTGCACAGGACGAAGTACTGCAAGACTAAAAAGCACAATTCCTGTATGTTGCACGCACAGAATCACCAACTCATATGTATCTGAACACACATATGTATGCTAATAATCAGATTAAATTGTCGATAGGTCCAAGTCTGTTTGGCACAAATGCGTTCACTTATGGAGCGCTCTCCAATCAGTCACATCCACCGAACGCAGGTATAAGAAGCACAAATTTACACTGACATTCAGTGAAGGCACATATGATTCATGAGCCACACAGTTCAGTCATTTCTGAAGACATGGGGCGAAATGTCTTTAGTAACACGAGTGGTCTCGATAGTAAATGAGTAGAACACAAAAAGTTTCAGCACAGCCTACGGTGATCACTGTCAACAATAGATCCGATGTGAAAAGATAGTTATTATTGCTAAGAACATAATGACACGCACAAGTAGAATCCGAGGATTAGTTCTCAGTCTGGCAAGGAAGGA
>CM065715.1:14301993-14304493 GCA_033310375.1 Conus canariensis
GCTTTTTCGAGCCTTTGTTAATAAATATTGTATATGATAATTCCACGACAATTTTGAAGTAATGTATACTCGGAGAAATTTCACCATTTGTCTGTACTCTATAGTCTCGCCATTTATTTGTAAAATGGGTAATTCTGGTGGATCTGGCCCACTATTAAAAAGTAGAAGATTTGTTTTTTTCCGGTGATAGCATTAATTCATTCTCCTTCATGTAGTTACTTAGTTTATCGAGTTCCAGTTGATATAATTTTTTAAAATAGTTAAGCTGTCTTTTGGGTGTTTTCCTTTTCATAGTAACTTTCATCCACATAACTATGTCATCTGCATATTGTACTAGTACAACATTATTCGATACAGACTGTGGCAAATCATAAAGCAAAATATTAAATAAATAAGGGGCAATAACTGACCCCTGTGGGATTCCCATTTTAGGAAATCGTAGGGTGGAATATTTGTTGCCAACATTTGTCTGCATGCTTCTTTCAGATAAAAAGTTCTTAATATAGCCATATATATTTCCAGATAGACCAATACATTTTAGTTTGTATAGTAATCTATCATGCCACACGTGATCGTACGCTTTCTTTATATCAAAGAATGTGGCCAGTATATTTTTCCTACGAGCAAACTGATGTTTAATCTGCGTAGTCAGTTTAACTAAATGGTCAACTGTACTTCTACCCTTCCTAAAACCAGCCTGGTTAGTGGGAATAACTTTTCTTTTATCACAGTAATGAATTAATCTGTTCAGAACTATCTTTTCTAGCAGCTTCCCTGTGTGTGATGTTAGAGCAATAGATCTATAATTATTTATATCTTTTTTTTTTAATTTCCTTGTTTAGATACTGGTACTACGATTGAGTGCTTCCATATTTGGGGAATACAGCCCTCATCCCAGCATTTCTGTAATAATTCGTGCAGTAGTATTATCCAGTTATCTGGCAGATGTTTTAACAGAATGATGGATATTGCATCTGCTCCAACAGCTGTTTTCTTAGCGCTTGAAGAAAATAGAGTATCTTTTAGTTCTCTTAAAGTAATTGGAGCATTGATATAGTTTGCGTTATCTGCTACAGGATCTTTGTACATATCTTTTTGGGCCTCATTTGCCCTAAACGTTCTGATTTCATGTGGAAGTTTACTAGGAAGCATTGTATCCGAAAAAGAGTGTGCGCTTGTGTAGGTGCGTGCGTGCGTGCGTGCGTGCGTGCGTGCGCGCGCGCGCGCGGTGTGTGTGTGTGTGTGTGTGTGTGTGTGTGTGTGTGTGTGTGTGTGTGTGTGTGTGTGTGTGCGACACCTCACTTCAACGTCACAACAGGTATCTCAGACTCCAGTTGGAGCCGCTCTGGCTACACAGATCTCATCATCCTAATGACGAACGGTAACCATTTCCTTTCCCCTTCCGCTCTGCCCTCTAATTCTCTCCCTTTGTGTTCTGGATTTCCCCACAGAACGGTGCCATCGACATTCTTGTAGTTGCGTGTGTGTATTCGTTTTTTACCTGCAGAAAGTGTGTGCTGCTGCACAGAATTCTTCGCTTCATTTTCTCATCCAAAAGACTGATGCTCAGACCAGCACTTGGTGAAGGTCTAGTGGAAATAAGGAAAGTGGGGAAAGACAATAGTTCGTGGCTCGAATCCACAGAAGTGGAAAGCTACCTCCCACATCTCTGCTCGAATCGCGTGCCCTAGTATCTATCCGTTTTGGGGGCCGAGTCTCACAAAACAAAAAGCCCTTTGTCCTCTCTCTTTCTGTTTTTTTTTTCTGTCTGTCTGTCGTCTGTCTGTCTGTCTGTTTGTTTCAATCCTTGAAAAACCGAATAGATCGTAGAAAAATGATAATGTACATAAAACATATACGCGTGCACACGCACACACAAGCTCTCTTTCTCTCTCTCTCTCTCCCTCTCTCTCTCTCTCTCTCTCTCTCTCTCTCTCTCTCTCTCACACACACACACACACACACACACACACACACACACACACACATACACACACACACATTTACATACTTTCAACTTCTGCACCCGCTCTGCCGCACAGTGGGCCTATCCCCAATTCCCTCCCCATTTCCCTTCCTTACTCCCAACCCACCATAAAAAAAAGTTGAAACGAGACAGACAGACAGACAGTCAGACAGACAGAGCATGCACCAGACATAATGGGGTCTTTATTCATGTGATAACGATTCAAATAAAATGAATCAAGAACAAAAACGTTGATGGGATAGATAATCATATAAACAATTGACTAAACAGATAAATAAATGAAGAAAAAAAAGATAGATTAATTTTAAGAGCAACAAAGGAACCACAGATCTTACTAACGTACGCTCAGACACTACCAACATTCCTCGGGCTCCAAGAGCTCTGCAAGACTTGTACATAGTCAGAAGGGTACTAGGCTACGGCATCTGTTCTGTGTTTCGTAGCCTGTTTCCCTTCCGCGTACAACACTAAGTAAACTCATCGGCAGTGTAACTGGGAGGAGAGAGAGAGAGA
>CM065715.1:14306993-14314493 GCA_033310375.1 Conus canariensis
GAGATCAGTGTTGTTCCTTGTGCCTTCCATGCTGGATTCTAATTTTTGCAGGTTTTCTTTATGATGTGGACAATCAAACTTCGACCGGTTTCATCATTGGGGGTGTGACAGGTTTGTTGGAAACAAACATTGTGTTAGCTTTTGATAAAATAGAAGTTTGACTATCTGTCAACGGCTGTTTATCGTAAGAATTGACGTATCCTCTCACGCTTCTGTGGGCAAAGCGAAGAAGAAAACTGGTTGCAGGTTAAACGTATATAACGGGCTTCTTTTCTACGTTTTCAAGGTCTGTAAGTCTCACCGCGGTATTATTTGCTTCGGTGCGGATTTCGAACACCCTCTTCTCTGTCTGTCTGTCTCTGTCTGTCTGTTTGTGTCTGTCTGTCTGTCTGTCTGTCTGTCTGTCTTCTCTCTCTCTCTCTCTCTCTCTCTCTCTCTCTCTCTCTCTCTCTCTCTCTAAACGTGAGACCGAACAATTACAGTTTGCTTCTTTCTTTGTTTGTTTGTTTGCATATAGAAGGAGGAAGTCGCTGGTCAGCTCTGACCTAGTTGACATTTAAAAACATGGAGATAAAGACACGTCTTTTTTTACGAGAGTTGTGACAGACATTCGTGACATGTTTTTTAACTGTGGTCTAATGGCTTAGGAAATGGAAGCAGATGATAGTCCGCGTAGCGTATAATTATGGAATAGTCCGCATAGCGTATATGCAATAGTCCGCATAGTCTGTATGGAATAGTCTCCATAGTGTACATGGCATAGTCCGCATACCTTGATACCTCTTCGATGAAACTGACAGTGAAACAGTAGCAGAGACTGTGTGAGAATAACCTTGACTAAGCTGGCACGTTGCCTCTGTCGTCATTTGTTCTGCTGTACCATCAGAACTGCTCAGAAACAACAATGGAAAGTTGTCTTCCCTTGGCCCTGAGTGCGTTCCCTCTCCATACAAAACCAATCAACGTTGTTTGTTTGTTTACTTTGTCTTCGTGTTTTTGTCTTCATCTGTTCTCAATACGCTTTCGTTAAGTTCATCAACATAGAGAATACACACAAAAATCATTCATTGATACGTGTCCTTAATCAGTTGTTGATGTTTTGTTGCTCATTTGACCCTTTGATTTCCTCATGACCTTCAGTCTTCGTGGCAATTATCCTTAGAGACAAGACATTAACGATCTTTCACGATCCCTGCCTCTTTCCTAACCTTTCTCCTATATTTTGATGTTCAGATGATCAGATACATGATTAACCTCTGATTCTTTTCATGATTTCTTTACCGACTATGTGCCCTGGTTCCTAGAATGCCATCGATTGCCCACTTTTCCTTTGTTTACCCGGCTCTGGCTGTCTTTGTTAACAGGCTCACACTCCTCCTTTTCTGGTCCGAAGCCTGCCCGGAGTGTTTTAGCTATCAGTAGACCTTCAGTGGCCTTCCACTGTCGACTCATTGTAAGTCTCCCTGAGGTTTTCTCTGTTGGAGAACTACCCAATTTTCCTCTGGTGTTGACTCCTTCCCTTCTGTCAATACCCGCTCTGTGTTCAGTCATTTGTCTTCCCGAATTCTCGTCGACTCGGCCCCAGCTTCGTAGTGACAGTACCCATCAGTTGTGTCTCCGCTGCAAAGTTCGTGTTGTCTGGTTTCCGTTTTGTCCTTTCAAGAAAACGACTGTTCGTTTGGTTTTTGTTGTATTTCGTCCGCTGCAAAGTTCGTATTGTCTAGTTTCCGTTTTGTCCTTTCAAGAAAACGACTGTTCGTTTGGTTTTTGTTGTATTTCGTGCTTCCATGTTCTGTAGTCTACGATGGCAATGTCTAGTCCTCGTCTGATTTTCCATCCTTCTTGTGACAGTGTCTAGTCCAAAAGTGATAACTGATCAGGGTATCATTTTCTTTCACTGTTTTTCATTTGCACGAGTCACTGGATGTCTTCATCAGCAAAAGCTGTAATTAATAACCCACTGTATCTGCCGTCTGTGTGTCTTGTGTTCTGTGGAATCAGCCCCTGAACAGGAACGTAGCTTAGTTACCAGTGTTCTCCCTTTCTGTCCCTGATCTTCCAACTGTCTGTCATCAGCCTCTGTAACACCAGTTCCCGTTCCTAAAACTTCTCATCCCGACGACTTCCTGAAACACAACCTGCAGTTGGTCACTCGTCATCAAGATCACATCTGCCGTCCATCGAATGGTCACATAACTTGCCTACCTTCTCTCTGCCTCTCTGTCTGATGAGATCAGGTGTTAAACACACAAGGTGCAATAGGTCACATATCCTTTTCACTTCCTCCAGTCCAACCTTAGTTTTGAAGTCAGAACTTAAAACAAAAGCTGCGCCAGCCGTGTTGTCTCCCTGAACGATTTTTTTTCAATAATAACAGGCTAACCAATGAAGCTGCGATGGATCAGATGTCCTTTAGAAACCTCTCTTCTGACTTTGAATTCAGTCCACAAGATCTGACCGCCTGTCCATGGGTAACAGTGCCAGCACCATCAGAGAAGTCCAATGTTGAAACAGGAGCAGCAGTTCGGAACCTGACCTTTAAGCCTCCTCACCGACTTTTAAACATGGCTGTGATTGGTTACCTGTCCCCATGACCTTTGAAACAATGGCTGTGATTGGTTACCTGTCCCCATGACCTCCTAAACGACCTTACACTTCCTATATCACCAGCAACAATCTGTGTGTGGGTTGTGGCCCCCAGAGCACCGGAGTGCCTGGTCGAGAATGATGAATCTCCTAGACACTATGTCTTGTCGCGTATTGCTCTGTATATTTTGGGGAATCGGCGTTTCCTCGTACACTGTGCATTCTTGCAAGTCGTAGTCCATTGTTCGGTGTGTTTCTTTGTGAATCAAGGATCCATTGTACGCTGTGCCTTCTTGCGGACTATGGTCACACCATGCATACATACGAGTAGAGGTTTCGTTGTACAACTTACTTGAGCGTCAAGGTTTTTATTGTATCCTGTACCTCTTCACGGGTCTTTTTTTTCATCATGCATGGTGCCTCCTCGCAGATAGTGCCTCTATTGACCATTGTGCCTTACTGTCCGTAGAAGAGTGAAGGATTTTTGTATACTGTACATTTTTTGCAGAAAAAAAGTTCCATCGTATTCCGTGTATTTTTGCGATTCCAGGTTCGATTATACATTGTGCCTTGTGGTGAGTTTGAATTCTATACATTGTGCCTTGTGGTGAGTTTGAATTCTATACATTGTGCCTTTTTTTTTGGGGGGGGGGGGGAGATTTTGGATCCTGTCTACACTATATACATACTACAGAGCCCTGCGCTTTCTACACACCGTGGTTTTTGAGGAGTCAAGGTTCCATTCTCCACTGTGCCTTCTTGTGGGTCGACGAGGTCTCTTCCGTGCCTTCTTGTGGCGTGGTCGAGGTCTCCGATGGCCAGCGTGGCCTACAACTTCATGGTGGTGGACCCCAACTCGCACAGTCGCCGCTACAGCGAGCACAACAGCTCCACCACCAGCAGCGCCTACCGCGACCGACAACGAGGCAGCCAGGTGGCGCTGGACCTGGGCGGCCCGGAGCTGCCCTCCATCACCAAACGTCGGCGCTCCAGGAAGAAGTCGTCCAGCGCGGGCTCCAAGGAGCGGGTAAGTGAGGGATGATGTGATGTTGCTGTGGTTGTCGTTCCTGTTGGTGGTTGGGTGGGTGGGGAAGTGTGGGAGATTGTTTCATGTGCTTATCTTTGTAGTTGTGATTACCTTGTGGGTGACTTTGGTTTTGTGGGTGTTATCTTTGTGGATGTGAGGGGTGTGGCGGGGAAAACGTTGTCCATGGCTGTTATATTTATGGGTGGTGGGAGGTATGGTATGAGAATGTTCTCTATGGTGTTATCTTTGTTGTTGGTGAGAGGTATGATAACAGAATGTCCTCTATGGTGTTATCTTTATGGGTGGTGAGAGGTATGGTAAGAGAATGTTCTCTATGGTGTTATCTTTATGGGTGGTGAGAGGTATGGTAAGAGAATGTTCTCTAGGTGTTATCTTTATGGGTGGTGGGAGGTATGGTATGAGAATGTTCTCTATGGTGTTATTTTTATGGGTGGTGAGAGGTATGATGGGAGAATGTTCTTTATGGTGTTATCTTTGTGGGTTATGAGAGATGTGGTGGGAGAATGGTGAGACCGTTATCTTTGTAAGTGGTGAGACCTGAAGTAGGAGACTCCTGTCTTGTGGTCGTGATAGTTTGGGGCTGTGGGAGGTATGATAGTTTGGGGCTGTGGGAGGTGAGATAGTTTGGGGCTGTGGGAGGTGTGATAGTTTGGGGCTGTGGGAAGTGTGATAGTTTGGGGCTGTGAGAGGTGTGATAGTTTGGGGCTGTGGGAGATGTTATAGTTTGGGGCTGTGGGAGGTGTGATAGTTTGGGGCTCTGAGAGGTGTGATAGTTTGGGGCTGTGGGAGGTCGTGATAGTTTGGGGCTGTGAGAGGTATGATAGTTTGGGGCTGTGGGAGGTGTGATAGTTTGGGGCTGTGGGAGGTGTGATAGTTTGGGGCTGTGGGAGGTGTGACAGTTTGGGGCTGTGGGAGGTGTGATAGTTTTGGGCTGTGAGAGGTGTGATAGTTTGGGGCTGTGGGAGGTGTGATAGTTTGGGGCTGTGGGAGGTGTGATAGTTTGGGGCTGTGGAGGTGTGATAGTTTGGGGCTGTGGGACGTGTGATGGTGTTGGGCTGTGAGAGGTGTGATAGTTTGGGGCTGTGGGAGGTGTGATAGTTTGGGGCTGTGGGAAGTGTGATAGTTTGGGGCTGTGGGAGGTGTGATAGTTTGGGGCTGTGGGAGGTGTGATAGTTTGGGGCTGTGGGAGGTGTGATGGTGTTGGGCTGTGAGAGGTGTGATAGTTTGGGGCTGTGGGAGGTGTGATAGTTTGGGGCTGTGGGAAGTGTGATAGTTTGGGGCTGTGGGAGGTGTGATAGTTTGGGGCTGTGGGAGGTGTGATAGTTTGGGGCTGTGGGAGGTGTGATGGTGTTGGGCTGTGAGAGGTGTGATAGTTTGGGGCTGTGGGAGGTGTGATAGTTTGGGCTGTGGGAGGTGTGATAGTTTGGGGCTGTGGGAGGTGTGATAGTTTGGGGCTGTGAGAGGTGTGATAGTTTGGGGCTGTGAGAGGTGTGATAGTTTGGGGCTGTGAGAGGTGTGATAGTTTGGGGCTGTGGGAGGTGTGATAGTTTGGGGCTGTGAGAGGTGTGATAGTTTGGGGCTGTGGAGGTGTGATAGTTTGGGGCTGTGAGAGGCATGGAGGAAGGATGTTGCCTTGTGAATTGGTTAAACCTGACAGGAGTCCTGGATCTGTCTCTCTTGTCTTTCTATCTATCTCTCTGTCTATTTGTCTGTCTGTCTATCTGTCTGTCTATCTATCTATCTATCTCTGTCTGTCTATCTGTCTATCTGTCTATCTATCTATCTATCTATCTATCTATCTATCTATCTATCTATCTATCTATTTAATCTATCTGTCGATTTGTCTATTTATATGTCTCTCCATCTATCTATCTATCTGTCTATCTATCTATGTATCTATCTTTCTCCCTATCTATCTGTCTATCTATCTACCTACATAAATACCCACCCACCTACCTACCTATCCAACTATCTTTCTATCTACCTACCTCTGTATCTATCTCTCTTACTATCTATCTGTCTGTCTGTCTCTCTGCCTGTCTGTCTGCTCGTCTTTCTGTCTACTTATCTATTTATTTATCTATATGATTTATTTATCTGTCAGCCTGCCTCTCGGTGTGTCTCTGTTCCCGTGTCTTTCTTCCTAACTCTCCCTCGGAGTTTGTCTTTGGGCCTTTGACCCTCTGTCCGTCTGTCTCTGCGTTATGGTGTGTATGTGTGTGAGTGAAGGGGGGGGGGGGGGGGGGGGGGGCGGTGGGGATGGGGGGAGGGGATTCGAAAGAGGCGGATGGGGGTCGTTGACATTGGAAATGGGGAATCCGAAGGCGGAACGAAGAATGAGTGCGCAGGTCGTGAGATTTCTTGTGAGAGTTCAGTCAGCACAATACAAAGCAATGCAAACATGTGCCAAGAAATGCAGAACAGTCCAGTGCTACACAGTATTAAAACAAATCGAGATTTCCCCCACTGTCTTCAGCATCGATGCGAGGAAAAGATTGACTTAAAACTGACACATTGCTAGATTGAACCTTGGGGAAAGTGACCTCACAGACGGAATGTGGCTACGTTAGTGGTGGGACAACAACAACAACAATAAAAACAACAGCAACAACAATAACAACAACAAAAAAACAACAGCAACAACAACAAACAAACAAACAAACAACAACAACAACAACAACAACAACAATCCGGAGTCACACACGTTTAAAAAAAAAAAAACTCAGTAGTGGCGAACGTCGATCTAAATGCGGAACGCAAAAAGAAGGAGCAAGAGGAACAGTACAGAAGAAAAAAAGCAAGAAAGAAAGAAAGAAAGAATGAATGACAGAAAAGAAAGAAAGAAAGAAAAAGAGAACGAACGAAAGAAAGAAAGAAAGAAAAGAAGACAGAGAAAGAAAAAGAAAGAAAGAAAGAAGAAAGAAAGAAAGAAAAAAGAAAGAAAGAAAGAAAGAAAGAAAGAAAGAAAGAAAAAAGACAAGAAAGAAAGAAAGAAAGAAAGAAGAAAGAAAGAAAGAAGAGAAAGAAAGAAAAAAGAAGAAAAGAAAGAAGAAAGAAAGAAAGAAGAAAGAAAGAAAGAAAGAAAAAAGACAGAGAAAGAAGGAAAGAAAGAAAGAAAGAAAGAGAAAGAAAGAAAGAAAGAAAGAAAGAAAAAGAAGAGAAAGAAAGAAAGAAAGAAAGAAAGAAAGAAGAAAGAAAGAAAGAAAGAAAGAAAGAAAGAAAGAAAGAAAGAAAGAAAAGACAGAGAAAGAAAGAAAGAAAAGAAAGAAAGAAAGAAAGAAAGAAAGAAAGAAAGAAAGAAAGAAAGAAAGAAAGAAAGAGAAGAGAAGGACGATCAAGAAGCAGGAAGAGCCAGAGGAATAACCATCGACTGCATGTCTGTGGGAATCACCCTCACGTGCTGTTTGCGCAAGAAGCATCAGAGGGAACAGTCTGGCACCTTGCTGCTCCTGCATGTCCCATACACGTGCAAACCATTACTATTTATTTGTTCTTGTCACTCCGCCGTCCTGCGGTTGTATCCGAGGGCCGGCTATTAGTCTGTCTCGCAGCTGTTTGTCGACTGTTGGCGCTAGGACGATGCTGTGTGCCGCACGTCTTTGCCAAAAGATGGAGAGAGAAAAACCTCTGGAACTTCAGGTCTAGCGTGGCGATATGTCACTGTGGTCTGCTTGCTTTCTTTCTAACCGTGACTGCTTCTTGATATTGTTGTGAGCGGGTGGGATCATAAATCAGATACAGACAAAGATGCACACACAGGCAGGCGCCCGCAGCTGCGCGCGCGACCGCAGGCGCGCATACACACACACACGCGCACGCATGCACGCACACATGTGCGCGCACGCACGCACACACACACACACACA
>CM065715.1:14319493-14321993 GCA_033310375.1 Conus canariensis
TACCCCTTCAGCCGTGCATTCCACGCACTGTGGTCTGGCAATTTAGTAGATGTGGTGTAGCGTATATTGATTTGTCCGCACGCAGTGACACCTCCTTGATGAAACTGAAACTAAAATACTCTCTCTGTGTCTCTCTCTGTCTGTCTGTCTGTCTGTCTGTCTGTCTGTCTGTCTGTCTCTCTCTCTCTCTCTCTCTCTCTCTGTCTCTCTGTCTCTGTGTGTCTGTATGCCTGTGTGTGTGTGTGTGTGTGTGTGTGTGTGTGTGTGTGTGTGTGTGTGTGTGTGTGCGTGTGTGTGTGTGTCTGTGACAAACCTAGACATTTAACGAACGTATAGACTACATTTAGATTTGACATCTCTAAAACTCCATATTAACGATTTTGTTACAAAAGATACAGTAATACAGACTTAAAATGTCCGTTTTGCCCAACTGAAAAAGAAGAAGAATTACATTTTGTTTATGTTGCTTGAATTACATTTTGTTGATGTTGCTCTATTTTGAACGGCTTAAGAGCACAGTACATACCATCTAAATTTTGGAACGATACTACTCAGTTAAGATTGACACTGTTTATATCATCTAAGCATAAACGAACGGTTGGAACTTTGTCAATATATCTGTATAAGGCATTCAAGTTGCATTCAGTTATCATGTATTGAATGCATAGTAAAATGTATTGTTGACAATGTGCTTGTGTATTTCTGTTAGGTCTGATTATTTTTGTTTATTTGCATTCGTTTATGAGGGGCAATGGCCTATACATGAATAAACTTTCCGTATCCGTATCCGTATCCCCCCTCCCTCTCTCTCTCTCTTTGGCTGTTTCTCTCTCTCTCTCTCTCTCTCTCTCTCTCTCTCTCTCTTCCCCCCCCCCCCCCCCCGTCCATCCATCCATCCATCTATCCATCCATATATCTATCTATCTGTCTATCTATCTATCAATCTCTCTCTCTCTCTCTCTCTCTCTCTATCTATCTATCTATCTATCTATGTGTATGTGTGTGTGCGCGTGTATGTGTATGTGTGCGTGTATGTGTGTGTGTCTGTGTCTTTGTCTGTGTGAGTCTGTGTGTGTCTGTGTGTCTGTGTGTGTGTCTGTGTGGGTGTGTGTATCTGTGTCTGTGTCTATGTCCGTGTCTATGTCTAGGTGTAGGTGGGGAGAAAGAGTGCTGGCTAACAACTGCTCTAGAAAAAAAATCTTTACAACAAAAAAAACAAAACAAAACAAAACAAAACAGGATTAGGATTGAAGGAGAGGAAGGCGGGTACAAGCAGAAGACGACTGGGGCGGGAGGGAGGAAAAGGGAGGGGGAAGAAGGAGAGCAGATGGGAAGAAGAAGAAAAAAAAGTATGGGTGAAAAAGAAAGCGTGAAAGGGGAGGCCGTCAGCCATTCACTGACAGCCAATGAGACTCACTGAATTCGTCCTGTGAACAGAACCGTTTCTGTCGCCTGTCTGGACCCCTCTTTCGTCTCCCGCCGAGACACAACAGTAAAGCTGGCTCTGGGTCTGGTGGTCTACGCCGTGGCATCTACCTAACAAAGACAAAGCGCCTACAAATCACTGAAAGTCTCACCCCGCTATGCTGAAATCGCCGTCCAACGGTCTCTCAAAGCAGCCAGCGAAGGGATAGAACTTGGTAGAAAATGGAGAGAAAATGTCGTGGATAAATCATTGGCTGAAAGTAAATGTGAAAAAGAAAATCAATATAAAACGAAATGTGATTTTCATTATACTTCAGGACTGAAAATAAAAATAATTATATAGGGAAGGTCCATATGTCTCAACAGGATTTGTGTTCAGGTCAGTAGTTTAATGATTCGAGCATTTTCAACCAATGCTGTAGATGCTTTGAGTAGTATGAGTGGATCTTTCCAAACTTTAGATCGTACTTACTGTGCTCTTAATTCGCTCAAAACAGAGCGACATGAAATAAAATGTGATAAATCTTCTTTTTCATTATGACAAAGCGGATTTTTTACGTCAGTATTACTGTGTATTTTTGGGTTTTTTTTTTTAACGAATTCGATGATCTGCTGTTTCTGAGACACCAAAGATAAATCTACTCTATACGTTTTTCAAATGTCTGTAAGTTCGTTGCAGAGAGAGAGAGAGAGAGAGAGAGAGAGAGAGAGAGAGAGAGAGAGAGAGAGAGAGAGAGAGAGAGACGAACGGACAGACAGACAGACAGACAGATAGACAGACGGACAGAAAGACGGACAGAGAGAGAGAGAGAGAGGGAAGGAGAGAGCGAGAGGCAGTGAGAGTCAGAGAGAGAAAGAGAGAGAGAGAGAGAGTAACACACACACTAACACACACACACACACACACACACACACACACACACACACACACACACACACACACACAGAGTAACACACACACTAAGACACACACACGCACACACACACACACACACACACACACACACACACACACACACACACACACACACACACACACACTACCTCTTGGGACACAGGAAGAGAGAAACATCTG
>CM065715.1:14331993-14334493 GCA_033310375.1 Conus canariensis
ACCTTTTTTTTTTAGCTGAGCCCCAAACACTTTCAACTCTGTGTAAGAAACGACCGGTGCTGGAAAAGCCGACAGCTAAAGGCCTCTGATAGGACTCGAACTAACGACCATCGACCTTGAAGCTTGAGACATTCACCGCTGAGCCACGGCACTTGCTGTCTGTTCTTCTGAGTTTCTTTGGTTATTTTTGATGGATGGCTTCAGAAAAGTGACAACAAAGTGTTAAATAAATAATGATGTCCCTTCTCTGATCTCATTCACTTTGTCTGTCTCTGTCTCTGTCTGACTGTCTCTCACTCCGCCTGTCAGTCTCTCGCTCTCTGTCTGTCTCTGTCAATCTTTTCCTCACTCTCTGTCTGTCTGTCTGTCTGTCTGTCTGTCTGTCTGTCTGTCTGTCTGTCTCTCTCTCTCTCTCTCTCTCTCTCTCTCTCTCTGATTTGGTTCGGCTTTAATTAGCCTTTTACTGAAGGCTTTTTCACACGATTGTCAGGGTTATGACTCTCCTCGCTTACTTCCTACTATCTGTCCCCCTCTCTCCTTCTCTCTCACTTGAACTTGATCTGTCTCCGTCTGTCTCTGTCAGTTTCTCTCTGTCCGTGTCTTTCACGTTAAAAAAAAAATGTATGTTTCCCAGGTTGTCTCCCTATCTGTCTACCTGTCTATCTGTCTGTTTGTCTGTCCGCCTGTCTGCCTGTCTATCTTTCTGTTTGTCTGTCTTTCTGTCTCTGTCTGTCTGTCTGTCTCTGTCCCTATGTCTCTCTCTGTCTCTGCTCTGTCTGTCTGTCTGTCTCTGTCTCTGTCTCTCTCTCTCTCTCTCTCTCTCTCTCTCTCTTTCTTTCTCTCTCCCCCTTTCCCCTCTCTTTCCCTCTCTCCGATTTACCTTGATTCAAATGAACCTTGTACTTCAGGCTTTTCTCAGGATGTCCCCATGTTCTGCAATGTATTGACGTTTCGTTAAAACAGCCGATTGCTGTTACCTCGATCACTGTGCTTAAGAGTCCATTCGCTTTAGAGAATGGCAGATAAGATGACACTTCTGCTGCCCCTCCGCCATTCTGGTGTCCCTCCTTCCCTCCCTCCCTCTCTCTTTATCTGTCTCTTGTTTCTCTCTCTCTCTCTCACTTTCTCTCTCTCTCTGCTCTCTCTCTCTAACTTTCTCTCTCTTCTCTCTCTCTCTCTCTCTCTCTCTCTCTCTCTCTCTCTCTCTAATGAAGTGCGGACAAATTGTTCATTTTCCCAGTTATATATAGCGAAAAGACAAAATGTCACTGTCGTGTTATCATCAGATGATGAACTTGTAATTAAATCAGTTGCGAAATTCATCGCGGAAGCATAGAAAATTAGACAGATGAAGGATAGTGAAATTTAATATAATGCATTATTAGAGGTATATGAATGAATGTTATCATTCATCGAATGTGGAAGAGATCAGTAAGTTACAATGTCATCATTCGATTGAGTGGATGGTCGAGTCAGTTTTAAGATTTTTTTTTTTAAACCTTACTGCATTACTCCTGTGCGTGAGGACATAATTAATGTTACGAATTTATTTGTTTTTGTTAACCTTTGATTTGATACACACTAAGAATGAATGTTTACTGTTTCTTTGTAGGAAAGGAAGCGGGAAATGTTATTGTTCTGTTACCCCCTCCCCCCTTGTCAAAAGACCTCTTTGGTAATGACGATAAAATATCAAAATGTGTCAGAGTGTCTCTCTTTCTCTCTCTCTCTCTCTCTCTCTCTCTCTCTCTCTCTCTCTCTCTCTCTCTCTCTCTCTGAATTCTCTCAATAGACGTGCAGCAAAGCTACTACTCCTTCCGGCAGTACCTGTAACAACAAATGAAAAACTAAAAGCGCTGAACATACTTTCTGTCTGTTTGTCCGTCTGTCTGTTTGTCCGTCTGCCTGTTTGTCCGTCTGTCTGTCTCTCTGTCTGTCTCTCTCTCTCTCTCTCTCTCTCTCTCTCTCTCTCTCTCTCTGATTTGCTTTGGTTTTAATGAACCGTTCACGGAAGGCTTTTCACACGATTTCCCCATTTTCTGCAATTTACTGACGTTTTGTCAAAACAGCCGATTGCTTTTACCTCGATCACAGTGTTTTGAAATCCATTGCCTGTAGAAATCACGGAGAATCAGAGATCAACATGACACCTTCCGCTGCTGCTCCGCTGTTCTGATGCTCCTCTCTCTCTCTCTCTCTCTCTCTCTCTCTCTCTCTCTCTCTCTCTCTCTCTCTCTCTCTCTTTGTCTCTCCTCTCTCTCTCTCTCTCTCTCTCTCTCTCTCTCTCTGCATGTGTGTATGTGTGTATGTGTGTGTGTGTGTGTGTGTGTGTGTGTGTGTGTGTGTGTGCGCGCGCACGCACGCGTGTGTGTGTGTGTATGTGTGCGCGTGTGCGCTCGTGCGTTCGTTCGTATGTGCGTGCGTGCGTGCGCGCACGCGGCCTAATATTCCGATAGGTTATTGTCTCTGAAGGAAATTCATGGCCGTGTAGCGTATCAAA
>CM065715.1:14346993-14349493 GCA_033310375.1 Conus canariensis
CAGCCGAGCATTCTATCCCTAAATGTAAAGTTTAAAAAGATTGGTAAATATATGGGTAATGTATGGTGGACGGAAGAATGTAGACTAGCTGTTAAATCAAAGCGAATAAGTTACAAGGCTTGGTTACGAAATAAGACAGAAGAAAATTTTGTCATTATGAAGCAAGAAAAGAACAAATGTAATAAAATTATTGCTCAAGCTAAAAAGAAATACTGGGCAGAATTTTGTGAGACCGAAGTAAAAGAATCGAAGGATATGTTTAAAGTTTGGAAAAAAAGTAAAACAAATGAAAAATTGTTACAAAACACAAGCTTACCCTGTAAAATTAACAAAAGAATTTCCAAGCACAATGGATAAGGCGGAAGCTTTCTCCCATTTCTTTTCGGAAAATAGTCGAGCTGTAAATCTTCCAGCAGAAATCAAGTACCATGGACAAAAAGAGGAACAAAAAGAGCAATATAAGAGTCCCATACCAGACAATAATAACTACTTAAATTCTCCATTACAATCATCAGAACTTCTTGAAGCGATAGAATCCATTACATCTTATGATTCAGCAGTGGGCCTAGATGGTATTTCTTACGAGCTTCTTCGTCACTTGCCTTCTTCGTGGAAAATATTACTACATTCGTTGTTCCAAAAATGTTGGACGTACGGCACTATTCCTACAATCTGGAAAAGTTCAGTGGTAGTACCAGTACCAAAAGAAGGTAAAACGAGAACATCTGTAAATAGCTATAGACTCATTGCTTTAACATCCCATGTTGGTAAACTTCTTGAAAAAGTTGTACAAACACGTTTATTATATTATTGTGAAAAAAATGACATTATTCCAGTCCAGCAAGCTGGATTCAGAAAAGGGCGTTGCACAACTGATCATTTAGTGAAACTAACTTCTCATATAAAAAAGCAATTTTCACGCAGAAAAAGTACATTAGCTACATTCTTTGATGTAAAGAAAACATATGACCGTGTTTGGCATGCTCGATTATTGTATAAACTGAAAAATATTGGTATTTCTGGGAATATGTATGATTATATAAAAAAAACTTTCTAGAAGGAAGAAATATATGTACACGAATTGGAAAAATATATTCATCATTCAGGAAAATAGATATGGGCATTCCTCAGGGATCTGTTATTGCACCTTTATTATTTACGATCCTTATACATGATCTCCCAAAGGCATTATCAAAATCCACCAATGTAGTGCAGTATGCAGATGATATTGCCATTTGGATTAATACTTCATTAAGGAAGCACTCGAATAAAAGGGCAGTAAAATTTGTACAGACAATGTATCAAGGAGAATTGGACAGATTGTCTGCTTACATGAAAGAGAACGGTCTTGAATTATCTGGTGAGAAAACTTGTTTAATGCTTTTTAATAATGGCGAAAACCCAAAAGCTCTGCCCAACTTTATTCTTGATAACAATGTTCTACAATATAAGCAAACAGTCAAATTCTTAGGAGTGTTTTTAACACCGAAGCTGAACTGGAAAAAAATATTGAAAATTTGATAGATAAAGCTAGGAAAAGATTAAATTTGCTCAAAATTATATGTTGTCAACTATGGGGTCAAGACTGTACTGCACTTTTACATTTATATACGTCGTTAGTCCGATCAAAATTAATATATGGACAGGAAGTATACTTCTCTGCATCTAACTACCTTTTAAAGAAACTGCAAAGCTTAGATAGTAAAGCTTTAAAATTAGCTTTGGGTGTTCCAGTGCACACAAACACAATGAAATGCTATAAGGAGGCAAACATTTTACCTCTTAATGAACAACGAACGTTGGATGTGTCCAAATACGTTGTAAGAGGCCTATCTGTAAAAAACTCTGCTACTGATGAAATTCTTATGGATTCCAACAAGGAATACCCCAAAAGGTCTAAAAATATATCATACATAGAGCCAATTAGAAATTTCACTTGTGAGCTTTTGTCAGAATGTAGTATTGATATTGATGCAATTTCGGAGGTTCCCATTTTTCCTCAAATGCCCCCATGGGAGCATCTCAACGCAAAAATTGATGATGAATATACTACTTTGAAGAAAGATGACAATGTAAATATTCTAGTAAATGAAGTTCGAGAACATTTGGAAAAGACTTATCCAAATCATTTAAAAATATTTACAGATGGTTCAATAATGGAAACGTCTGACAGTGGTGCTGGATTCACTATACCATCCTTAAATGTGCAAAAGTCTTTCTATTAGGCAGAGAATTTTCAGTTTATACATCAGAGCTATATGCAATTATGAAAGCTCTGAATTATATCTTATATGACACGCCAGTATCATTTTATAGTGTGCTATTTTGTGTTGATTCAAAATCAGTTTTACAATCATTAAAGCACTGGAACTCTAAAATTAGAACTGATATTCTTTTTGAAATTAAGCATCTATTACATTGTTTACTTTCCCGAGGTATAGCAGTTGATTTTTGCTGGGTTCCTTCACATTGTGGCTTAAAAGGGAATGAATTAGCAGAC
>CM065715.1:14356993-14359493 GCA_033310375.1 Conus canariensis
CTAGCTTGGTAAATGAACATCAGGTAGGTTACATCAAAGGTAGAAACATCGCAACAGTCATAAGATCGATTGATGACGTAATCAATTACCTAAATAAAACTAATAGAGCCGGCTTTTTGCTCGCTATTGATTATGCAAAAGCATTTGATTCGATATCAAAGAGTTTTCTGCTGAAAGTGTTTGACATTTTTGGTTTTGGACCAGATTTTAAAAAGTGGGTATCTATTTTGATAAACAGAAACATGACCTCTGTAAATCACGGAGGTTGGATTTCCGAGCTCTTTGATGTGAATTGTGGAATAAGACAAGGTTGCCCTTTCTCACCATTAGCCTTTGTGCTAGCTGTCGAGTTACTAGTCATTAAGATTCGGAATAGTTCGATTGCAGGCATCAAAGTTCCTTTACCTTCTGGGAATGGAAATTCTAGTATAAAGATAAAACAAATGGCAGATGACACAACATTGTTTCTCAAAGACCGATATGATATGTTTAAATCATTAGAAATCTTGTCATCATTTGAAAAGTTTTCTGGATTAGTATTGAATGTTCAGAAAACAAAAGCTCTACTAATGGGAACTATGGAAAAAAGACCCAGATCTTCCATTCACAACAGTGAACAGAATGAAAGTTCTGGGAATTTATTTTGATACCAACGAGATGGCGAAGAACATTGATGAAAACTGGAATGAAAGAATCGATAAAATGAATAGTATAATAAATAATTGGAAAAGGAGAGATCTCTCCATTCAAGGTAAAGGGATTGTTATAAAAACGTTTCTGATAAGTCAATTTGTTTATGTAATGCAGTCTATTGGTCTTCCAGATGCAGTGCTGCGTAAAATTAATACAGCGTTATACCGATTTGTATGGCAGAAAAAAAATTCAGTAACAGGAAAGCATTCGAGAAAGTGAAGAGGAAAGTAATGGAATCAAACGTAGACGAAGGTGGTCTGAACATGATCAACATGCTTCAGTTCCAGAAGCTTCTGAACTTACAATGGATGGGTAAATTATATAGCGCCAAAGAAAATGAAAACTGGAGGTTGATCCCATTGTGGCATTTGAACAAACTGGCAAACGGGGGTAATTTCTCCAATGTAAACACAAGGACAAAGGATATGCAGGGCATTGATAGAATTGAAAATGATTTCTGGGAAGACATATTTGCATGTTATCTAGACAACAGAACTATAAGTAAACAAAGTGAAATAAACAGTGGTCATTTCCAGTCACAGCTTCTCTTCAACAACTCTCTCATTAAATACAAAAATAAAGTAATATTCTTTCCAAACTGGCACAATTCAGGAATTGAACACATGAAAGATATAATCCATCAGAACGAACATAGATGTCTGTCTCTTGAGGAAGTACAGAATATGGTTGGGCGAAGCAAGGCTAACATTATTTTTGAATATAATGCCCTTATTAACTCTATTCCCAAAGAGTGGATTCAATGGATAGAGAGAGGAGATCCTTGCACAAGCCGACAGGATTGTGATGCAAAACATTTCAATACAAAGCCAAAGAACATCAGGGAAATGTTATCCAAAGACAACGTAACAAATTTACCAACGGCCCATTATTTCTGGGACAGGAAATTTGGTTACACCCTAGACAAACAGGCCTAATCTAGGGCTAAAGAAACCACCAAAGAAGTGCGACTTAGAGTCCTTCACTGGAAAGTGTTACATAATATTTACCCTACAAATATAATGTTGAACAAAATGAAAATACGAGAAAATAATCAATGTTCATATTGTGTTGATAAGGTGGATTTTATTGAACATTTTTTCTATAATTGTCCAGTTGTAAAGAATTTTTGGAATTTCATTGAGCAAAAAATTTATGTAGACACAAATATGTCTTGGTGTAAACAGTTCATTCTGCCCACGTGGAAAATATGTATACATAAACCTCATTCTATTGGTTGGGAAAATGTCCATAAGTATTTTTAAAAAGACACTGTCTGCATTCTCATTGCAATCAATCTTTGAAAAAGAATTCAACGTAAGGAGCTAGTTTATACCTCACTTCATCTTCCAGCTTCTTCCGACCCCGTCCACATGTCCCCCCCCCCTCCCCCCCCCCCCCCCCCCCCCCCCCCCCGCCCTCTCCCCACCGCCTTCTCCGGCGCTCGCTGTCCCTTTTCTCTGCCTTCTTGTTTTCTGTTGGCCTGTGTCGGTTCACTAGCAGCTGGCTCTCTCTCTTATACAGTTATTTATAATCACTTTTAGGTCGTGTTTCCAAGTTTTAAGTAATCATTTCAATCATTCTTTCATTTATTAATGTATTTCATTTCCTCTCGGGGATGGGGTGGGGGTGCGGAAGACCGTGATTCACTGTATCTGTGCCTATTCTTTCTAGAATTGTGCATATTTTCGGATAGTATTTATTAACTTGTATATGCTTTTGACCATTGACGATTGATTTCGTAGGCTTGTAGAGTGGTACGCGCGCGCACGTGCATATACGCACATAAGCACACGTACACTCAATCACT
>CM065715.1:14364493-14366993 GCA_033310375.1 Conus canariensis
GGGTGGGGAGGGGGAAGGGGGTTGGGTGTCGGAAGGGATAGATCTGGAAACGGTTTCATGATGTATTACTTTTCTCGTTGATGAAAGGCAGAAAGGTGATAAGGTTGCTTTCTGTTGTAGCATGGGCTGGAACGTGATGCCTAGTGATTGGAGTGGAAGGAGGATATGTGTTTCTATGGTAGGCTACCAATGTTTCAGTTCACAGCTGGTCATTGTCAGCTGGCTGGAGAGACTGAAGACCACAGATTTCTGTTATAGCAGTGTACGCGTTCTTTTCTCCAACTGTCTGTCTGTCCTTCTCTTTTGTGTTCGTTAAGTCTGTTTGTCTAAGTGTCTGTAGATGGAATGTGTGTGTAAGTGCGCGCGCGCGCGCGCGCGCGCGCGTGTGTGTGTGTGTGTGTGTGTGTGATTAAAAGAGGGAGGGACCATGAGGGGGACGAGAGAGGGAGAGAGAGAGAGAGAGAGAGAGAGAGAGAGAGAATGTGTGTGTGTGTGTGTGTGTTTATAACTGTAAACATATGAGTGTATCAGTTTGTCTTTGAGTGTGTGTATCTATGTTAGAGATCAAAGGGTGGTGGTGGTGGTGGTGGTGGTGGTGTGTGTGTGTGTGTGTGTGTGTGTGTGTGTGTGTGTGTGTGTGTGTGTGTGTGTGCGCGCGCGCGCGCGTGTGTGTGTGTGTGTGTGTGTGTGTGTGTGTGCGCGTGTGTGTGTGTAGGGGGGGGGGGGTTGGGGGGGGTGTGCGTGTGTGTGTGTGTCTGTTTGTCTGTCTGTCTGTTTGTGTCTTCGTGTGTTGATAACAGATGTATTTTTCATTTTGTCCAAGCCTGCACATGATTCATTCTCATATCCTGTACATATTTGTTCCTTCCATGTTTTCCCCTGCGAATATCCCTAAGTCTTTTGACCCCTTACACTTTCTATGGCAAGAAAAGGGCAAATACTCCTTGTTGAGACCGACCACCTGAAATTGTGTGATTACCCAAGGCCGCCACCATCCCCAGCATCTGATAGACTAATGAGCTCTGGCCAAAGTACCCCCATCGCTGTCGAACGGGATGGTACCCATTCGAACAGACAATCAACTTTTTGTGTCTAATCGTGGGGCTGTCTGACGTTCAGTGTGTGTAGAGCAAGCCAGCCATCAGGCCTTCTGCCCAGTCAAAGGAGAGATTACTGTAGCTCAAATGAGAAGGCCGGTGCCAGCTATGAAACTTCTGCAGTCCTGTGGAGATCTGAATGTGTGTGTGTGTGTGTGTGTGTGTGTGTGTGTGTGTGTGTGTGTGTGTGTGTGTGTGTGTGTGTGGGTACGTGCGCCTGTGTGTGTGCATGTGTGCGTGTGCACGCGAGCGCATGTGTGTGTATGTGTGTGTGTGAATGTGTGTGTGTGAATGTGTGTGTGTGTGTGTCTGTGTGTGTGAGTGTGTGCTTAAATGTGTGTGTGTGTGTGTGTGTGCATGCGCGCGCGCACGTGTGTGTGTGTGTGTCTGTGTGTGCGCGCGCATGTGTGTGTATGTGTGTCTATCTGTCTGTCTGTCTGTCTGTCTGTGTCTACATCTGTGTCTGTGTGAGAGTGTGTATGTGTATGTCCATTCCCAACTTCTGATGATTACCTTCGAGCAAAGTACTCATCCATCACTGTCTGAGCAGCCAGCACGAGTAGAAGTGGGTTCGTGTTTGTAAACAAAGTCGATGGATGTCATGATCTGGCGAGCCAAGGGAAAGGTCAGTGTACAAAAGAGTGCGCGTTCCACTCTCGCCGTCTCTACAATAATTACTCTCTCTCTCTCTCTCTCTCTCTCTCTCTCTCTCTCTCTCTCTCTCTGTATGTGCTTGTGTGTGTGTGTGTGTGTGTGTCTATTTGTCTGGCTGACTAGCCATCTACGCACTCACCCCCGATCCCAGGATGACTAGATGGTCTTCGTCGTCTCAACGGACAACAAATATTTGTCCCGTCTGTTTGTCTGTCTGTCTGTGTTGATAACAGACTTATGTTTCCTTTTGTCCAAGACTGCATGTAATTCATTGTCACATCCTGTACATAATTCTTCCTTCCACGTCTTCCTCTTCCAATGTCCCCGAGGGGCGGGCGTTGACCCATAGTGTGATTACCCAAAGAAGCCACCATTGCCAGCATCTGATAATGAGCTGTGGGCACAGTACCTCCATCACTGTCCAACTGGATACTAGCCATTCCAGCAGACCATCGTGGAGTTGTCTGACGTTCCATGTGTGTTAATTAAGCAAGCCCACCATCAGGTCTTCTGCCTAGTCAAAGGAGAGATTAGCAAGTTACCCCTGCCAGATTTGAGACTTCAGCAGTCCTGTGGAGATCTGAATGTGTGTGTGTGTGTGTGTGTGTGTATATATATATATATATGTGTGTGTGTGTGTGTGTGTGTGTATTCAATTATAAACAAAGCTTGATCTTATGTCTTAGATTGAAGAAATATGGGGAGATAAGCATTCATATCTGCAGTGGTAGATTATTCTGCCTAACTAA
>CM065715.1:14371993-14376993 GCA_033310375.1 Conus canariensis
TCAGTTACCGTTGGGACGAGAGTACACGGGACATGTGTCGACTGTTTTCTGTCGTGTGAGAGAGATATAGAGAGAGAGAGGAGAGGGTAGATAGATAGATAGATAGATAGATAGATAGATAGATAGATAGATAGATAGATAGACAGACAGATAGATAGGTAGGTAGGTAGATAGATTGATTAATTGATTGACTGATGGGCAGATAGATAGATAAACAGTTAGATAGATAGATAGATAAATAAATAGAGAGATAGATAGACAGACAGAGAGACAGACAGACAGACAGGCAGACAGACAGACAAATAAGCAAGAGAGTGTGTGTGTGCATGTGTGTATGTGTATGAAGAGAGAGAGAGAGAGAGAGAGAGAGAGAGAGAGAGAGAGAGAGAGAGAGAGAGAGAGATTCCGAGTCAAACACTGGACGGGGAAACATTACCCATAGCGTTGGTCAGCAAATTTCAGCAAAACACTCCGAAACGCATCCACGAACCCCCCGACCTCCCGGTTATGAAACCGTGGCACTAACCGCTGCGCCAAAAGGATTGTGCGTCGTCCACGTTTGGACCTGTGGATATGGGGCACGTGAAACATGACTGAGCCTTTGACACCGCGGTCTGGCAAGGTCTTCTGTGGGGTGATCAGGTATTGGGCTGGACTCGGGCTGGAAATTGGGCGGGTATCAAGAGTAGTTCGGTGGTGAAGCAGTGAGTCTCTCAATCACTCGTTGCCAATTCCAATTCCGCAGGGCGCCCATCATGACAATGGGCCATTTGGCCGCCCCGTCCTCACACATTGTTGTTGTTGTTGTTCTGGTAGTGGCGGCCACAGAAGTCAGAGAGCCCCCCCTCCCCCCCCCACCCCCCCTTATCACCGCTGTCCGGATATGGTTATCCCCATCTGTCATGTCCTTGAGATGGATGTGGTCATGAAACCGAAATGTAACTAAAATGATGTGTGTGTGTCAGCGATGGTATGTGTCATTTATAAAGTTGTTATAAATAGATAAATATTGGTAATAATATGAGTAGCTATTTACACTGGTTGTGATAGAAGTCACTTCTATTCTGATACGAGCTTTGAAGACACTCTTCTTTCCCCTCCTACGGTCGTTTAAGTCCTCGAACAACATGAATTGAAATAAAAATGATGACAATAACTGGATGAGCTTTTAGATGAATATTAATTAAATTGTAAATAATACACAAAGCTACATAAACAGACTTTGTCTACATTATAAATGCTTTGAAGATCCTTTTCGCAGAAACCGTTATTTACATTGTTAGTGAAAGCAAATGAATGCTATTTATTTTGTGAGTAACAGGTGTTTGTCTTCTCATCGCTGACAAAACTCATTACATCTCTGGCAGAGGTCCCCCCCCTTCCCCTATGTTTATGGCCAGTTCTGGACAGTCTGTGGAGATTTCAGCCTCCAAGAAATGTGGAGTCACCTCTAGCAAGGTCTTTCTGGTGCCATGGTCTCTGGTGAATTGCTAAGCCGGTTATCTCTCTGCCAATGGATTGATGTCCTCTGTTGAAGAACACAGAGGTGTCAGGCTAATTCCATAGTCCGCTAACCGTCGGGTCACGCAGTGTGGGACGAGTTCAAAGCTTAGTGAAAGAGGTCAATGCTTCTTTGCTGGGTTGGCACTGGTCTTTGTGGATTTGGTGCGTGTGTGTGTGTGTGTGTGTGTGTGTGTGTGTTGTTGTGTGTGTGTGTGTGTGCGTGTGAGTGTGAGTGAAGTTTCGTTAAACCAACACTTCTTTGTCAGCAGTAGTATTTTTAGATGTGTGTGTGTGGGGGGGGGGGGGGGGGGGATGGGGGGTTAAGGGGGCTGTGATTAGTCTGTCAACCCATTTGTTTGGCACAACTTCGTTCTGTATGTCTGCCTGTCTCTTGCTGCTTTTTCTCTATATCTCACACTCATGCCCCCACCACCCAAAAAAAAAAAAGAAAAAGAAAAGAAAAGAAAGAAATAAACAACAACAAAAACAAACACACACACACCACACACACACACACACCACACACACACACACACACACACACACACCACACACACACATATATGCACGCATACGCACGCACGCACGAACGCATGCTAGCACACGCACGCACGCACGCACACGCAACACACACACACACACACACACACACACACACACCACACACACACACACACACACACACACACACACACACACACACCACACACACACACACACACACACACACACACACACACACACACACACACACACACACACACACACACACACACACACACACACACACACACACACTGATTTTCCCAAAAGGGCTAAAAACATATCATCTCAAACAACTCTTAGAACATATACTTCCTCGATTTTAGAATCCTCAGATATCAAACTAACATCTATTGCAAACAGATCTATTGTGTCTCCTGTCCCTCCCTGGAAACTAATACTAGCACATTTTGATATTGAGCATACAGATTTAACAAAGGCTGAAAATACTAATTTATTGTTATCCAATATCAAAATGCATTTGCATGATCACTATTCCAACCATTTGAAGATATACACTGATGGATCATTAATCAATGAACATGCAGGTGCAGCATACATTATCCCAGGCCTTAACAAAGAAAAGTCTTATTATCTCGGAAAAAAACAAATCTATATTCACGGCTGAGTTATTTGCTATAATTATGGCTTTAAAGTTTGTTGTTGATTACCCTCAAAATTTATTTAAAGTTGTTTTATGTGTAGATTCCAAGTCAGGTCTTACTGCAATGAAGAATTTTAAATTAAAAGTTCGACCTGAGATGATCACTGAAATAAATAATTTAGTACATTTCCTCTCAGTCAGAGACAACGAAATAACATTTCTTTTGGGTGCCCTCCCACTGTGGGTTATACTATAATGAAAAGGTTGATGTTCTAGCAAAAAAGGAGCAAAACGATCATCAGATTCGCATTTTTTTAACTTCTCTATGTCAGTGCAAGAGTGCTATACTTTGGCAGAAAAAGTACAATTTTCTCATTTTCATTTGATAGAAAGAGAAACTGGGTGTTTTGGTTTACACGATGAAATGAAAAATATGCATGAAAAGTTAAGTAAGTACGATCAAAACATTTATCGTAGACGTCAGATAAGTTCCTTGATCTGTAGATGGAAATTGGATTGTTTAAAAACAAAGTATGTCAAAAATATACATTGTGTATGTGGTCATAGCATTTCAATTCATCACATTCTTGTGTGTAACTTAATGAAAAAATTCATTCCAAATACGTCTGTACAGCCTATTCAAAATGTTTTCCTGTTAGCAAGTGAAACATATCTTTTCTTTTTGCACTTAGCTAAAAGTCCAATTGGCAAATACTTATAATCGATAACAGTCAGTGGTGAGACAGAACAGAAGAGTTATACGTTTGATTTTTCTTTTTGTTTGTTTGTTTGTTTGTTTTTTATCTTTGATTAAGTGGATATTCTATTTTTGTGTTATAGTTGTAGATAAGTTAATTCTTTTGACTCGTTGTGTTAACCTTTTTTCCCAGCCCCGATTATGTTTTTTTTTTTCGTCTAATATCACGTAACGTGGAAAGACGTAAAACAAAAACAACAACAACAACAACAACACACACACACACACACACACACACACCACACACACACACACACACACACACACACACCACACACACACACACACACACACACACACCCCTACGCAGGCACGCACACACATACACTAACTAATAAAGACTGGCATGAATGTACGCGAATCGGCATGTCCGCGCTTACATTCATACATACATACATATATATTCACGCGCGCGCGCACACACACACACACACACATACACACACACATACACACACACACACACACACACACACACACACACACACACACACACACACACACACACACACACACACACGTGTCCATATAACAACGCTCTCGTGCGCACACTTGCATTCACTATGCCAAATTGCAATGTAAGTGACATGCGCAGCAGTCATCAAATCTGCCGCGGAGCTCTCTCCGTCGTTTTATGGCCAGTCGTTGACGATCTGTGGAGATTTCAGCCCCGAAATGATGTGATGCCACCTTTGGCACCATTTCTATCCTGCTGCTTCTTGAGGGCTGTATGATCTCCACTTCCACACTCTGTCTTCTCTTCGTGTTTGTTTCCTGGCTTCTCTCTCTTTCTTTCCTCTCTCTGTCTCTCTCTCTCTGTCTCTCTGTCTCTCTGTCGCTCTGTCTCCCTGTCGCTCTGTCTCTCTCTCTCTCTCTCTCTCTCTCTCTCTCTCTCTCTCTCTCTCTCTTCTCTCTCCTCTCTCTCTCTCTCTCTCTCTCTCTGTCTTTGTTGTTGTTGTTTTGTTTTACGTCTTTCCACATTACGTGATATTAGACGGGAAAAAAATTGGGGCCGGGGATAAAAGGTTAACACAAAGAGTAAAAAAAAAAAAAAAAACAAAAAAAAAAAAACAAAAAACCAACAACTTATCTACAACTATAACACAAAAATAGAAAATCCACTTAATCAAAGATGAAGGGAAAAAAACCCATATAACTCTTCTGTCTCATCTCACTACTGACTGCTATCTATTATAAGTATTTGCCAATTGGACTTTTAGCTAAGTGTAAAAAGAAAAGATATGTTTCACTTGCTGACAGGAAAACATTTTGAATAGGCTGTACAGACGTATTTGGGATGAATTTTTTCATTAAGTTACACGAAAGAATGTGATCAGTTGATATGCTATGACCACATATACAATATATATTTTTCACATACTTTGTTTTAAAACAATCCAGTTTCCATCTACAGATCAAGGAACTTATCTGTCGTCTACGATATATGTTTTGATCGTACTTACTTAATTTTTCATGAATATTTTTCATTTCATCGTGTAAACCAAAACACCCAGTTTCTCTTTCTATCAAATGAAAATTAGAAAATTGTACTTTTTCTGCCAAAGTATAGCACTCTTGCACTGACATAGAGAA
>CM065715.1:14389493-14396993 GCA_033310375.1 Conus canariensis
CTTGTGAACTTGTTGATTTTGGCTTCCATTGCCTCCACTATGCTGGTGCAAATGTCGTATATCATCAGAGGCCATAGGAGCTTTGGTATCAGCATGAACTGCAGACACCAGACCTTGTATTTGCCAGGGAGCCCACACTGGTCAATGGTCTCCAAGCCTTTTCTCCGCCATCTGCTTGGTTTCTTTGCTCTTTGTGTGTCTTTCAGCGTATCATCATACCATCTTCCAAGGCTCTTGACTGGTTCTTCTGTGACTGTTGGAATGGCCTGGTTGGCAACACTGAAGACTACAGATCCGGCCACTTTTCCTTTCCTCAGTGAGAGACTCCGTGATTTCTTTGGCTTGAACTTCATTCTGGATGAGGCAACTATGTCGTCCAGCCTCTCCAGCACATGACGTGTCTCGTCTTCTCTGGATGAAATCACTGTAGTGTCATCCATGAAGGCCTTGAGAGGAGGCATCTTGTATCCATCGCCAAGGTCTGTTTGTCTCGCGTTGTTTGTTGCTGCTTTCAAGATGAGTTCCATTGCCAGCACGAACAGTATTGGGGAAATTGCACAGCCCATTGCAATACCCACTTCCAAGTTGATCCAGTCTGTTGTGTACTCCTTGGTAGAGAACCGCATTGAGAAGCCATTGAAGTACTTCTTGAGCATGTCGCGGATGTTCTTTGGCACATGGTACATCTCAAGAGCCAACTGTATCATCTCATGGGGCACAGATCCATATGCGTTTGCCAGATCAAGCCACACTACGTCCAGGTCTCTCTTTTCTGTTTTTGCTTTTTGGATTGCGTCCCAGATCATTGTGGCGTGTTCTACACAGCCAGCCACGCCTGGGATGCCACCTTTCTGGACTGACACATCCAAGTATTTGTTTTCCATCAGGTACTTGGTCAGCCTTGCTGCCATGACAGAGAAGAAGATTTTCCCTTCGACGTTCAGTAGTGATATTGGCCTGAACTGGCTGATGTCACTTGAGTTTTGCTCTTTGGGGATGTACACACCATCTGCCGTCATCCACTGGCCGCTGATCTTCTGGTTTCTCCAAGCCGATCGCAGCAGCCTGTGGAGCCACTCCAGCACCTTGGGACATTTCTTGTAAATCTGGTAAGGTATTCCGTTTGGCCCTGGTGATGATTTGGCTCTGGCTTTGTCGACCACCTTCTTGATTTCCGCCAACGTTGGAGGCTTGCCATTGAACTGTTCCTCAGGGTTGGTTGGCCACACCAGACCTTGAATGTCGAGTGGTGCTTTGCTCTGTGGGTCAGAGTATGTTTTCCTCAGATACTGCTCAAGAACTCCTTTGTCCACACTTAGGGTCCCAGATTTTGGCTGCTCAAACAGTGTTCTGGCAAACTGGAAGGGGTCTCTGAAGAAGCGCTCTTGTGTCTTCTTCTTTTTGCTCTTCCTCTTCCTCACAGATTCCGCTTTGCTGAGGGCGCTGTGTTTTTCTTTCAGGTCTTTCCACAGTTTTTCCAAGCCTTGTTTTTCAGCTGGCAGTGCGGTCTTCATTTGCATCTTGAGGTTTTTCTTTTGGACCCTGATCTTGTCCATCTATTCTTGGCGTCTGGATTTCTTTGGAGGTGTTTTCTCTTTGGGTAGTTTTGCTCCATAGGCGTCTCTACATGTGGCATACACAATGTCCCCATATGTGGCTAGTTTGTGTTCCAGGTGCTTTTCCCTATCAGTGCATCGAGCTTTGGACGATTTTTGCATCCAGTTTCTCCCAATCTTCAGTTTCGTTTGCTCGTGGCAGGTTGAGTTTCAGGCGCCTGGCATCGAGGGCCTGTGCAAATTCCTCATCCGAACCAACAGCGTGGATGTCCTTGGCACTGTGGTTTAAATCCTGGCCTTGGTCTTCCGACGTCTTATCTGCTGATGCAGTGCGCTGCTGCTCATTCAGATGAGTCTTCACACATCCCATCTTTGTTCTGTGGATCTTCATGCCACGGGTGGTAGCGAAACGCTTTCCACAGACACATTGATATTCCATTTGGTCCATGTTCATGTCCGTTTGGGATTTGCAGTCATGATTGGTTGAGCACCGATGGATTCATCATTCTCTCCCCCTTTCGGTGAATCCTGGGAGCATCTTTTCCTTTTATTCTTAGTAGCCACATGTTTAAGGCAAAGTGGGGAGCCAGCCCACAGAGCCCTTGGTTCTGGTCTTTCCCAGTGTCCTCCGGTCTTTCCCGAACGTCCTCCGGCCTATTCCCGGAAGTCAATGGTTTACCCATGCATCAGTAGAAAGAAACTCGTGGAGAGCGTGGCAGCAGAGAGTCCTCAGAAGAGAAGCCCCCTTCAAGCAAGTGTTTCGGCCCTTATCTCCTGACACTCTAGGGGGGTTGGGCTTAACAATCATCACAGCACTTATTTGGGAAATGGAAAAACGCTTAATCAACGATGCATATCACATCATGAAATATTTCAATGTCTTCCCCATATGTTCACATTTCCATGACTCGCTCAACGCAGACGTGGATTACTGTAGCTGCATTTCTGATCTTCTGCATTCATGTACACACACGAAGAGAGCTCGTCCTCCAAAATGGATGCGCACTGGTTTTAGTGCTCTGTGTGTGTGTGTGTGGTGTGTGTGTGTGTTGTGTGTGTGTGTGTGTGGTGTGTGTGTGTGTGTGTGTGTGTGTGTGTGTGTATGTGTGTGTGTGTGTGTTTTCCAAAGTAAGAGTGAGAAAGAAGAAAAGTAATCTCCCCTTCCCTTCTACTTACTTCCTCCTCCCCCCCCCCCACCCCCCTCACTCCTTTGCTGCCATCCAAGTTCCCACCTCTCCCACCCATTTACAGAGTGCCATGTACAAGCTCTCAGAGAGGCTTGTCTGGAAGTTCCGTGCAGCACAGTTAGACTCTTGGAAACCTTGTTTTCTTCAAACTCTTCTTCCATAAAAAGGAGAAATGAAGACGGGAAAGACGAAGGCAGGAAAGACGAAGACGGGAAACAGTATGGAAGCTTTGTTTATTGGTTTGTTTGTTTGTTCATTGTTTGTTTTCAAAGAAAATTAGACAAGTTTCCTTTGCTTATTAGGGATGATGATATCTCTACGAAGTTAACTCTGTGTGTATGTGAGTGTGCGTGTGTGTGCATCCTAGTGGCGTGTGTGTGTGTGTGTGTATGTGTGTGTGTGTGTGTGTGTGGCGCGCGCGCGCACGCGCGCGCGCATGTGTGTGTACGTGTGTGTGCGTGTGCGTGTATATGTGTGTGTGTGCGCGCGCGCGCGCGCGCGCGCGTGTGTGTGGTGTGTGTGTGTGTGTGTGTGTGTGTGCGTTTACATGTGCACGCACGTGCATGTGTGCATGCGTGTGTGTTTTATATGTGTATGTTTGTGTAAATGTGTGGGTGTGGGTGTATGTGTGCATGCATGCTTGAGTGTGTGTGTGTGTGTGGTGTGTGGCGCGCGCACACACACACACACACACACACACACACACACACCACACACACACACACACACACACGTGGGTGCGTGTGTGCCGGCCCGTTTTTGTGTATGTCAGTGTTGCTGTTGTAGACGCTAATTGATGTTGGCGGTGTGGTCAAATTTGTGCTGCGTTCTGTTTTTCTCTCTTGTTTCTGGCTTTGCGTAATGGAATGGATGGTGAAATGAAGTGCCAGAGTGCCGTGTATTGATCGAGTCGGACAGAACAGCCCCAGGTAACTAGGTGTGCTGTCTGCGACCAGCCTTGTCTATTTAGAAGGCAGGCAGAGACAGACGCTGGACCAAGAAATAAAAACAACAACAACAGATGTTTCCGTCTGTGCCTTGTGTCACCTTTGGTCTTTACGCACTGGAATTCAGCACTGTTTTTGAAAAAGACGTCTCTCTCTCTCTCTCTGTCTGTATCTCTCTCTGTCTCTCTCTGTCTCTCTCTGTCTCTTTTCTCTGTCTCTCTCTCTGTCTCTGTCTGTCTGTCCTGTCTGTTCTGTCTGTCTGTCTCTCTCTCTCTCTCTCTCTCTCTCTCTCTCTCTCTCTCTCTTCTCTTTTTTCTATGTATACAGGGAGAGATTCTGTATCTTCATATTTATAGCTATGTACACACACACACACACACACACACACACACACACACACACACACACACACACACACACACACACACACACACACACAACACACACACACACACACACACACACACACACACACACACACAGAGAGAGAGAGAGAGAGAGAGAGAGAGAGGTTATAGATTTTTAACATCCTTTCTGATTCCTCTGGAAGAAGTCTAACATTTATCACTGGCGATAATTTTCTGTATGTGACCAGGTTTTGGTTTCACCTTTTCAGAAAGCTAGCTAGCGATATTCCGTTTTTGCGATGTGTTTTGTATAAGAATTTCTCTTTTTTTTTTTCTGGCTCCATGTAGTCACATGAATAGCTCACAGGGTCAAAACACCAACTCATCGGTTAGAAAGTCGAGAGGTTCGATCCTGGTGCCCAGTAAAACCAGGAATGGGCCATTTTTTTTTTTGCTGCCTGAGCTAAACTAGTCGTGTGGTCGAATGTTAGTCCCCACCCATCCATCCACCCACCCTCCACACCCCACCCCCTTCTTCCCACTCACCTACAGTGATGACCTCACCTGCCGGTATCGGAAGAGGTGGATGTTGGCATTAAACGTCAATGCCAGTGAACGGAATCATTCGCTCCCCCTATCTTCAGTGCGCTGTCAGTGACATGATACTGAGACCTCTCATCCTCCTTCCTTTGCCTCGCCCCACCCCCCACCAACCATCTTCTGTCTCTTGCCCATCCTCATGCTGCCTTTCCCCTGTCTGTATTCCAGTGCCTAGCTACTATACCCAGTCAGTGTCTCATTCTGCCTTTCCCCTGTCTGTATTCCAGTGCCTAGCTACTATACCCAGTCAGTGTCTCATTCTGCCTTTCCCCTGTCTGTATTCCAGTGCCTAGCTACTATACCCAGTCAGTGTCTCATTCTGCCTTTCCCCTGTCTGTATTCCAGTGCCTAGCTACTATACCCAGTCAGTGTCTCATTCTGCCTTTCCCCTGTCTGTATTCCAGTGCCTAGCTACTATACCCAGTCAGTGTCTCATTCTGCCTTTCCCCTGTCTGTATTCCAGTGCCTAGCTACTATACCCAGTCAGTGTCTCATTCTGCCTTTCCCCTGTCTGTATTCCAATGCCTAGCTACTATACCCAGTCAGTGTCTCATTCTGCCTTTCCCCTGTCTGTATTCCAGTGCCTAGCTACTATACCCAGTCAGTGTCTCATTCTGCCTTTCCCCTGTCTGTATTCCAATGCCTAGCTACTATACCCAGTCAGTGTCTCATTCTGCCTTTCCCTGTCTGTATTCCAGTGCCTAGCTACTATACCCAGTCAGTGTCTCATTCTGCCTTTCCCCTGTCTGTATTCCAGTGCCTAGCTACTATACCCAGTCAGTGTCTCATTCTGCCTTCCCCTGTCTGTATTCCAGTGCCTAGCTACTATACCCAGTCAGTGTCTCATTCTGCCTTTCCTCTGTCTGTATTCCAGTGCCTAGCTACTATACCCAGTCAGTGTCTCATTCTGCCTTTCCCCTGTCTGTATTCCAGTGCCTAGCTACTATACCCAGTCAGTGTCTCATTCTGCCTTTCCCCTGTCTGTATTCCAATGCCTAGCTACTATACCCAGTCAGTGTCTCATTCTGCCTTTCCCTGTCTGTATTCCAATGCCTAGCTACTATACCCAGTCAGTGTCTCATTCTGCCTTTCCCCTGTCTGTATTCCAATGCCTAGCTACTATACCCAGTCAGTGTGGTGTATTCCAGTGCCTAGCTACTATACCCAGTCAGTGTCTCATTCTGCCTTTCCCCTGTCTGTATTCCAATGCCTAGCTACTATACCAAGTCAGTGTGGTCTCGCCCTGTGTGCCATGACAGAGTTTCCATACATCTTCATTTGTCAGGTGGGGGGACACAGAAAGGGCTGTTTCTTTTTAGTTTATTATCCTCATCGCTTTTCTTCTTCTTCTTCTTCTTCTTCTTCTCTCTTCTTCTTCTTCTTCTTCTTCTTCTTCTTCTCTTCTCTTCCCTTTCCTTCCTTCCTTCCTTCATCCCTTCCTTTTTCTTCTTTTCTCTTTCTTTCTTTCTTCTCTTCTTCTTCTTCTTCTTCTTCTTCTTCTTCTTCTTTCTTCTTACTTCTTCTTCTTCTTCTTCTTCTTCTTCTTCTTCGCATTCTTCTTCTTCTTCTTCTTCTTCTTCTTCTTCTTCTTCTTCTTCTTCTTCTTTCTTCTTCTTCTTCTTCTTCTTCTTCTTCTTCTCATTCTTTTCTTCTTCTTCTTCGCATTCTTCTTCTACTTCTTCGTTTGTTCTTCTTCCACTTCTACTTCATTTCTGGTTGTTCTTCGTCTTCTCATCTCTTATTTCTTTTTCTTTTTCTTCTACTTGTTGTTTTTGCTGCTGCTGTTGTTGTTGTTGTTGTTGTTATTGTTGTTGTTGTTGCTCTTCTTCTTCTTCTTCTCATTGGGCTAATGCGTAGGTCAGACATCTACTAAGTCGTAGTCACGAGACCCTCTTCTTTAATTCTCTCATCTTAGTCGTTAATTCATTTATCCATCAGCTTAAAATCATGCGTAGTGTGGTCTCAAAACTCAGCCGATGTGGTGTAGCGTATATGGACTAGTGTGCACGCAGTGACGCCTCCTTGATGAAACTGAAACTGAAACGTCATCTTCTTCTTCTCAGTGTCCATCTTCTCCTTCTCCCCCTTGTTCTCCCTTTCAAGTAGTTCTTCCCTTTGCCCTTTTTACGTCCCTCTCTCGTGTTGCCCTGTCTTCATGTTGAGTTTGGTCTTTTCTCCTGAGCTGTGTCCCAAGTGTCCCTATCTCTGTCTGTCAGATCCTTGTTTTTAGTGTCGCCGGGGCCTTCACTGTGGATAATTAAACAAGCTCTAAAGTTCTCGTCCTCCTTTGAACGGCAGTGAAGTCAGGCTCTTTGAAGACGGCGTCTGTGCGGCCGTACAGTCCTGTCCCTGCCTTCTGTATCCTGGCCGTACAGTCCTGTCCCTGCCTTCTGTGTCCTGGCCGTACAGTCCTCTCCCTGCCTTCTGTGTCCTGGCTGCTGTTTCTGTGTTTGTTCATATATCTGTCTCTGTCTGTTCCTCTTCTTCAGTTACTTACTGCATGTCCATCTCTCTCTGTCTGTCTGCCTCTCTCTCTCTCTCTCTCTCTCTCTCTCTCTCTCTCTCTCTCTCTCTCTCTCTCTCTCCCCTTCTCAGCCTGTCTTCTCTCTCTCTCTGTGTTTCTGTCTCCCTGTCTATCTCTCTGTCTCTCTGTCTTTCTCTCTGTCTCTGTCTCTGTCTTTTTTCTCTCTCCTCTTGTCTGTCTGTCTGTCTGTATGTCTGTCTGCCTGTCTCTATCTTGCCTCTGTCTCTGTTTCCCATTCATGCTTACATCACCCATGAATGAATGCGCACAGGTCTCTCTCTCTCTCTCTCTCTCTCTCTCTCTCTCTCTCTCTCTCTCTCTCTCTCTCTCTTCTTGAGA
>CM065715.1:14401993-14411993 GCA_033310375.1 Conus canariensis
TTACAACATCAGCGAGAGAGGGCGAGCGAGCCAGAGAGGAGAGAGAGAGGAGAGAGAGAGAGAGAGAGAGATTATCAACAGACATGTGCTCTCTGTCTCTCTCTGTCTCTCTCTCTCTCTCTTCTCTCTTTCTCTCTCTCTCTCTCTCTCTCTCTCTCTCTCTCTCTCTCTCTCTCTCTCTCTCTCTCTCTCGCACTCCACATTACAACCAGAACACCGGCAGCACAGCAAGCCAGTCGGACAAAGAAACGTATTGTAGAAAGACAATGACCGGAGGAGAAGAAGCCCGAGAAGGGAAGAGAGAGAGAGAGAGGAGAGAGAGAGAGAGAGAGAGAGAGAGAGAGAGAGAGACAGAGAGAGAGAGAGAGGAGAGAGAGAGAGTGCGCGGGGAAGGAGGGTAGCGTTAGGTGGGGGGAAAGGATGGGGGGAGAAGTGCGTGTGGGTGGGAGAAGTAGTGAGTGAGTGAGTGAGTGAGTGTGGATGGAGGTTTGCTTTAGATCGATGCCGAACAGGCGGAGCGTGATCTGAGGCCAGTCGGCCCTCCTCTCTTGTCAGCTGTGGCCATTTGTATCTCGCTGTTGGCCAGGGATGGTCACGAGTGTAGGACTGACCAGTTCATTACTCTCGTCTTTTGACAATGGAGAAGTTGTCTGGAGAGGTGAAGACCCTCTGAAAGCGTGTCAGTTTGATGTTTTTTTTCTGTGGGATTTTTATTTTTATGGTACTTTTTTTTTCTTTCAAGGATATTTTTTCCACATTCCACATCTGTTTACAGATTTGACTCAACAACAAAAAAAGAAAGAAAGAAAGAAAAACGTGAGTTCCATTTCAGTTGTGTTGGACTAAACATTACACATTCCTTTTTTTTCCAACAACTTTACTACCCTCATTAGTCACTTAGTGTTGTGAAATTACTCTCAGACCGAGAATGTTTTCAAGTGGGTGTGGAGTTTAAACATTGGAACCAGAATGCTGAAGGCCCTGGAAAAGAAAAAAAAAACAGTTACTGTGTCTCTTGTTTGCAGCTGCGTTGCGTTACGTAACTGAAAAGGAAATGAAGTATGTTATGGAAATGGCTGTCCTGATCTTTGGAGAATGTCAGTGACATTAACTAGGGACAAGAAAAAAATCAGAAAAAATACTTTGTTCGTGCTTCTTGGTATTATAATCTGGGATATTATAGGTAAGCTCTTCTACGTTTAAACCACTGTAGTATATCTTTTAAAGATGAAAGAAACAAATCCAGCTCGGCATTGACTAGAAATAGTAACAACAATAAACAACAGTCAAAACAGATTCGTTGACAGACAGCAACTGAATTCAGTTTTTTTTCCCAACAGGATGCAGTTTTAAGCTTTGTGAATGTCATCGATTTTTTTGAAGGTCTACCAGCCTACGCAGTTTGTCCTAGCTTCAAAGGTGTTGCGATACTTTGTGTGACGTGTGTCCAGCTAACAAGGATATAAAGAGACAATACTCTAGAGGTGTTTCACGTGTAAAGGAAAGGTTTCGTATTTACTACTAATTGCTGACTTTTGTTGAAACGACATGAGTCATGAATAATGCCGACGAGTAGTAAATAATGCTTTACCCCACCATCCCCCACTTCCACTCCAAGAGAAAAGTTCAGTCTTAAGACATATATGTGACGGATGCTAGATGGTGATGTGTGTCATCAGCCGCTATGCTTTACCTCCGGCCAGTTCTTTGGCTCTGTGGACAGGGTTTTGGTGTATGTGAGTGAGACTCTCTACCTTAGGTAATCTGACTACGGTGGCTTCCTCTTCAACCGTCAGATGTTCCTAATCCTTCAGCTGATCTCTCTACCCATTGACTATCCGATCTTCGGTATCACTGTTGGTGGACTTGTCGTTGATACCCAAGCCTGAAACTGTTCTAGTTCGTTCATTTGCAGGAGAGGATTTGTCTGTCCTTACGTCCTAGTCATACATGCCTGTCCATGATCGTGGTCGATCTGCCTGTGTTCGTGAACGTGAGAGCAGTCTCTCTGATTTCATCTGAAGAGCGACCTGCCTTGCTCTCATCTGAAACCAGCCTGGCAGTCTCAGTCTGATCCCTCCTCAACCGCCTGTCATCTGTGTCAAGCTTCCACTTGTCTTAGCAATGGACGGATTAGTCCTGCCTGCCTGGAAGTGAGCCTCCCCCTCCCTCCGCCCATCCACCACCCCCCACCCTCCACCCCCGAGCCACTTTTCTCTTCCTGGACCCCTTTTTCTTCCCGTCCACACCTTCCGCCAGCCCCCTGCGGACACGTGGAGACCTGGCTGTCGTCTCTGATAAGCTCACCGTAGTCCGGAGATCAGTCATTCTTTACCTTTAGCTGGACGTACACAGGGAGGACCTCCCCTTTCCCCTTCCCCCACCCCCAGTCTAGCTTCTTTCCCCCATACCTCCCATTCCCCCCCCCCCCCCCCCCCCCCCATTACTCCGCCCTGTGATCAGTGTGGTGTGGAGAGTGGTGCCAAAGACCGGGGTGTGCCGACATGTCCACCGCCTCCTTCCACTTCTGGCCCCGGCCCTCCATCGTGGCCATCCTGGACTTCCCCACCTCCAGACCAGTGAGTGACACCCTCTGTCCTGTGCTCCGTGACGCCCTCTGTCCTGTGCTCCTGTCACCCTCTGTCCTGTGCTCCTGTCACCCTCTGTCCTGTGCTCCGTGACGCCCCTGTCCTGTGCTCCGTGTCACCCTCTGTCCTGTGCTCCGTGACACCCTCTGTCCTGTGCTCCGTGACACCCTCTGTTCCTGTGCTCCGTGCACCCTCTGTCCTGTGCTCCGTGACGCCCTCTGTCCTGTGCTCCCTGTCACCCTCTGTCCTGTGCTCCGTGACACCCTCTGTCCTGTGCTCCCTGTCACCCTCTGTCCTGTGCTCCGTGACACCCTCTGTCCTGTGCTCCGTGTCACCCTCTGTCCTGTGCTCCGTGACACCCTCTGTCCTGTGCTCCCTGTCACCCTCTGTCCTGTGCTCCGTGACACCCTCTGTCCTGTGCTCCCTGACACCCTCTGTCCTGTGCTCCGTGACACCCTCTGTCCTGTGCTCCCTGTCACCCTCTGTCCTGTGCTCCGTGACGCCCTCTGTCCCTTGTGGCTCCCTGTCACCCTCTGTCCTGTGCTCCCTGTCACCCTCTGTCCTGTGCTCCGTGACACCCTCTGTCCTGTGCTCCCTGTCACCCTCTGTCCTGTGCTCCGTGACGCCCGCTGTCCTGTGCTCCGTCACGACCCTCTGTCCTGTGCTCCCTGTCACCCTCTGTCCTGTGCTCCGTCACCCTCTGTCCTGTGCTCCCTGTCCCCTCTGTCCTGTGCTCCGTGACGCCCGCTGTCCTGTGCTCCCTGTCCCCCTCTGTCCTGTGCTCCCTGTCACCCTCTGTCCTGTGCTCCGTGACGCCCCTGTCCTGTGCTCCGTGACGCCCCGTCTGTGCCCTGTTGGCTCCGTGTCACCCTCTGTCCTGTGCTCCATGTCATCTGGATCAGTCCTCCCTCTTCTTTTCCTCCCCGGTCTATTGGCTGTCACAGTGCTGATCGTTTTGTTTGTGTGTGTGCTGTCTTTGCGAGTTTTTTTTCCAGATGTTGTCACTTTCCTTCCGTTCCTATTGTGAACAAGTATGTGCAGACAGTTGAGCTTAACAGAACGTTAGGAAAGCGACCACACTTGGAGGAATCTGGCAAAGGCAACACAGAACAGGCAGTAGTGTATGCATAGTGAGCACATAGTGGGTAGGGCTGTTGGTGTGTGTCTTTTATTTAACGTCTATCCGCTGTTCGGATATCAGACCATATGGCTGTTGTGTGTGTGTCTTTATTTAACGTCTATCCGCTGTTCGTGATATCAGACCATATGGCTGTTGTGTGTGTGTCTTTCATTTAACGTCTATCCGCTGTTCGTGATATCAGACCATATGGCTGTTGTGTATAAATTTCAATGTGTGTTTCTATCGCCGTCCGCTCAGAAAGCGATGCGTACAGCCCACATTTTGATAATCAGAAGAACTCAGATCTGGTTCAGTGATCTTTCATAACGAGCAATGTGAACGACCTGGACACAAGATACTGGGTAAATATTACAACCAAAAAATCAATACTTAAAGAACAAGGATCAATAATGGAGCGTCCCTTCAAAACGATGTGACTGCGTAATCACTTGTTGCATTGTTTTTACAAAAGAACACAAAAAGCATGGCACTCATGGAGAAAATAAAGACATATCATGTGCATAATCACACACTTATACACTCACTTTATCATCTATGTTGATGCATTACAAACAATTTTGGAACGGGAACTGTTCAGTGGGTGCAATAGTCAAAATGGCATCATTATGTTCAATAGTTTTAATTCTTCTGCATTGCAGAAATGGCAGATCGGAGAGTCTAGAACTTCATGTAGGACTAGGTACATATGTTGTGAGGAAAAGCGTATGGATAAATCCTGTTTCAGCTATTTCAGCTGCTTTTTACCACTTGTCCTAAAAGAATGAAAAGAAAATGCTTTGCTAATCAAATTTTGATTTATTTGAAATCAACAGCTGGGAGGGATCCATACTTGACTAAGAGAGACTGAACTGTCTTTTTTCTGTTTTGAACTCTCTTAGAAATTGAATTGCACTACAATTACAATATTTAGTTTGTTTTTAAGGAATGATTTCTGTACCGACTGTCTTTTTTTTCTTTCCGTTTTGAACTCTCTTAGAATACTGAATTGCACTACAATTACAATATTTAGTTTGTTTTGAAGGAACATTTCTGTACTTCCTCATTATTTTTCGGTGAGGGGTATAGAAATCTCCGTATGTTACCATTATCAAGAATGCATTCTCATCAAATGTACTTCTTTATGGACAGCGTGCCATTGGCATGTCTATATTCATTTGATGCCTACTTTGAATATTCCTCTCCGTTGTTTTTGGTGCTTGTGTGTCTTTTTTTTTGGGGTTATAGATCACATGCGTGCCCAATAAACGTATTATGAAATTAGACAACTTTACAGGAGATCAGATTGAATGTCTTAGATACAGTTACAAAAACACGGTCACCATGAATATATCTTGTATACAATAATTAAAAAAATGTGACCATGAATATGTCTTAGATACAGTTACAAAAACAAGGTCACCATGAATGTATCTTGTATACAATAATTAAAACAATGTGACCATGAATATGTCTTAGATACAGTTACAAAAACAAGGTCACCGTGAATGTATTTTGTATACAATAACTACAACAATGTGACCGTAAATAGGTCTTAGATACAGTTACTAAAACAATGTGACCGTGAACATGGCCATAGTTGTTGCCAATGAAGGATCTTCCTCTTCTACACTTCTATTCGGAAACCAACAAAATGTATATGAATCTGTATTTTTTGTGTATAAGTAACAAATCTATAAAAACGTGATGACAATGCAGTCTGTACTCATCCCCTGTAAGACACAACGAGCCGCCATCTTAGTCTACCTAATGACTTTTTGAGATCCAGTGAGCCGCCATCTTAGTCTACTTGATGACTTTTTGAGATTCAGTGCGCCGCCATCCTAGGCTGCCCAATGAGTTTTGGAAATGCAGTGCGCCGCCGTCTCAGTCTGCCTAATGAGTTTTTGAGATACGGTGTGCCGCCATCTTAGCCTGCTTAATGCCTGTAGCTACAGTTCTCACGCTTAATCACTCTGAGCAAGCCGAGTCTGGTAACAGGATCAATCTGCCTAACAACCGTGAATAGAGCTCAGGATGGCCGGAAGCGGAAGCAGCCGTCAGTGATTTCTGCAGTAGAGCTGAATGCTACCATTTCCAAGCAAACACAGACTGTGCGACTTTGATTCGTGTTCCCCACCTCGCGCAGAACGGCCTTCTTTGCAAGTGTTCTCGCAGAGATTTGCATAAACATGGTATAATGAGAAACAGTTCTTTGGCAGTGAAGAAATGTCGATCAACTGTTTCAGATTAGTTTCCATCTGTTGTCGTTTCTACTTTTAGGAAAGAACAGGCCTTCTTTTGTTTTGTTAAAAAGTGGACACGGTTAACTTTAATTTAGCAGAAACGAAAGCAAACTCAGCAGTTATGAACAAGAAACAAGTAGGGTAACTCTTGCTCCCATCGTGAAATCAATACACGCTCATAACTCCAAACGAACGCTGCCTATCACACCAAATCACCTTGCAGAAGTGAACACACAGAGCACACAGAACACACATCTCGGAGACATCCCCAAGGATGTCATTTCTGCTGAGAGATTTGGTGTGGCGGGCAGTATTCGTTTGGAGTTATTGGCGCGTGTTTATTTCACCGTTGCAGCAAGAGTTACCTCACTTGTTTATTGTTTACTGTTTCCTGTTCCCTGACTCATTTAGGATTTCCTTTCAGCAGTTATAGTCTAAAGTTCAAGTCAGTACTTACGGGGAAATCTCTTGTAATAAAATACGATCAAATGCAAAAATTAAAATAAAATAAAATGAACCGAATGAATAAATCAGTCAAAAAATCATGCTGTAGGAACATGTTTTGTGTGTGTGTGTGTGTGTGTGTGTGTGTGTGTGTGTGTGTGTGTGTGTGTGTGTGTGTGTGTGTGTGTGTGCGTGCGTGGGCACGCGCGCGCGCGCGAGTGTGGTGTGTGTGTGTGTGGTGCGGGTGCGGTGTGGTGTGTGTGTGTGTTGTTGTGTGTGTTGTGTGTGTGTGTATGCGCGCGCGCACGCGATGTGTGTGTGTGTTTGTCTGTGTAAGTGTATGTGTGTGCGTGCATGCGTGCGTGCGCCTATGCTGTGTGTGTGTGTGTGTGTGTGTGTGTGTGTGTGTGTGCGTGCGTGTGTGGTGTGTGTGTGGTGTGGGTGTGTGTGTGTGTGGTTGTGTGATGCGTACGCGCTGGCGAGTGTGTGTGTGTGTGCGTGCGCGCGCGCTCGCGCCTCTGTATGTGTGTGTGTGTGTGTGTGTGTGTGTGTGTGGTGAGAGAGAGAGAGAGAGAGAGAGAGAGAGAGAGAGAGAGAGAGAGAGATGGTATATAAATTCTTATGTAGAAACAGGATTTGAGAACTATCAATCACCATACTAGTATTATCAGCACAGTTTGAGGAGAAGTGAACAGTCATGTTCGAGTACACAAGCGTATGTTCATATTCAGCATCTCACACAGAGAGAGAGAGAGAGAGAGAGAGAGAGAGAGAGAGAGAGAGAGAGAGAGAGAGAGAGAGAGAGAGAGAGAAACAGACAGACAGACAAACAGACAGAGAGTTCTACTTGTGCTGGTTTGTTCTTTTTTTTTTAACTTCTCAAGATTTCTTTCAACACAGTCGCGTTTACTTTTTGTGGTGATTACTTCACTCCGCCAAAAATAGCATCAGTACTGTTCTTTACAACGCGGTGGACTGAGTTCAGTCAAAGATGTTTTTTCTTCCTGAAGCACAAAAGAATTATTGAGTGCAATCGTTCCGTCCATTACTTTACTTTCAAGAATGTGTTCAAGCCTTTGAGTTTGACCTAAATTGGAGGGGGGGGGGGGGGAGGAAAAATCCTGTCATAAACCATGAAATAATGCCATCAGTGTATGTTTCAGAGTACTAGTGTTTACTTTCAGACTTCAGTCTGTTAAAAAAAGGAGTAAACACAGAAGAAGTCACCCACAAAGACCTGGGTATGATATATCTATGCTGAATCCTATTCGTGCTCTGGAATTTCTGCTTGTAGAAGTGTGACACTGGTAGAGGAACGGCTAAAGGTTTGTAGAAGTGATGGTGCTCTTCTGGAATGATCTGCAACGCACAGAGGGACAGCAGATCTTCGTTTTTGTTTAACCATGAAAATTGAGCACTTTTATACAAAAGGGATGAGGTATGACTTTGCTGGAACAATGATTCCGAGTTTATGTAAGCCTTCTTCTGTCAAAAGTTTAATTTGAATTGGAACTGGTCTTAATTTAGTTGTATTTTAAAATGCTAAGCTGCAAGGTCTTATTTAGTTGTATTTTAAAATGCTAAGCTGCAAGGTCTTTATTTAGTTGTATTTTAAAATGCTAAGGTACAAGGTCTTTATTTAGTTGTATTTTAAAATACTAAGCTACAAGGTCTTTCTTTAGTTGTATTTTAAAATGCTAAGCTACAAGGTCTTTATATGGTTGTTTTGTAAAATGCTTAGCTACAATCTCTCTGCCTAGCTTATTTTTTGTTGAAGGTAAACAGTCTTAATTTTCAGCACTCAATCACCATCTTGCGAACTACAGACCTCTTAATGTTGCTATGCTAATCCGTTCTGTAAAAACAAGGACATATTATTTTTTCCAAAGAGTGAAATCGTCTGATGTCAAACCAATTTATGCATATGTGTTTAGAAAACAATTGTTCTTATAACTGGCTTTCCAGGTGGTGTCAATGGATGTTGATGTTTATTCCAGTATCCTAAAATCGTTCTACTTTAGGAAAGTTAACCTACAACATTTCATCTTACCATTCTCTTAACACCCATTGAAAAATAGAAAACTTAGGGAAAAGACGATGTGTGTGGATCTCACTCAAAGTTTTTTTGTGTCTAACTTTGGTTCACTCTGTTTTCAGCCCAAATATTTGTGCAGATTTTAAAGAAAGGGACATTGCATCATTGAAGATCGTTCAGAGCCATCAAATGCAGTATTCTCTGCATGTAAAGAAAGTCCCAGATAGACAGAATAAAGAATAGTATTGATGCTTGTATGTGTGCCTGCTATCTGTACTCTCTGTCACTCCAAATCAGACAAACGCGTTCACCCACCGGGAAAGGAAACTAAGGTTGAAAACTTAAGCCACACCCTTTTATTAATAAAAGAAATAACTTTTTTCCGTTGTTGTTATGGCCTGGGTATGGACAGGAGGGGAAAGAAGATCAACGTCACCACCCTAGCGAAGACACCGTTTTTTTGTTCCTGCTGCACCTCACTCCAGGCAGCTCTTGAAACAACTCTTGGGCGTTCCTCAACAGACTCAAGGAATTCTTCCCAGTCCGTGGAAGAAATCACGCCCGTAGCCTGACGAAACTTGACAGTCTGTCTGTGCCCATTTCCTGGCACCAATACTCCGTGCTCAGTCCCTGGCACTGGAAGCCTGCACAGTGACAGTCTTTTAATATGTGTTTCTCATCCCTCCTTCAGTGTCCATGGCCATGAAACCTTTCGTCCTTTTCAATCCTCCCCTTCTTCCCCAAAGTCCAACCACAGGCCATGAAAATTATTCCTATTATCCTAAGCAGACAAACACAGCGACATAGACACCATACCTTTACATGAAACACTATCCAAGAAAAGACTTCGATTCACTACCCTTGTCAGGAACAGTAAAAACACAATTCCACTTTGTCACCCTCATCAATACCATTTAACAGAAAGGATTTCCTTTTACTACCCTCGTCATAACCATTTCCTTTACATCCCCTTTCTTGCAATATCAACCACAATGATTTCAGATAAATTTGCAATTATAGTTGACAATTTATAGACACATACATACACTTCTGTAAAATAAATGATTGTCTTATTAACTATACATCATCATCAAACACATCACACAATAGCTATTATCATTTTTCGAGAGAGCATGGATTGTGTGTGTTGTGTGTGTGTGTGTGTGTGTGTGTGTGTGTGTGTGTGTGTGTGTGTGTGTGTGTGTGTTATTATCCATCAGCAAGATATTCCTCATTCAACTTCTAAGTAAAACTACTGACTGAAGGAACAAATAACATTCATCTTATCTAACTGTTAATTCCAAGTGAATACATCACATTCACGACATAAATACCTCATCCCTTTATAAAACGACTGTAGACTTGGGTTGGCATTCTGCAACATACATATCTAAAGATTGTTTAGTTTTCAATACATGAATTATGTTAAACCTCCTATCCCCCTATCTCCATAAGCTTAACCAATACATACCTTTACAAGGCAAAAGACATGACAACTGTGACAACTAAAAGTTCAGCCCGCAACTTCCCCACAACAAGTGAGCGATTTTCGTTCACGCAAACTGCGCAC
>CM065715.1:14416993-14424493 GCA_033310375.1 Conus canariensis
GCGCCTTCAGAAAAATTCCAACGTACGGGAAGATGCTGTTTACTGTAGTTACCGGCATGTGGGCTCTCTCTCTCTCATTGGTTTTTTTTCTCTGTCATAGTGACCTGGGATAGCACGAACAGACGCAGTGATCCCCGCTTCTCTTTGAACGCGCGTACAGCGGACAATACTTTGGTAAGCACTTGTCCATCAGGAGGGGGATGGGTGCATTACTATGTTTCATCACAGAAATCCTATTTTCTTTTTAAGTATCCTCTCTTTGCGATGGATTCTGTGCTCAGTGCATTAATTACAATGCACATATTCGTGATTAATCGTTAAAAGTGCTGAAAATGAAAGCGAAATGCTCTATTTGGGACTGCTGTAAGGATACGGTTCTGCTGTGAGCATAGGGCGCTCACATACGTGCTCGGACTTGGAGAGCACTTGAAGCTTGATGACAGCGAAAGGATCTCGTCGGCCACTTTGTTAGGCCTGAAATGACATTTCACTGGGCAGTGAGGCAGAGAGAGAGAGAGAGAGTGTGTGTGTGTGTGTGGGGGGGGGGGGGGGGCAATGCTTTCCGATTCCCACATCCTCTCCGAGTATTGAAGAGCGAAAGGGGAAAACAAAAACCCACCTGACTTGGGGACTTGAAGCCGTGTCACGTGACCGTCATCCCTTCATTCCGGAAATTACTCCCCCGAGGGTGAGAAAGGGCAGGTAACAACCCCCCCCCCCCCCTACGCTCCCACCCCCTTCTCCCTCCTTCCTTGGGGAGAAACTGCAGACTGACCCCCCCCCCCTCCCACCCCCTTTTTTGCTCCAGTGTCACTCCTCCACCTCTCCACCCTCTTCAAAATTTTCAGAATATTCCAAACGACAAAAAAGAAAGAAAGAAAGAAAAGAAAGAAAGAAAGAAGGAGGGGAAGGAAGGAAGAAAGAAGGAAGGAAGGATGAAAGAAAGAAAGAGGGAGAAAGAAGGGAAGGAAAGAAAGACCAAAAAAGAACGAACGAACGAACGAAAGAATCAAAGAAGAAAGAAAGAAAGAAAGAAAAGAAAACAGAAAGAAAAGAAAGAAAGAAAGAAATCAAAGTCCGTCGCATCTGAATGTGAGGGGGGGGGGGGGGGGGCTGCATCTGGATATGAGTCGAAATTGTTTTCCCACCCTATTCTGAAACCACTTGCCGGTGAGTAATTTCTGGGTATTGTTCAGCAACATCCTACTGAGTGAATATAGGCATGTGCGCTAAATCACCCGCCGTGTGTGACGGTTTCAGTTTCAGTGTCAGTTTCACTAGAGGTGTCACTGCGTGCGGATTTCTCCATATACGCTACACCACATCCGTTAAGTTTCGAGACCACACTACGCATGATTTAAAGCTGATGGATAAATGAATTAATGACTAAGATGAGAGGAATTAAGAAGAAGATCTTGTGGCTACGACTTAGCAGATGTCTGATCTATGCATTAGCTCAACGTGCTGGTCAACCTTGGGTACCTACTTAACATTGGCTGTGCCATTTTTAGCATTGTATGTGTGTGTGTGTGTGGTGAGTGTGCACGTACGTGTGTGTGTGTGTGTGTGTGTGTGTGTGTGTGTGTGTGTGTGTGTGTGTGTGTGTGTGTGTGTGTGTGTGTTGTGAGTGTGCACGTACGTGTGTGTGTATGTGTGTGTGTGAGCATGTGCATGTATTTATGCGTGTGCATGGGGGGGGGGGGGGGCTGCGCGCGCGCGCGTGCGCGCACGAGCGTGTGACGGAGAGATAGAAATGAGCTCGTGCCTCCAAGAGGTATTTCTGAACCCTGCCACGCATTACTCACCAGGAAATGGGTTTGGAATTGGGAAGAAAGTAGTTCTTGATCCAGTATCACCCCAACCCCCCTCCCCTTTTCTCTCCCCCCCCCCCCCATCGCCGCCCTCGCCCTCCTCACCCCTCCTCCTCAAATTCAGATGCAGTGGGTTTTGATTGATAATGATTGTGGCTCGAGACGCGTCGAGAATTTTGAAGGGGAGTGCTTTTGGAAGCGAAGGGGAAGGTCGATCTGATTTACTCCCCTGGGGAGGGGGTAGGAGGGCAGAGGGGGAAATTTGCCCTTCCTCCTCATCCGCCGAAAAGTGATTTCAGAGAGGAGAGAATACGGCGTGCTACCGCGGGAATCTGAGATCTCTCGTCTTCCTTTCATAGACTGGGATTTCAGTACTAGGCCAATCGTTTGCTGGCTATTTCTATAAACCATCGCTAAATCTGAAAATATACATGTTTGTAGCAATTCATCGTTATACTATACACTGAAACAAGGTTTCCGGTCATCAATAACGGTACAACATAATATTCCACGGTGCTCTTATTTGTCTCTACTTTTCAGCTAAAAATTATCTTTACATGATAAATAACCCTTTCGGTTTTTTTTCTTTTCTTTAGTTTCCATACCTGAATACCAGTTATGTTTCAGAGAACCTACATCCATGCTCCGACAGAGCATTCTTTGCTGTGCTAAGTCCAATATTTTTTTTTTCATCCTGTTCTATTTCTAGAAGTTCGTCTGAAAACGGATCACTATGGAAACCTGAATAGCTTTCATTAATGTTTAATGCATGTCATAAATCTTCTTGTCGATATACGACGTCCGCTCGTTTCTCCATGAGAGAGAGAGAGAGAGAGAGAGAGAGAGAGAGAGAGAGAGAGAGAGAGAGAGAGAGACAGAGAGACAGAGAGACAGAGACAGAGACAGAGAGAGAGACAGAGAGAGAGAGAGAGAGAGAGAGAGCACGGACAGACAGACAGATAGACAGACAGACATACATACAGAAAGACAGAGAGAGAGAGAGAGACAGGCAGACAGACAGACAGACAGACAGAGAATATATACATTTGTTCGTTCACGCGTGTTCTGGAGCAAGAAATATGGAGAATTATGCGTGTGTGCGTGCGTGCGTGCGTGCGTGTGTGTGTGTGTGCGCGCGCGGGCGCGCGTGTGTGTATGTGTGTGTGTGTGTGTGTGTGTGTGTGTGTGTATGTTCAGACTTAGTTTTTACATACACACACACACGCGCGCGCGCGCGCGCGCGCGCGCACAACACAACACACTCTCTCTCTCTCTCTCTCTCACACACACACACACACACACACACACACACACACACACACACACACGTGCACACATACACACATACATACAGAGAGAGAGAGAGATGGTGCCATTTCACAGACGCAAACTAAACACGATCCACTCACTACATACTCTTTAAAAAGGTTACACTTCAAACTTCAAAACTACTCTCAAATTATTTACACCAACACCATAATTATGCACAAGACTATTCAAGAGAGAATTCTGGCACTTTCCAGACCTTTAGCTACATTATACTCTGGCTCTCTTGGGATGCATTTGATGCTTACCATTAAGACACATCTGACACTCCTGCCCTCCCTGTTTGTTCCACCCACCTTTTGCTCTTCATTCTCTTATTAATTCATGTGAAGTGTATTCATTTGCACGTGAGCCGAAAAGGCAGCTTGCCTCGCTCATTGCATGTTGTGATGTTGTCCGTGTTGCACCAGTGCTGTCATTTTGTTTTACGTTATCTGTATATTTGTTTGTTTTATTGAACGTTTACTCAGAGTCCACCTTTTCCCTCAAAATGCGCTGTTACGTGAAAGGTCATTTTTGTGGGGTTCTCTCCACGTGTAGAAGAGCGTTTAGCCTTTCGGTATTATGAAGCAGATCATTGCAGCGGTTGAAGGCTGCAAGTTTTAAAGTTCCAGAGCCTAAGGACCTCAAGGCCAGGAAAGTGTTATAGACTTTAGGACGCGGCATCATGAAATGCGGAGACGAAATCTTCTTCCGTCGCCTTAGTCTCCCCTGAACTGAAGGAGGTACCCCTTTTCTGCTTTGTGGCCAAGGAATGCTTTTTCAACCGCAAAATTCCGAGCTTAAGAGTGATTAATTTGAGCTTATGATCGTAACTTCCGCAGCCGACCCATCTAACCATCTAACCATTTGCCCTAAAGAAGAAACAATCTTGGGCCGTTCGCATACAGGCCACTCCTTTTACACCCATTCTTATCTTTTGAAAAGGTGGAGAAGATCCGTGGTGCATTCCATGTCACGTCCCACACACAGTAAAACACAGTCTGTTAGTGTGTTGGGATTTGCATGACGTGAGACGTTAACATTTTACAGCAGGCTCCATGAAAACCTTGCTCAGAGATGTCCTATCTGATGTGATCTTTGAATTTCTGATAAAGATTAACATTTCTCACCTGATACAAGATTTTTGCAGAAGAAAGATTTTTATCAACATTTCCGATGTGTTTTAGAAGTTGTATTTAAAAGGCTTGTGTGAAGAAGTTTATTTATTTATTTATTTGTTTTTTTTATTACTTTCTAGTTGACTTCAACGCGTTAATAGCTGATATGGCCCTTTGCGGTTGGCTGGGCTATAAGGACCACGAGCCCTCCTGCAGTAGTAAACAGGGCTCAACAGAATTATGGATCGGGCTGCATTTTAACGGAGGAAAGAGTTGATTGGAACAGGAAGAGGGAAGAAGAAGAGGAAGAAAGATAGGGACAGCGGGTGGGGAAGACAGCACTGAGGAGTCAGGGAGAAAGGAGTGGGTGTAGTGGGGATGGGAGGGGGGGGAGGGGGACGAAGGGATAGGATGGGGTATTTCACAGCTACAACTGATTAGTCTCCCACAAGGAGCGCGCGGTTCGTCACCACTAATGACGAGTGTCAAGTCATCAGTATTCTCGGGCAGTTCCCTGTCCATTCATCACCTCCTGCGCTAGGTCAATTAGCAGGTTCAGGTTCGCTGTTCGTGCTTCTCTGGTGTGGATATGGCGGTAGGCGCTGCTCCCGAGTGTACACAGACTTGGGGGCATGAGAAGGAATCGTACAGATGGGTTCCATGTTCCTGGGAAGGCTAGTAACCCCAGATAATATTACAAAGCGTGTTAGACTTCCTTATTTGTTTGTTTGTTTGTTTCCTTCTTTGTTTCTTTGCTTGCTTTTTTTGTTTTGTTTATTTATCTTTGTTGTTGTTGTTGTTTTATTTGATAGATTGCGTTAACTTGGACACTGACGGGAGATACTGTTTCTTTACATCCTGTTCAGTAACCCCAAATGATAGCACAAAACCTTTTTTTAGCTTCATTTTTGTTTGTTTGTTTGCTTCAAAGACTGCACAAAGATGGAGACTGACGGTTAAAAACTATTTATTTCCTTCAAATTCAGTGACACCCCCCCCCCCTACACACACACACACACACACACACACACACACACACACACACACACACACACACACACACACACACACACCTAAATACTATCACAAACCCCTTTTGACTGTCTTGTTTTTAAATTCTTTTTCTGCTTAAAGATTGCATCAATTTGGAGATTGACGGGCCAAGCTGTTGATTTCCGCCAAAACTCAGTAGACTCAAATAATACCACAAAGCCTTTTCTTTCCTTTGGGTTTTGTTTGTTTGTTTGTTTTTTAAAGATTCCATAAAGTTGGAGACTGACGGGGGGAAACTGTTTCTTTCCTTCTAATTCGCAGTAGTTGTTTGTAGCATTTACAGGGGATGGGATGTATACTTAAATACGCGCATATATATATATATATATATATATATATATATATATATATATATATATATATATATATATATATGATAAACTCATAAATTCCAAGGATAAGTAACTGAGCTCCATTCCAGCAATTTACAGAGCAGCTTGGTGTTGCAATGACTGCAAGAAATATTCAGTTATAAACAAAGCTTGCTCTTATGTCTTAGATTGAAGAAATAGGGGGAGATAAGCATTCAGAAAAGGCAGAGGAGTCAAGTTACCACTTTCCGCGGTCACTGAGGAGAAACAATCAGGTTTTGAAATTCCGGTATCTGACCAGGAGTTATATGTTAGTGAGTTTCCTCCCCATTGGAGATTGTCTCCCCCTTGGAGACTATAAGCTTGCTGAAGGCTCATTTTGAGAAGCATTTATTATTCCCCATTCACCCACCCAAGCAAATACTGTTGGTTAGGCAGAATTATCTACCACTGCAGATATGAATGCTTATCTCCCTTATTTCTTCAATCTAAGACATAAGAGCAAGCTTTTTTTTTTTATAATTGAATATTTCTTGCAGTCATTGCAACACCAAGCTGCTCTGTAAGTTGCTGGAATGGTGCTTGGTTACTTATCCTTGGAATTTATTAGTTTATTGTAATTCAGTCCCTTGTGGATTCATTCCAAGAACTGGCCCTCAGCACTTGTGTGTTAAGAGGTTATCTTTATATTTTCTACTTTTCACAAGAAAATGTTGCTTGTTTTGCTCTTTCATGATTTTCTTTTGCTTCTTAGGTGGCACCTTTGGTTGTTTTGTTTTTTTTAACTCAACAGCCATACTACGGTATTGCACACCAGCCTTTTTCTGGGGTAGCATTCTGCTTAAAACAGAAAAGGCAGAAGAGTCAAGTTACCATTTTACGCGGTCACTGAGGAGAAACAATCAGGTTTCGAAATACTGGTATCTGACCAGGAGTTATATGTTAGTGAGTTTCCTCCCCATTGGAGGTTGTCTCCCCCTTGGAGACTACAAGCTTGCTGAAGGCTCATTTTGAGAAGCATTTATTATTCCCCATTCACCCACTCAAGCACATACTGTTAGTTAAGCAGAATTATCTACCACTGCAAATATGAATGCTTATCTCCCCTATTTCTTCAATCTAAGGCATAAGAGGAAGCTTTGTACACACACACACACACATCACTTGCAAAGAAAGCCGAAATTTTCAACTATAACCACGACAGCTTGGTGTTCTTGTGTTGTTGTTTTTTTGGGGGCAGATATATATATATATTCAATTATAAACAAAGCTTGCTCTTATGTCTTAGATTGAAGAAATAGGGGGAAATAAGCATTCATATCTGCAGTGGTAGATAATTCTGCCTAACTAACAGTATGTGCTTGAGTGGGTGAATGGGGAAAAAAAAATGATTCTCAAAATGAGCCTTCAGCAAGCTTACAGTCTCCAAGGGGGAGACATTCTCCAATGGGGAGGAAACTCACTAGTATATAACTCCTGGTCAGATACCGATATTTCTCGAAACCTGATTGTTTCTCCTCAGTGACCGCGGAAAGTGGTAATTTGACTCCTCTGCCTTTTCGGTTTTAACAAGAATGCTATCCTAGAAAAGTCTGGTGTGCAATACCATAGTATGTTTGTTGAGTTTTCAAAAAACCAACCAAAGGTGCCACCTAAGAAGCAAAAGAAAATCACGAAAGAGCAAAACAAGCTACATTTTCTTATGAAAAGTAGAAAATATAAAAAGATAACCTCTTAAGACACAAGTGCTGAGGGCCAGTTCTTGGAATGAATCCGCAAGGGACTAAATTACAATAAACTAATAAATTCCAAGGATAAATACTGAGCACCATTCCAGCAACTTACAGAGCAGCTTGGTATTGCAGTGACTGCAAGAAATATTCAATTATAAACAAAGCT
>CM065715.1:14426993-14429493 GCA_033310375.1 Conus canariensis
GAGAGCCAGCAATGCTATGAGGAATCATGTCTTTACCAGCTGGTGAGCAGTTTTGTGTGTCAGAGTGGGTTAGATCCTCTGTAAAAACTTCTGTTTTTGTTTGTTTGTTTGTATGTCTGTCATTGGTTGTGCCGTTTTGTTGGTTGACTGGCCATTTGTATGTAGGACTTTTTTGTTTGTTGTCTCTCTCTTTTGTCTCTCCATCTCTCCCTGCCTCTCACTCACCCCTCCCAGCCACCCACCTCTCTCTCTCTCTGTTTCTCTCTCTCTCTCTCTCTCTCTCTCTCTCTCTCTCTCTCTCTCTCTCTCTCTCTCTCTCTCTCTCTCTCTCTCCCCTCCACTTTGTGAAGAAACTGAAGAAGATGAATTGCACTTTGTTTTATGTTGTCCTGCTCTGTTTAATCTCAGAAAAGAAGTGATGGAAGCAACATTCTACAGAAGCCCTAATGCTGCAACATTCTAAGAAGCCTAAGCTGCAACATTCTACAGAAGCCCTAACGCTGCAACATTCTACAGAAGCCCTAACGCTGCAACATTCTACAGAAGCCCTAACGCTGCAACATTCTACAGAAGCCCTAACGCTGCAACATTCTACAGAAGCCCTAACGCTGCAACATTCTACAGAAGCCCTAACGCTGCAACATTCTACAGAAGCCCTAACGCTGCAACATTCTACAGAAGCCCTAACGCTGCAACATTCTCAGAAGCCTAACGCTGCACATTAAGAGCCCTAACGCTGCAACATTCTACAGAAGTCCTAACGCTGCAACATTCTACAGAAGCCCTAATGCTGCAACATTCTACAGAAGCCCTAACGCTGCAACATTCTACAGAAGCCCTAAGCTGCAACATTCTACAGAAGCCCTAACGCTGCAACATTCTACAGAAGCCCTAACGCTGCAACATTCTACAGAAGCCCTAACGCTGCAACATTCTACAGAAGCCCTAACGCTGCAACATTCTACAGAAGCCCTAACGCTGCAACATTCTACAGAAGCCCTAACGCTGCAACATTTACAGAAGCCCTAAGCTGCAACATCTACAGAAGCCTAACGCTGCAACATTCTACGAAGCCCTAATGCTGCACATTTACAGAAGCTAAGCTGCAACATTCTACAGAAGCCCTAATGCTGCAACATTCTACAGAAGCCCTAACGCTGCAACATTCTACAGAAGCCCTAATGCTGCAACATTCTACAGAAGCCCTAACGCTGCAACATTCTACAGAAGCCCTAACGCTGCAACATTCTACAGAAGCCCTAAGCTGCAACATTAAGAAGCCCTAACGCTGCAAATTCTACAGAAGCCCTAATGCTGCAACATTCTACAGAAGCCCTAACGCTGCAACATTCTACAGAAGCCCTAATGCTGCAACATTCTACAGAAGCCCTAACGCTGCAACATTCTACAGAAGCCCTAACGCTGCAACATTCTACAGAAGCCCTAATGCTGCAACATTCTACAGAAGCCCTAATGCTGCAACATTCTACAGAAGCCCTAATACGCTGCAACATTCTACAGAAGCCCTAACGCTGCAACATTCTACAGAAGCCCTAACGCTGCAACATTCTACAGAAGCCCTAAGCTGCAACATTCTACAGAAGCCCTAACGCTGCAACATTCTACAGAAGCCCTAACGCTGCAACATTCTACAGAAGCCCTAACGCTGCAACATTCTACAGAAGCCCTAACGCTGCAACATTCTAGCAAAGCCTAAGCTGCAACATTCTACAGAAGCCCTAACGCTGCAACATTCTACAGAAGCCCTAACGCTGCAACATTCTACAGAAGCCCTAACGCTGCAACATTCTACAGAACCTATGCTGCAACATTCTACAGAAGCCCTAACGCTGCAACATTCTACAGAAGCCCTAACGCTGCAACATTCTACAGAAGCCCTAATGCTGCAACATTCTACAGAAGCCCTAACGCTGCAACATTCTACAGAAGCCCTAACGCTGCAACATTCTACAGAAGCCCTAACGCTGCAACATTCTGCAGAAGCCCTAACGCTGCAACATTCTACAGAAGCCCTAACGCTGCAACATTCTACAGAAGCCCTAACGCTTTCAAGCTGAGACTTTTGATGTCGTCGCATTGTAATAGTTCCATAAGAAAATTAAGAATATACTTATACAATACCTTCCAGTAAGAGAGTACGCAAAATCGTGATACTGTTTTGTCTCGTTATGTTTACGACAGTGTGGAATACATGTTTTCAGTGCACACATCCTTCGTTGAGGGGCACTGCCGTTCTATGAATGAACGATTGTCAGTGTCGTTGTCGTTATCATTGTCTCTGTCTGTCTGTCTGTATTCTGGAAAGACATGGGCTCTACATTCGTCTTCTTTCTTTCGTTCATGACTTGTTGATAAATATAAATCTAGATAATTAAGTAGTAGGGGAAAACAAGCGCTGGTTGACCATTCTTCCATCATTATAGTAATGACTTGGCAAAGATTTGAAATTTAGAAGAAAAAAAGGTGTTGAAAATGAAGA
>CM065715.1:14434493-14436993 GCA_033310375.1 Conus canariensis
GCAGCCTCGGAATCGTGGATGGAGTCTGACACTAAACGCTTTGTTCTCCCGCTTTCCAATACAACTAAAGTCGTGGTCTGTTTGCCAGTCTTTACGATAAGACGGGTAAAGCGAGGCCTTACGTATAACATGCGGTTTTTGCAGGTGAGAGAGTCCACGGCAACAATGTATTTATCCCTGGCAAAAAAAAAAAAGCTGTGTGGATGATTCCACTCTTACAGAATATCACACACACACACACACACACACACACACACACACACACACACACACACACACACACACAACACACACACACACACACACACACACACACACACAACACACACACACACGTAGTTAGGAAATAAGAAAATCTGGTTAGCATTTTTTAATTTAATCATAGTAAAAAGGCGATGCAGTCTCTCCGAAGAGAATAGCTCGAGTTTTATACAGAGACGTCTGTTCCGATTACAAGCTGACATCTGCGTATTGTGTTGTTTGTTTAGATACCCTCTTATTCAAGTACTCAGTTCCGCTGGCTTTTATTTATCCCCCTCCCCCAGCCCACTCTGATTTATCTCCCTCTCACCCTCCTTGGTCCCTCTTTGTTTGTGTCCTTTCTTGCTTTTTTTTTCTTAGCTCGCATTTATATTTATTTATTATTTTCTTGTTTATTCATTTTTCCCCAAGCCGCCCTCATTTATCCCCTTTCCCATCCTCCTCAGTCCCTTTCTGTGTGTGTGTGTGTGTGTGTGTGTGTGTGTGTGTGTGTGTGTGTGTGTGTGTGTGTGTGTGTGTGTGTGTGTGTGTGTTTTAAGTTCACATTTGTTTATTTATTCATCCATTTATTCATCTATTTATCTATTTATTTACTTACAGATTGATTTATTCATTTATTTGTTTCTTTCTTTCTTTATTCATTTATTTGTTTATTTGTTTGTTCGTTCCTTTATTTCTGTGTTTTTCAACTACCGAATTCTTCCCTCGTTTTTCATGTAATAAACTTGTTCTTCAACTGCTGAACAGATTCTAACCATCCCAGTTAAGACAAGTTGATAGTTTGTAAGTGTTAAGCAGTTGAGAGGGGAAAGAAAGGAGGGGGGGGGGGAGGGGCAGGAGATCGGGTGAAGCACGGCTGTTGTTGGATAGCAACTTATTCGTTAGGGGAAAATAACCATAATCTCGTTGATTCAGGCGCAATAGGATCCTTTAGCTACGGTCGATAATAAACATTTTGAGAGTAGCTATCATTTTAGTATTGATACTGATATAATTTGGCTTTGGGGTGTACATTATTTCACCGTCATTTCTGACAATACTTGAATGCGAATGCTTGTGTATGCTTTTCTGTATACAGATCCTCAACTCACATTCGCGACTTTAATTTTTCACATGTTAATTCCTGTTCAGCAGTACAGAAGGGTTATCAAACAGTTCGGCTTTTTTCTTTAAATGAAACGGGTCAGAAGGAGTCTTACTGTTAGAGAATGTTCGCCTGTCTCGTTTTGTTCGTGAAACAAACGGGGGTAATGAACACGGGTCTAGGTCTTGTTGACTTTTTTTTTTTAACTCGACAATGTCCTCTGCATTGAAGCTGGCGGTCATATTCTGTCTCCACAATACCCATACTGTCATGGGGACCAGTCTCCATTTACCCATCAGGTTGCTAGTTGCAAAGTGAGACGACTGCAGACGGAAATCTAAACAAATCTTAAATAAGTGTTAGCGAACCGCCAAGAGAAACGTGGACAAACGAGTCACAAGACAAAACACGACGCGCTTCGACCTCTTAAGTCTTCTTCAGGCAAGATATTAACAAATAGGACAATTATCTCTTTGATCTCTTCAGCGCAAGGTAGGCGTTGAATCTTGCCTACCTTGTCCAAGTTTCTTTTGGCGATTCGCTAACATTTATTTAAGTTTCATCAGGTTGCTGTCTGTGATGATTTCTGGTCAACATCGTCAGAGTGTGGCAGATTAATGGGGGAATATTGCTGGAGAAACGCAGTGGCCTTGCACGTACGAAAGACTGCTTATTCGGTCTGGCATCTACACTCTGCTGTTGCTACCCTGAGTAGAGGGATTAACTCGTGGTGCAGTGCCGTACATATGTGGCTGCACACCAAAAATTAATGCGCCAAGGCCTTGCTTAAGGAGTCAAGTATTTATAGACTGGTGCCACTGGATTGTTTTGAGAATTTTGATTGTGCCTGAAAGTTGATTCTCCTCATTTTCTTTCATTTGACCATTAAAGTACAAGCCGGGTGGTTTCAATCAGACAGATAAAAATGAAAGGAATGGGATTATTTTGGGCTCTTGGAGCTGGCGCAAAGATAAAGGTCACGGGTGAGTGCAAAGGCCTGAAACGTGTGTCAACAAAGGGGAAGGTCATGTATTTGAAGATTGTTGTGATTTCATCGGTGAAGATCCCCCAAAACAAGGGAAATAATTGGTGGGTAGTTGTTCTTTTGATCAATTTTCAGTTTAACATTAAATGCTGGATCAAATTTATCGTAGG
>CM065715.1:14443361-14445861 GCA_033310375.1 Conus canariensis
GGGCGGAAAATGAAGCAAATTTTGTTTTTCTTTGTTTAAATTTTATGTTGTTTGTTGTTGTTGTTGTTGTTGTTGTTGTTGTTGTTGTTGTGTGTGTGTGTGTGTGTGTGTGTGTGTGTGTGTGTGTGTGTGTGTGTGTGTGTGTGTGTGTGTGTGTGTGTGTGTGTGTGTGTGTGTGTGTGCGACTTCGGCTTATGTGTTTTCAGTGGACATAGTTCAGATATTAACTTATATTCAGACAGTGTGGATTAAGTAGCTGGCTGGGTAGAAAACAATATAACTTGCTACTTGCTCTTCTCCTACTGCTCCTCCTTCTCCTCGTCGTCGTCCTCTCCTCCTCTAATCTATCAAAGTGAAATCTCTGCGGATTCCTTCATCAGTTGGTTCCTGTCCCCAAGAGACCACAGGCCCCCAGTTCATCATTCTGAGCTGGCCACTCGACATTAAATTCAGTGGATCAGTCAATGACACAACCCCCCCCCTCACTCTCTCTCTTCTCTTCTCTCTCTCTCTCTCTCTCTCTCTCTCTCTCTCTTCTCTCTCTCTCTTCTTCAGCACTTAGCAGCGTGCGTTTGGCCGGATGCAATTGAGTTATGTCCCCTGCGCTGCCAGCTGCTGCAACCTCTTGCAGCCTCCTGCTACTTTCTGCCGCCTTCTGTCTGGCCTTTCCTTCCCTCCCCGCCCTCCCTGCCCATCACATGTCAGTGTGGGCTGTTTCCATTCCCTGACGTCAGCTGAGAAACGACATGCATGAAATCCCACTCTGCTTCTCCCAACACAAACAAATTCATGCACCGCAAACACATCCACGATATATCGACCCCATGTGAAGTTCTAATTAATGAACGTGTGCGTGGAATCAATAGAATACAAGAAAAAAAATCAAAGGAAGCTGAAAGGCAAAAGGAAAGGAGTGATTCAAAGCTAGTCAAGGCAGACTGGGTCAAACACAATCAAATTGATTATTTACATCTGCGCATGAATATCAGGGGAGTGAAATTTGTTCTTGGATGTGTGTGTTCTTTGGCTGTTTTTGAGATACTAATTTCTACAGCTGATCAGAACTGTGACAACTTTATGCAATCATTTATTACCCCTTCCACTCCCTCCATGAACAAATGAAAGAAGATGCTCTCTCTCTCTCTCTCTCTCTCTCTCTCTCTCTCTCTCTCAGTTAACTTGGATAAGACAAATATAGTGGCCTTTAGAATGGGTGGCCACCTATCAGTGTGTGAAAAATGGTCTTATGGAAATGCAGACGTTCAAGTAGTTAATTCATATAAATATCTTGGAATGATATTTTCAACAAAATTAACTTTCCGTTACGCATGGGAAGAATCTCTAAGACAAGAGAACAAAGGTACTATTGAAATTCTGAAACCCCTGAGAAAACTGAATTGTACAGACTGTGGTATATTTTGGAAAATGTTTGATATCTCTTCTTACATATGCAGCTGAAATTTGGGGCTTACATGAAATTCGATGATGGAAAAAGTACATACGTATGCTATGAAGCGTTTCCTTCAAGTACCTATTCATTCATCCAACACCGTTTTATATGGAGAGATGGGCAGATACCCTTTGTACATAAGTACATTTGTGAAATGTATTAAATATTGGTTGAAGATCTTGAAGCTACCCCAGTCCCGTTTTAGCAGGCAAGCCTATGATATGATGCTTTTAGAAATGGAAAAAGGTAAAGAAAACTGGGCTCATAAAGTAAAGAAAGTCCTTTCAGAACAGGGTTTTGGAATAGTGTGGATGGCCCAGGAAGTAGGGAATGAGCAACAGTTTATCGCGGAATTTAAAGACAGGCTTATTTGTTCTTTTAAACAGAATTGGCACTCAGATATGGAAAGTAAAGAAAAATATTGCTGGTTTTTCTCATTTAAGAATGTGTTTCATTCTGAAGCGTTTCTCAATGTCATAACAGATAGATGGCACAGAATAAATTACGCAAGATTTAGGTTGAGAACTTTAGGTTTTAATGCGAACAAAAGATGGTTTGAATGTGAAACATCCACAGAATCTCCTTGTCCTGCATGTAGACACATTATTGATGACGAAGAACACTTTCTGTTCCGCTGTACTGCTTATAATTAAGTGCGGACAAATTGTTCACTTTTCCAGTTAGATATAGCGAAAAGACAAAATGTCGCTGTCGTGTTTATCATCAGATGATGAACTTGTAATTAAATCAGTTGCGAAATTCATCGCAGAAGCATTGAAAATTAGACAGATGAAGGATAGTGAAATTTAAGATAATGCATTATAAGAGATATCTGAATGAATATTATCATTCATCGCAAGTGGAAGAGATCAGTAAGATACATTGTCATCATTTGATCGAGTGGATGGTCGAGTCAGTCTTAAGGGGTTTTTTTCTAATTGCATTACTCCTGTGCGTGAGAACATAAGGAAATGTTATGAATTTATTTGTTTCTAACCTTTGATTTGGTGCACACTAGGAATGAATGTGTACTATTTGTTTGCAGGAAAG
>CM065715.1:14448361-14450861 GCA_033310375.1 Conus canariensis
GGGGAGAGTAGTAAGGGAATGGAAGGAAGGGGACAGCATCGGAGGTGGCGAGTGGGGATGGGGGTGTGGGTTGAGGGGAGGGGGTAAGAGGGGCAGGGGAGAGTACCAAAGAGAGTAATCCGGTAATGGGAGAGTGACGAGTGTCACAGCTTATCAGCAAGAACATCGGTATCATCCCGTGGTATGGCCGACCCAGGGGAGATTACAGACACTACACAAAGAGTTGGCTGCTCATAGGGCCTTTACTTTGCGTCCCCTCTCCTGCTTCCTCTGCTTTCCCTGATACCCTTCATCCTCTTTTCTTTTGCCTTCTTTCTGCTCTTCCTCCAATTTCTCCTTCTCCCGATCCCTTTCCTCCTCCTCCTTTTCCTCCTCTTACTCATTCTCTTTTTTTTCCTAAGCATTTTTTTAATTAATCAAAAAATCAGAGCTTACAAATGCGCTGAAAGAGGACAGTGCGCTGGAGATTTCAATGCTGCATTGGCATGTTTGTCAGTCATACACATAATACGTATACAATTTTAACTTGACAACAAGGGAAATAGGAATATCAATAATAATAACAATACCGCTGCTATTACTACTATCACCTCCACCACCACCACCCAACAAGAGTTGCACTGAAGAAAAAAAAAACCCTGTGTATTCATTCAAATAGAAACCATCGAATGAAATGTAAGGCAATGCATATATAACAAGCCAGTTAGATATAAATGTCTTATTGTGCCCAGTTGGATATGAATGTCTATACTGTGCCTTCAATATTTCTGTCAACAAAAATTGCATACACATCCCATCCCATTCTCCAGGCTCTCACATTTCAGCTCAGGGAAAGTACGATTATTCCACATTGTGTACATCCCCTCTTCTTCCTGTTCCTTTTCCTCCTTCTCCTGCTCCCCTCTACTGCCCCCTTGCTCCTAGTGTCTTCCATCTATCCTCTCCTTCTCCCAATCCTCCTTTCTCTTCCTCCTCCAACAACTCCCTGTTCCATTACTTCTCCTTCTCCTCTTCTTCTTCCTCCTCGTGTTCTTCTTTCTCCTTTTATTGTTCCTCTTTTACGTCTGATTATCCACCTGCTCTTCTTTTCTTCTTGTTCTTGTTCTCCTCTTCCTCGTCCTCCGTCTCTCCTCCTCCTCCTCCTCCTCTTTCTCCTCCTCCTCTGCCTCCTTCTCCTCTTCCTCCTCCTCGTTTTCTTCCTTCTCATCCTCCTCTGCCTCCTCCCTCCTCCTCCTCCTCCTCCTCCTCCTTCTTCTTCTTTCTTCTTCTCATTCTTCTTCTTCTTCTTCTTCTTCGCATTCTTCTTCGCATTCTTCGCATTCTTCTTCTTTCGCATTCTTCTTCTTCTTCTTCCTTCCTTCCTTCCTTCCTTCCTCAACTTTTACTGATTTCTTTTCTCATTTCTATGTGTTGTTTCTGTTCTTTCTTTTGATTCTTTCTGTGTCTGTTCTCCATCCTGTCATTTAATCTTTCTTTTTTTATCCCTTTTCTTTTGTCATTCGTCTGTTCTCGATTATTTCTTGACTTTCTCTTCTGGTTCAACTGATGCAGTCCTTCTATACTTTGTTCTGCTTTCTTTCCTCTACTTTTTACACAACTCTTCTTCCTTCTTCTTCTTCTTCTTCTTCTTCTTCTTCTTCTTCTTCTTCTTCCTCTTCTATTCGAGTCCTCTTTCTCCTTTTTGTTCTACCACTTTATCTTGTTGAGAAAATGCCTGAGAGCTTGACTTTTATTTTCAGGAACTGACTGTGATTTTTATTCGTTTGTTCGTTTCTTTTTTTTTTTTTTTTTTTTTTTTTTTTTTTTTTTTTTTTTTTTTTGCTGTCCCATCTTCTGCGCCACATCAGTGGCAGTGCACCCACGACGCTCATTCCGACACCCCGTCCACAGCCACAGCCTGGGTGCAGTCCGCTGCAGCCCTGGCAACGGCAATCCACAGGAGCAGTCAATGTCAAGTCGTAGAGGCAACCCACTGGAGGAGACATTGCACTGCTGCCGGGTCACTTCGGTGGTGTTTCAGTGGCGCCTGTTCTGATCCAACATACGCGGGACACCACCTACTAAGCCCCCTACTGACGACAACAATTGCTTAGTCGCGGAGCCGGCGTGAGTGAGCTCTCCCTCTGGAGGGTGCCACCACGTCCGTCCAACGACAGCCCCCATGGACTCGCCAATATCGATGACCCCGACGGAATCAAACCAAGGCCACAGACGTGGAGAGAACATCGGAATTGAGGTCACCATGAGAGCAGGGCATGAAGGGCCACAGAATGTGAGACATTTTTTTATGCTGATCGATGATAATGAGGATGATCAAGACGATGCTACAGATTTCCATTCCGGTTTGAGACTGCATGACAGGGCTGTACTCTACGCTTCCTTTCATGATATATCCCGGCGTCAACCAGGCCCGAGAGATACAGACACCTGCAGTGTTGGTCAGGAAATTCGAGCAACACTCTCAGAGACGCATCCATTAAGTGGATGAAATTTGGCTGTG
>CM065715.1:14455861-14460861 GCA_033310375.1 Conus canariensis
GATGAAAACAAGATAAATGTTGTCTGCAAGGATGAGAGGTCAAAAAGCAATGTTTTAATGATGTACCGTCATCATCGTGTTCTCCTAAGCACCACTTACTGTGGCGTCATGTGACTGGTCCATGAAGCGATCGGGATTCTCAGACTATCACAGAATGTGAATGCAAATTCAGGTGAAGTGAGAGTGAGGGAGAGAGAAATGAAATGCTGTTCTTCAGGCTGTCATTCAGTGGATCTATGGTAAAGGGTTTTTTTTATGAAAAAACGGAACATTTTCAATATGCTTATTGAGTATTAGTGGTTTTTATTATTCAACAACAGAATCCTGGCTGACGGGTGATTGAAATGGACTTAAAACTGTACACTAGCATTCTTCTAGACTTTTACTTTCCGCATTAACCTCACCTCCGAAAAAGCTGGTGCAGTGATGATGGCTCGCTTGAACTGAAAACGAATGGCTTGGAGTACGACATCAGCTCTTCCGTATTATGGGTCAACACCGTGAAATTCAACAAGCTTATAGTTAATAGGAACTCTCCCACTCCCCCTTTCCCCAAAGGCAAACAAGTAGACAGACAAACAAATAAGCACAAACACATCTAACATTGAAAAAAAATGTTTATCCTCACTGAAAACTATTAAAGAAAAGTACAGGCACTAGAGCAACAAAGAAAAAGAAAACAATCAGACAGTAGTGACCACTGATACAGTGTGCTCAGTCACGAAAGATGAGTTTGTCTCGCTGACCAGCCGCTGTGGCCATGTGGTTATCGTCGCAGACAAGCAAATGGGAAATCGTGGGTTCGATTCCCGTCAGACCCATTTCTTTGTGGGATTATCGGCTCTAATCGGCTCCTACGAAGGGTTGGGTGCACTATAGGCTTAAATGGGGAACCGGGAACCAACCTTTAGAGTTTCATACACTGAATATCCCTGTGAATAAATCTTAAATAAATGTTAGCGAACCGCCCAGAGAACGTGGACAAACGAGTCACAAGACGAAACACAACGCGTTTCGACCTCTTAGGTCTTCATCAGGTGAGACATAAACGAATAAAACAACGAAAATTCACTTAGCTTTGATCGCTTCAGATCACTTCGCAGGGTTCAGCGCAAGGAAGAGGTCGAAACGCGTTGTGTTTCGTCTTGTGACTCGTTTGTCCACGTTCTCTGGGCGGTTCGCTAACATTTATTTAAGATTTGTTTAGATTTCCGCCTGCAGTCCTCTCGCTTTGCAACTAGATCCCTGTGAATGTTTCCCATACAGTGTTATACGTGTTGTATATCCCTGTGAATGTTTCCCATACAGTGTTATATGTGTTGTATATCGCTGCGAATGTTACCTAAACAGTGTTATAGATGTTGTATATCCCTGTGAATGTTTCCTAAACAATGTTATAGATGTTGTATATCGCTGTGAATGTTTCCTAAACAGTGTTATAGGTGTTGGTATATCTCTGTGAATCTTTCCTAAACAGTGTTAAAGGTGTCGGTATGTCTCTGTGAATGTTTCCTAAACAGTGTTATAGGTGTTGGTATACCTCTTGAATGTTTCCTGAACAGTGTTAAAGGTGTCGGTATATCTCTGTGAATGTTTCGCAGTGTTATAGTAGTCGATGTATGTCTGTAAATGTTTCCTAAGCAGTGTTACAGGTGTCGGTATATCTCTGAGAATCTTTCCTAAACAGTGTTATAGGTGTCGGTATATCTCTGTGAATGTTTCCTAAACAGTGTCATAGATGTAGATGTATGTCTGTAAATGTTTCCTAAACAATGTTAAAGTGTTAGGTATATCTCTGTAAATGTTTCCTGAACAGTGTTATAGATGTTGATGTATGTCTGTAAAGGTTTCCTAAACAGTATTATAGATGTTGATGTATCTCTGTAAATGTTTCTTAAACAGTGTCGGAGGTCGTCCCACCTTCCTTTTCCCACCTGGGTTGTATTTGTGTGCCTGTGGCCACATGAGGATTTTGCACTAAAACACTGTAAATCTATTTAAGCGTTTTCAAGACTACCATAAATTTGAGCCGGCATTTAATGTTAAACTGATGATTGATTTTAAAAAAAAAATAAAAATAAAAAACTCCCCGCCAATTATTCCCCTTGTTTTGGGGGGATTCGTACCGATGAAATCACAATCGTCAAATACATGACCTTCCCCTTAGTTGACGTCACATTTCAGGCCTTTGCACTCACCCGTGACACTATCTTTGCATCAGCTTGAGCGCCCAAATAGTCCCATTGCTTTGATTTTAATCTGTCTCTGCTTGGAACCACCTGGCTTGTACCTTGATGGCCATATGAAAGAAAATGAGGAGAATCCACTTTCAGACACACACAAAAAAATTCTCAAAGCAATCTAACTGCGTCAATCTATAAATACTCGACTCTTTAAGCAAGGCCTTGGTGCATTAAGTTGTGGTGTGCAGCCTGTCTTGTGATGTTGGTAGGGGGCTTTCGTAGCGTGTGACCAATCCAGCCCTGTTTCCTTTATCTTTGAGCTCTTAGGCCTTAGTAATACAAACATAGTTTTAATACAAGCAGAGTACAAAACTGTCAAAAGTCTTTGACCAGAATAAAACCCCATAGCATCATCTTCATCCTCATCGATCATCTTCAAAGAGTCTCAAATCCTGTGGTCCTTCGAGCTCTGCTGCTTTCATGATGACCTAACCTCTGATTCCCTCCGACCTGTCTATGACCTTGGTGAGCACGTGTCAAAGTGGCCGGCATCAGCGATTCATGGGGACTGCCTGTAGATGGACGTGGTGGCGCCCCCTGGAGGGGGGAGGCTGACTCATGCTGACGGGCCGGCTAAGCCATTATTGTCCAGCAGGGAGCTGCGGATATAATGTCCTGCGTATATTGGATCAGAATGGGGATGGGGAGGAGGGGAGGAAGGAGAAGGGTGTCACAAAAGAGAGGAGAATGAAAAGGCCAAATGTCGTCAACCTGTGAGGTCAGTTCTGTAGGTGAACCTGGAAAATGCGTAGAATGAAGGGGGGGGGGGGGGGGGGGGGGGGGGGGGGGGGGAGTAAAATGATAGACAAGACTAGGGAGGTGGGGGGGTCGGTGATGCAGTGCGGAATACAGATGGCATGTGGCGCTCGTAAAAAACGTGGTCGACGGACTGCATGCTTCTGAGACGAAAAAGGAAAAAAAACAGCGACAACAACACCAACAACAACACCAACAACAACACCAACAACAACACCAACAACAACACCAACTCATTGAGAATCAACTTAATCTGGCAAGACTGAATTTCACCAAGCAGAAAGAAAGATCTATAACAGCAACAACAACAGCAACAACAACGACACCAACGACAACAACAACAACAAAAACAACAACAACAACAACAAGAGATGTATTCAAAGTGGGATGCATACACATGCACGGAGAGAAAGAGAATGAGAGGGGGTCAGGCAGACAGAGACAGACAGACAGACAGACCGACAGACAGACACAGAGATGCCATTCTCCCGTCTCTCTTCATATCACGTCCATGCATATCAACGAAGCCACGAGAGAGGCTGCAAGCGCCATTTCCTCGACACCAATCCCTCTCTATGTCCGGAAGACTATAAGTCACAACAACGCCACGGAATATGAGAGCGAAGGACAAGTCAATGGCACTGACTACCCCCAAACCACGCAACACACAAAGCAAGTGTGCCTGACAGAGCTAACTCATTGGCAACACTCACGTCACATTGACACGGCACAGAATGTATGACGCAAAACTAGAAGTATGTAATACAAACTATCCACATGAGGCTTAATTTGTGGCCTGTTTTTCAGTCAATCCAATAGACATGATACAAACTATCCACATGAGGCTTAATTTGTGGCCTATCTTTCAATCAATCCAATTCGGTGACTATTGACAAGAAAAGGAGAGAAAAAAAGGTTTGATGGCAAATGAAATGATCAAAGTATGCAGTTGTACCAGGTGTTTGTGACGGGTTGGTTGTTTCTGTTGCTGGCAACGTTCGTGGGTATGCATGGGGCTTTGTAGGAGGGGAGTGTGTGTGTGTGTGTGTGTGTGTGTGTGTGTGTGTGTGTGTGTGTGTGTGTGGTGTGTGTGTGTGTGTGTGTGCGCGCTAACGACCTACTGTACCTAACGGACACCACCGGCCGAGTGGATATTTTCTCTCCCCTGGCTATTTCGCACCCAAAGTTTTGAACTTCTACATGTCCTCGTCGATTTTTGTCACACGTCAATACTTACCCGACAGATTCGATCTCCTTCACACAGTCTGAGAGGCTGCGGTGGAGGAGGCGCTAATGCCTCCTTTGCCAATTTAGCAATCATGCTTCTGCCCTCCTACACTCACTACAGTTGTCTGGGAGTTACGGTTTCTTGTCAATAGTGTGTGTATGCGTGTCTTGATTAGGTGATTGCATTGAAAAGAAATCTTTATATATATATATATATATATATATATATATATAGAGAGAGAGAGAGAGAGAGAGAGAGAGAGGAGAGTTAAAAAAAACCACAACAGACAAGATAAAAAGATTTCCAAAATTTTCGGCTTTAATGCCTTCCTCAGTGGTGAGTTGACTGGCCGGCGAGTCACAGAACATGTATACATGCATAAAAAGAAAGTGAATAAAATTCACTGTCTTAAAACAAGAAGCTAAAAAGATTTCACGTACAGGCAAATCGTTCAAATGGACGGGGAGCAAAGGGACGTTGTGGTATGAGGAAGAGGGGCTGAGTAAGTGTATGTAAAAGCGTACGCGCGTCACGCACATGTGGGAATGTGTGCATATATGAGTGTATGTTAGTGTGAGTGAGTGTGAGTGAGTTAGTGTGTGTGAGTGTATGTGTGATGTGTGTGTGTGTGTGTGTGTGTGTGTGTGTGTGTGTGTGTGTGTGTGTGTGTGTGTGAGTGTGTGTGTAGTGTGTGTATAGGAGGAGGGGTTCGGGGGGGGGGGGGGAGGGTAAAAGGAGTGCAGCGGCGTAGAACATGAACAGTTATTGTAGTG
>CM065715.1:14473361-14493361 GCA_033310375.1 Conus canariensis
CTAATAAATAAATATTGAATGATAAATACTTGACTGCCACCAAAAACAGATAGGACTCCCTCTTCAGCTTCTGGGTAGTTGCGTTGCCGGAATCACTGCAGAGACTGCCTAACCGTTTCAGCTCACCCGGCTTAAACAGAGCGCAGGTGAGCAGCAGTCAGGTAAACTTTTCAACCGGCTTCCGGATGACTACCTTCCGGTTAGCACGGTTGCATGAAAATTTGTGACTGGACGGGAAACGGTCCGTCACATTCTTCTTCCAGCTTTTTTTTCTCATTTTATTTCTTCATCTTCTAAATGGCGTACTGTATATTTTAAATTATCAAGAAAATATTTACAAACTAGATTGAATGATCAATATACAAGCAGGGTGTTGTAGGCACTGAACTATAAATGAAGTGTACATTTAATAAAACTTTAGTTGTCATGAAAGTTCAACCATTTTGAGTGGATTATAGTTTTCAGCTTACCTTGACCAATCTTTACTTTAAGCTCACCTTCTTCTAGTCATAACAATAACCATGAACGGTTATGACATTTTGATATACGTGTATATTTGGTTAACAATATTGTATTATTAGTTATTTTAGTAAACAAAAAAGTATGTATGCACCAAAGATGTTTTCACGTCTCCAGCGAAGGCCTCACGACCGCCCTACAGATCCCCAGGAGAACATCCCACCATCCCCCCCACCCCCCCCACCCCCCTCCCGTCCAATCCTCACCCCCAGTCCTCATCCATCCTACTTATCAGTTGATGGGAACCTGTCTGGTCAGTGGCCGAGTTTGTAGAGGACGGAAGTGAACTGCTCCACAGAAGGAGCACTGGCTATCTCCTCCGGGAGTCCATTCCACTCTGGGCCAGAAGGTTGTCTGACGGCAGAAGGTCCTGTGGGAGTCCATTCCACTCTGGACCAGAAAGTTGTCTGACGGCAGAAGGTCCTGTGGGAGTCCATTCCACTCTGGGCCAGAAAGTTGTCTGACGGCAGAAGGTCCTGTGGAAGTCCATTCCACTCAGGGCCAGAAGGTTGTCTGAGGGCAGAAGGTCCTATGGGAGGGGACATCGCTGGAATCAGGCTGGCATTGTCGCCGGTTTCTGTCCTGTGGTCAGGGGGGTGGGGGTGGGGGGTTCTTAGTGTTGGCGATAATGACAGTTATGTCAGAGTTGTGCTTATGATATTAGAATGTTTTATCTTGAATGTGTTGTATTAGTTTCACCTAGGACGTCTTTTGTTTTTGTTTATAAAAGTAAGTCGTGTGTTTCGATTTGATGATGGGGAAACGTGTGTGGGTGGAATGTAAGACTCTTTTTTTTCGTTCAGAAACATGGCGGGTTCCATAACTGATCTGGCCATATCATGACCTTTTTTTTCATTCCAGTATTTATTTCTTCAGTTTCCAAATGCCAAACTGTATAATTTTCTTAAATCATCAAGAAAATATTCACAAACTATTTTAAACAATAAATACACAACTAAAGTGTTCAAAATCGCAGAATTGTGAATGAAGTGTACATTAAAAAAAATTTCAATTGTCATGAAAATTCAACCAGTGTGAGAATGTTGTATTCTTCAACTTACTTGGACCCGTCTTTATTTTTCACTCACCTTCTTCTGTCACAGCAATCATGGTGAACAGTTACAACATTTGAATATAGGTGTATGTCTGTGTAACAATAATTATTGTGATATTTGCTATGTTAGTAAATTACTGGTATTTTTAATTGGGACACAAAGTGATAATTCACTACCAAAATCTACACATTTTATGCGGAAGTTATGTGTGTGAATCGTAAAATATTTTTATTTTGTTTTCTGTACATGTCTGCTGCTGTGAGAATGAGAGATAATTTACCACAGTACAAAAATGAAAGAAAATACAACATATAAGCGAGTTCAAGCAAGCAATGTAATTATTCCAATTCATTATTCAAAGAAATCACGTGCTTTCTAAACAGCAAGAACTCTTTCTCAGTCTGTGATTTGAAGCAGTTCCTGCAAGGGTTTGTTTTCAGAGGTGTGTGTGTGTGTGTGTGTGTGTGTGTGTGTGTGTGTGTGTGTGTGTGTGTGTGTGTGTGTGTGTGTGTGATTTGTTTTTCTTTCCTTCTTTATTTCTATTTCGTTTGAGGAAAACACCGGAACGAAAATAGAAAATAAACTGATCTTACTGGCTTCAGCTAAACAAACCGAAATTTAGATCTTGCACAGCTGAAAGGAATGTTTTGTGTTAAGCAAGTAAATCGTTTCTATTCATTCAAAGCCTGAAAAACTACAACTGCTGCTGTTGCTCCTCCTCCTTCTTCTCCTCCTCCTCCTATTACTACTACTACAGCTACTGCTGTTGCTGCTGCTACTATTACTATTACTACTACTATACTTCTGCTACTATTTCTGCTGCTGCTGCTAACACTGTTACCGCTACTGCTGCTGGTGCTGCTACTGTGCTACTCCTAATGCCACTACTGCCATTAGTAGAAAGAAACTCGTGGAGAGCGTGGCAGCAGAGAGTCCTCAGAAGAGAAGACCCCTTCAAGCAAGTGTTTCGGCCCTTATCTCCTGACACTCTAGGGGGGTTGGGCCACACCCGGTTCATGACTCTGGATGTCCTCTGCTGCCCCTTTTTTCCCATCTTGGGACGAGCCATGGCTGGGATTCGACCCCATGACCCTCTGGACATGCTCATTTTCCACTTAATGACTCGCACTCTAACCACTGAGCCACCGGGACACCTGATATTTGTGGGAAATTTAAGCCTTATGAAGTTCACTTTTGTTCCTCCTTGACCAGATCCAGCTTGAACACCTCTCTGCCGCTTCTGCCATTGCTTTCAGGGCTCTGGCTTTTTCCCTCCTGCAACTGAGAGCTGTTTCATGAGGCTGTATGCAGACGTTCCTACAAACCCCTAGCTCCAATTTCTGCAGTGAGGACTTTGACCTGATAGCCTTCTCTCCTCAGGCTGTTTGCCAGATCAGCATACTTTTCAGTCTTGTAGATTTGAGCTGCCTCCATTCTGTTCTCATATGGCACCGTGAGCTCGATCATGATCAGCTGCATGGTTGACTGAGAGTGGACTACTATGTCTGGTCTCATGCCACTCTTGCTGATGATCTCTGGGTGACTCTTCCATTCTGGAAGGTCCGCAGTGCACTCCCAGTCATCTGCCCCGTCCAGCAGACTGCCTGTATGCTCCGAGTGGTACTGTTGTTCTTGGCCATGATTTGCCACCTCCTGCCGTGAAGAATGTTGCGGGTGCTTTTGGGGTCCTGATTTTCCCTTTTGTGGTGTTGGTACTAGCCCAGACTACTTATACAATCTCTTTGAGCACTTGGTTGTGCGTCCATGTGTACCTTCCTTGAGCCAGGGCTACTTTACATGAGCTTAGGACATGCTCCACTGTTTGTTTTTCATGGCAGATCGGGCATGCAGGATCGTCTGTTTTTCCCCACTTCACCAGGTTTGCATTTGAGGGCAGAAGGTCATACGCAGATCTGAGAATGAAGCTGATCCTGAGAGAGGCCATATGCCAAATGTCATTCCAAGTGAGACTTCTTTGGAGTGCATTCTCCCACGTTGTCCATTGCCCTTGCTGGCTCTGCTGGACTGCTTTTTGGAGTCTTTTTTGGTCTTCTTCTTTTCTCATCTCCTGAACCATCATGTCTCTTTTGGCTTTTCCTTTGGCCTTTGACCACCATTCAGTTTTGGTCACCCCCAGTCCTTGTCTGTTGGTCTGTGTGTCCTGTTATTTCTCTGATCTTGAGACTTTCTTTTGCAGAATCCATCGCCTCTTGAACTTTCCATTTTCTGCGTGTCTTCAGCTTGATTGCTTCTACCACCTTGTATCCTGAGTCCTCCAGCATGCTTTGAAGTCTGATCTTTCCTGCTTTGTATTCTTCCAGGATAGATTTCAGTGGTAGTTTCAGCTTTGCTTGGCGACAGAACAGCGCTATGTCAGTCAGACACGTGGGACACCAAGCCATTTCCTTGTGAACTTGTTGATTTTGGCATCCATTGCCTCCACTATGCTGGTGCAGATGTCGTATATCATCAGAGGTAATAGGAGCTTTGGTATCAGCATGAACTGCAGACACTAGACCTTGTAATTTGCCAGGGAGCCCACACTGGTCAATGGTCTCCAAGCCTTTCTCCGCCATCTGCTTGGTTTCTTTTGCTCTTTGTGTGTCTTTCAGCGTATCATCATACCATCTTCCAAGGCTCTTGACTGGCTCTTCTGTGACTGTTGGAATGGCCTGGTTGGCAACACTGAAGACCACAGATTCGGCCACTTTTCCTTTCCTCAGTGAGAGACTCCGTGATTTCTTTGGGCTTGAACTTCATTCTGGGTGAGGCAACTATGTCGTCCAGACTTTCCAGCACATGCATGACGTGTCTCGTCTTCTCTGGATGAAATCACTGTAGTGTCATCCATGAAGGCCTTGAGAGGGGGCATCTTGTATCCATCGCCAAGGTCTGTTTGTCTTGCGTTGCTTGTTGCTGCTTTCAAGATGACTTCCATTGCCAACACGAACAGTATTGGGGAAATTGCACAGCCCATTGCAATGCCCACTTCCAAGTTGATCCAATCTGTTGTGTACTCCTTGGTAGAGAACCGCATTGAGAAGCCATTGAAGTACTTCTTGAGCATCTCGCAGATGTTCTTTGGCACATGGTACATCTCAAGAGCCAACTGTATCATCTCATGGGTACAGATCCATATGCGTTTGCCAGATCAAGCCACACTACGTCCAGGTCTCTCTTTTCTGTTTTTGCTCTTTGGGATTGCGTCCCAGATCATTGTGGCGTGTTCTACACAGCCAGCTACGCCTGGGATGCCACCTTTCTGGACTGACACATCCAAGTACTTGTTTTCCATGAGGTACTTGGTCAGCCTTGCTGCCATGACAGAGAAGAAGATTTTCCCTTCGACGTTCAGTAGTGATATTGGCCTGAACTGGCTGATGTCACTTGAGTTTTGCTCTTTGGGGATGTACACACCATCTGCCGTCATCCACTGGCCGCTGATCTTCTGGTTTCTCCAAGCTGATCTCAGCAGCCTGTGGAGCCACTCCAGCACCTTGGGACATTTCTTGTACAGCTGGTAAGATATGCCGTTTGGCCCTGGTGATGATTTGGCTCTGGCTTTGTCGACCACTTTCTTGATTTCCGCCAACGTTGGAGGCTTGTCATTGAACTGTTCCTCAGGGTTGGTTGGCCACACCAGACCTTGAATGTCGAGTGGTGCTTTGCTCTGTGAGTCAGAGTATGTTTTCCTCAGATGCTGCTCAAGAACTCCTTTGTCCACACTTAGGGTCCCAGATTTCGGCTGCTCAAACAGTGTTCTGGCAAACTGGAAGGGGTCTCTGAAGAAGCGCTCTTGGGTCTTCTTCTTTTTGCTCTTCCTCTTCCTCGCAGATTCCGTTTTGCTGAGGGTGCTGTGTTTTGCTTTCAGGTCTTTCCAGAGTTTTTCCAAGCCTTGTTTTTCAGCTGGCAGTGCGGTCTTCATTTGCTTCTTGAGGTTTTTCTTTTGGACCCTGATCTTGTCCTTCTCTTCTTGGCGTCTGGATTTCTTTGGAGGTGTTTTCTCTTTGGGTAGTTTTGCTCCATAGGCGTCTCTACATGTGGCAAACACAATGTCCCCATATGTGGCTAGTTTGTGTTCCATGGTGCTTTTCCCTATCAGTGCATCGAGTCTTTGGACGATTTTTGCATCCAGTTTCTCCCAATCTTCAGTTTCGTTCTCTCGTGGCAGGTTGAGTTTCAGGCGCCTGACATCGAGGGCCTGTGCAAATTCCTCATCCGAACCAACAGCGTGGATGTCCTTGGCACTGTGGTTTAAATCCTGGCCTTGGTCTTCCGAGGTCTTATCTGCTGATGCAGTGCGCTGCTGCTCATTCAGATGAGTCTTCACACATCCCATCTTTGTTCTGTGGATCTTCATGCCACGGGTGGTAGCGAAACGCTTTCTACAGACACATGGATATTTCATTTGGTCCATGTTCATAGTCCGTTTGGGATTTGCAGTCGTGATTGGTTGAGCACCGATGGATTCATCATTCTCTCCCCCTTTCGGTGAATCCTGGGAGCATCTTTTCTTTTTGTACTTAGTAGCCACATATTGAAGGCAAAGTGGGGAGCCAGCCCACAGAGCCCTTGGTTCTGGTCTTTCCCAGTGTTCTCCGGTCTTTCCCGGACGTCCTCCGGCCTATTCCCGGAAGTCAATGGTTTTACCCATGCATCAGTAGAAAGAAACTCGTGGAGAGCGTGGCAGCAGAGAGTCCTCAGAAGAGAAGACCCCTTCAAGCAAGTGTTTCGGCCCTTATCTCCTGACACTCAAGGGGGGTTGAGCCACACCCGGTTCATGACTCTGGATGTCCCTCTGCTGCCCCTTTTTTCCCATCTTGGGACGAGCCATGGCTGGGATTCGAACCCATGACCCTCTGGACATGCTCATTTTCCACTTAATGACTCGCACTCTAACCACTGAGCCACAGGGACACCTGATATTTGTAGGAAATTTAAGCCTTATGAAGTTCACTTTTGTTCCTCCTTGACCAGATCCAGCCATTGCTACAACTTCTGCTGCTGCTACTACTCAGCTACTGCTGCTACAACTACTTTTACTATTGCTGCTGCTGCTGCTATTATTTCTTCTACTACTATCACTATTACTCAACTAGTAGAAGTAGTAGTAGTAGTAGTAGTAGTAGTAGTATTGCTGCTGCTGTTGCTGCTGCTACCACTACTATTACTACTACTACCAATACCATCGTTATTATTGTTGTTTTTGTCGATAGTGGTGGTAGTAGTTGCAGAAGCAGCAACAGCAGCAACAGCAGCAACGGCCGTACTAACAGCAGACGAAAAAGCAGAAGAGAGAACTATAAAATAGGCACTCTGGCTCACCCACCTCCGCCAGCTCCAACCGGCTGAAGCCGGTTTCGCTGTTGCTCCGCCGGCTTACCCAGAGTGCCCATTTTATAGTTCTCTAATAGTAAACACTTTACAAACATACATAATGTGTAGGATTATCTGTTTTTAACACTAATTTAGAAAACTTTTGAGACTTCAGTTTTTGCTTAATCCTTCGTTTTTCTTGATCGTCTTCAATAACATCATTTTCACGCATACATTCATCAAATGCGTCTCTGTCTTTCATGTGGAATAAAACTACAGTCTTTAACTGTTCTCTAAAGTCTTTTAAAACTGAGTTATATTTTTGACATAAAATCCACACCCAGCATGTCTTCCACTGAAAGCCAGTTTCGGCCAAACAGTCATCTATAATAAATAGTGTCTGCGTTCCCCCAAACAGTCTGTACTACCAGTCGGTTGACTGTCAGCTTTTTTGCAAGGCCAAGACAACACAATTATAACGACGCAGTAAGTCAGCAGGCCGAGCGTCCTGTTTACAAACTGTGTGCCCCCCTATCAATAAAACACGCCTCGCGCGCCTACTGCGTTTCTTTTCTCACCGGGCTCGCGGCGCGCTTTGTCACAAATATTCTTGAACATTCTCGAATGGGAAGCCACCACTTCGCCGTTTTCAGTGTGCGTGTCGGTTTGTTGGTGTGTGGGGTTTACGACTTAACACAGACAAGAGGCCTTTGTTTACACAGAACACAGCACACAGTCAGTTAGTTGACAATGTACATACCTTCTTCACATCCAGTCAGCTGCCACACCGGCGTGGGTTTTTAGAGCAGCATGTATCTTTGGCGTCAACGCGATGGCTTGTGTAATAGAAATTGTCAGATTTGCGAGTTCCGGATATTTTTCAAAGAGTTCTGTCGTCTTTTTTAGTTTATTAATCCAACGAAGGGAGTACTTCAAATGACTACACATTTTTACTACACTATTTTACACACACACACACACAGCAGCGCGCACACAACAGCAATGTTTAAAGTGTTGAGTCAGTCAGGGAAGGTCGGTTAACTATTCACCAAATCATAGGTCTGTCCGCACAGCGGGCGTGCGCTAACACGTTCTTTGCTATAGCGTGAGCTGCCTCTTTCTCTGTTCTTCATCGCGCTTAACTAGTAGTTGCAGGCCAGCCCGACAACGAATCACTGCACAGCGCCCACGCACATCCTGTTCAGTCACAAAGCAAGTGGCTGTCATATCAAATGAGAAGTGGTCCTACCAGTTCCACTTTTGCCCCAAGTCCTTAATTAAGTCACCCCAAGTCCTTAATTAAGTCACCCCAAGTCCTTAATTAAGTCACCCCAAGTCCTTAATTAAGTTCTTAATTAAGTCACCCCAAGTCCTTAATTAAGTTACCCCAAGTCCTTAATTAAGTCACCCCAAGTTCTTAATCAAGTTACCCCAAGTTCTTAATCTAGTTCTTAATCAAGTCGTCATTAAGTTTTTATCAAGTCGTCATCAAGTTCTTATCAAGTTCTTATTTAAGTTTTTATCAAGTCGTCATCAAGTCGTTATCAAGTTCTTATTCAAGTCACTTATAATTATTTATTAAGTTCTTGAAATATTATTCCATCTGAAATGGATCAAAATGATCTTTTGTTGTTGGCGGTTCTGGCATGCTTTTTTGTTTGGCTTCTGTATTTAGTGGTTGAGATTTTTTTGACTGCTTTGGTTTTTGCTGGCGTTGTTTATATATTTTATAACCGTAATAACCACCCCCAGCAGCAATGATGCCAAAAATGGCAACTGTTTTAAATTCAATATTCCATGACGACTTTGGTGTTGTAGGTCTTGAATCAACTTGTGTATTTACAGCTGGCATTGAAACAACTGTTGGCGTTGGCGGTGTTATGTTTTCATTATGAGTTATATTCTGTGCTCGGAACATTAATTTTTTTTGTTTGTTCCACTCTGCTAATTTTTTTCCTGCTGCAACACGCCCAGGATGAGGAGGCTTTTTACTAGTCACTTTCTCCATCAGTATTTTCTGATTCTGATTCTGCTGATTTTCTGGCTCGGTCATTTTGAAGGGAAACAAAATCTATATGATTAAAAGTAATTAATCCCATGATTAATGGCGATAACAATGTTCCAAATCTGTAATATAGATCACATCCTAGAGACTCTAATGTCTTTGTTAAAACTGGATCCTGTGTTAAATCATACATAAAATCTTGTTCAGAATCAATGGGAGCAAATCTACTAACTAGTTTAGTGTACAAACTAAGAACCGTTTGCCCAACACTTTTTACCATTCTTGACCCCAGTTGCGCTTCATACCTGTTGTGATACTTTACAATGTCTTGTGGCGACATTTGTTGAATCTGTTCTATGCTGAATTCATTTCCAAGGTACTGTTTTGTTTTTCCACATGCTGCTAAAGAATACAGCCTTTCCTTTTGGCGCATAATAGCTTGGTCATCAACTTGATCATTTGTAAGTTCAGGAAGTAAATCATCGCAGTTCATGTTTTATTAATGAATAAATATTATTTTATTTTTTAAAAATGAGCACCGAAAAAACTATTACTAACCTTGTATACCATTCTGCTGTTATTGGAGGCCTAAGTGTAGGATACACAATGCTTGGTAAAAGCCTGTTAAAAATAAAACCAGCAGATCTTGGCAAACTAGACTTTGAAGACTCAGCAAAGCTGATTGCTGTTATTACAGCTTCATTTGCTACGAAAGATTTTCTAGTTAAGCAAGGAATAATTCCAGACAGTATCAATATGTAAATTAAAAAAATACATTTATAAAAATGGCTTCACTCGTAATGATGATTGGTGGCGCTGTGGTTAATGCGCTTGCTTTTAGCGGAAGTAATTACGCATTTAGTAAACTACGGGATGACGGCGAGAGAAAAAGACATAACAAAGCTATGGAGCAACTAGCCGCAGCACAAGCTGCGTATGAAAAGCAGAGAATTGAGCAGTTAGATTTTATTAACGATGAACTGAAAAAACAGGGACATGCAGCTTACACATTTAAAGATGTTGATCAAGCAATAAAAGAATATTATCTTGTAACAGGCAAGCCAATCGAGACATTGCCTCCACCAAAATTCAGCGATTTTTATCAACCATCAGAAAAACAAAAGATGCAAGAAATATTGTTTATTGTCTTTGGCATGACCGCTGTGTATTTTGTTGCACATAATATTGGCTGAATAAAAAATGAACAAAATCTATTATTCACCAAAAGGATATTGGAAGGGAATAACAGCAATTAAAAAGCTAAGCCAAGCAGCTGGAGTCAGTGAACAAACAGCAAAGGAATGGTTATCTAAACAAGCGATTTGGCAAATTTATCTACCAGCGCCTAAACGAATACAGAGACCACACTTTGTGAATATAACTCCAAACGACACCCATCAAATGGATCTTCTATATTTACCCCATGATACGATTAGACGAAAAAGATTTAAGTACGCACTTACAGTCATTGATATAGCTTCAAGATACAAAGATGCGGAACCATTAACACAAAAGAGTGCTTCTGCTGTTGCTGTTGCTATACAGCTGATATACCAACGAGGACCCTTAACTTATCCTCGCATGATTCAAGTCGATGATGGAAAAGAATTTAAAGGTCAAGTAAATCAATTATTGTTAAAACATAGAGTTACCATTAAAAGAGGCATTCCAGGAGTTCACAGATCACAGGGTTTGGTTGAAAACTTTAACAAACAGTTATCTGAAAGGCTTTTCTCCTACCAGTATCACAGAGAGCTGATTGACAATTCTCGCAACACAGAATGGGTTAGAAGGCTGCCCTCAGTTCTACGTGCAATGAATAATGAAGAATTTAAAGGTCTAAAACCAGTACAAGCAATCAAAAAACAAAAAATAAATGTTGTTGAAGGAGAGTCTTCATCAAGCAAACTATTACCATTTGGTTTGAAAGTAAGGTACCTTTATTTACCGGGAGAAGCAGAAGGGGACACCCGCATCAGGGCAACCGATCCAGTTTGGAGTGTTGACTCATATGAAATAAAAAGAATTGTAAAGATGAATCCGCCCGTGTATTATTTACGAGAAACTGACACAACAAAACGACCAGCCCCTCAAAGATCTTTTGTGAAAGAAGAACTGCAAATAATCCCGCCAGACACAGTTCCGCTTAATTAATTTACGTAAATATATTTGAGTTTAAAATGGAAGCTCAAAAGGAAGAAATCTTACATGAAACTAAAATGATGATAAAAAAAGAGACCTTAGAATTAATACAAGAATCATATGATACGTGTTCAGCTATTAAGGAAACAATTAAGTGGATTCATCGGTACATGGCAACGCATCCTGATCGCCTACGCCCAAAATCCCAAATTTTGATTATCAGAATAACGGATAAAGAATATCTTGAAAAAATAAAAAAAATTCGTGCACATCAAGCAAACATGAGAAAAATTTTGTCTGAATTGGATATTGATATGATTGAGCTTCTAGATAAATCTGAGGAAAAATATAAACCCGCGGATGAAGAAGGTATGTAATTATGCTGTTTTCCAATGCCCGATTGCATATGAAAACTCTGGATTAACAAACACACGTTTTGTGTTTGTTCTATCTAATGACTTCTTTGTTACAACAGTTGTGTTGATCTCATGTAGATTAGATCGTAGTTTTACGTTGTCATGATGAAAAGTCTTATTGTCAAACAATGCTTTTTTATAGTTGTCATGGGATATGCTTGATTGCACAACACTACGAGATATTCCCTTTGCTTTTTTAACAACTTTTTTTTGGCTTGAAAGACTGTACATTTTCGACCTCAAACCAACAAACTCCTTGATCACACCTCCAGATAATTCATCCTTCATCTTACCTAAAACCTTCTTGTTAACAGTTGAATGCAAAGGTGAATCTTTAGGATAATCAGATGTGTCGTACCATCCCGCATGCCCTTTAGCTACTTCTAATTCCATGTCTTTATAGATATCTTCAGTAGGGATATCTATAACAAAAGAATCTGTATCTGTGTACAGAACTCTGGACTCTGGATACAAGGGCTTAAAGTAGTCATAAAGAAATTCTAACATCAAAAGCTTCGACAGCTCTAAAACAGTAAACCCAATAAAAACGGGCTTATCCAATTTGACTTTCTTTTTTTTCATCATTATGCCAAAAAGCTGATCATGAAATCTTCTGAAGTCCTGATAATTAGGTTTAGAAGTTAGCTTAATTGCATCGTTCTCTCTGGTGACCAATCTAACATCTTTACGCTTGTGCGGATTCTCCATAGTCTTTCCAAAACAGCTGTTGTTCATCAACTTGAAAAAGTCTTTTTCTGAAGCATCTGTGGATTTAGTTCTGAGATCAGTGTTCTTCATTATGTATGGTTTCATGAACTGTTCTTGATCAAAAGCAATTATACGATGAACAGCTGTCAACTTCAAACCATGTCTTAAATAAAATTGTAGAAGCCTGTAATGGCAGACATAATTTTTTTTGCCTCGAAGATTAGGCACAAGTTTAGGTGGTTCTGTTTTTGCCATCTTTAGACTTTCTGCTGCTAATGGATAGTCATTATGCAGGTCATGGAGTTTCTGAGGATATTCTAAGTCAACTTCTAGAATGTATCCACACTGTTGATCTGGCGTCAAACTGCCCAACCACTTTAATGCTTTTTGAATATTATCCGTATCACCGTCTGTGTACATTTTAAAGTTGCGTAATGGAAGTGATTGCGCCATTGCCCATCCATACAGATTGTTTGCATCTAAATACATGAGATAGTTAGACCTTTTACTTGGATCATAGTCGTCCAAGTATTTGTTGTTTGCTTTACAGTAATGGTGCGACGCCATACTGATTCCCCCACGCAATCCGTTTTCAATCATCTGAAGCATTGGCAGGTCAGACAATAAATCAATTTGTACTCCAGTAAATTTTAAGAAAGCGTCCCAGCTCATCCCAGGCGCAGAAATATAATGCGCAGGATCCAGGCTGTAATGTTTCATGCAGGTCTTCCTATAATTTTCAAAGACGTCCGCCAACAAACAGGTATCCGCCATTAAATAGGAATCATGATAGTCTCCCATCGTTTTACACTCTAACTTCTGCCACGCATCTTGAGCATAAGAATAATCAGAATCACTGATGTCCTTTCCTCTAAGACTACTAAAAAACGCGCCTTTAGGTGGAAGTGTATCTTCGTCAAACCTTTCCCAACTGTTCATGTACTCATAAGGGTAAACGCCCTTTCTAACAAGAGTTGGGTCAAAATATTCTTCTGTTATTGGGCAGGACTTTAAGGACATAGCCAGTGACTCTAATGAACCCATCATGTGTTGCATAGAGTCGTAGAAAGACATGTTATTTAAAGTGAAACACATGTACTTTTCTGATGACTGTGCAATGCATGACACCCTGAAGTCGCTGGTTACTGCTTGCATTATAAGGTGAGAGTCGTAACCTCGCAAGTTGTGAAAGAATATAGGAAGTCTCCAAGTCCTAGGATCAAACTTTAGTTGAAGATTGCAATTGTTATGCGCTGCTCCTCTAAACTTTCCGCTAATGTGATCATGGTCTCTTACTGTTGGATTTAAACTTTTAGGTGTTAGCTCTAAACCACAAATCCAACAGTGAGTGGCTGAGTCATAGCGATCTTGATCTTCGGGGGTCATCTTAAGATCGGATAAGAATAGATTATTAGAACAGGCATTACGAACTTCTTGCATGCGTTTTAAGAAATGTTTTGCTGCATGTGGTCCTCTGTATAATTCTGGCTTTGAATGTTCACCATCTGACCTGACAACAATAAAGGCAAATGAACAAATCTGGTGGTTATTCATTATAACTGTTTTTGGTAAATGTTTTGGAGCTGGCCCCTCATAAGGAACAATAAGCGATTCAAAGTCTGCGTAAACAACATATGGAGACCTCTGGAGTTTTTTGTAATTCTTAAAACTAACCTTACTGCCTTCTCTTGGCATAATTAGTTCTGTATTGCAGCCAACTGGGCTGAGACAATGTTTTACATGTTCGCTCGCAGCTTGAACGGACGGAATTCTTGTTAAACATTTTCTACAAAATTCTTGTTTGCTATGTTGTTTTGTAGTATGCACTAGTAATCTACTCATTGTGCGTATTAGAGTGTAGTGCAACCCATTAAGGCTTTGCATTAGGAGTAAGTCTACATGAGTTTTGGTTGGTTCGCCTATTGTTGGACTGTTCTTTGACACTCTAATTGGCAGAAGGTTGGTTTCTTCAGACCATGTGTAGACATTAACAGTTATTGGGGGATTTTGTTTTCAAACTGATCAATTTTGTCTACAGCCATAGGAAATTCAAGGCCGTTAAAGTTAAGATCATTGGCCCACTGCAAATAGTTAGATACTCTCTCTGCATTTTTGGCAACGTGATGCAGCCTAGCAAGAACGCACCACATAAAACATTTGTCGTCTGAATTTTTTATGTTCAAAACTGCTTTCTTTGCAACTAATGTTGGAGGCAGTGGAATGTAAGACTTGCCTACAATCGGCTCATACTTAGCCTGTCTTAATCTGATGTCTAGGACTTCACCCTCTGACCAACCAGAGCCTCTCATTTTAGCTGCTTCAGAGGCTTCATTAAACTGTGTAAGAAGTTGATCTGCCCAACCGGGTGTTAAGTCATTATGAGAAAGAATAGTCTGCTGTTTAGTTGAGACCCAGACTTCTAGATTTTCTTCGTTTATTGTTATATAGTCGATTAAAACAACTACCCTTACTTTAACTGGAGGGTTTATTGTTAGTTTACTTGGAACTTGAGAAATAGCATGTACAACGCTTGCCTGCACGTTTGTTGGATCAATAACTTCTAAAACGACCTCATTTAAAGCTTTTGACAAACGCTCTTCCTCTTCCATTGCATCTAACCAAGAGTCAAAACTGTCATATATCTTATCCATGCTGAGTTTCTTTTCTAACTCAAAATATTTATTTAAATTAAAAAATAAAATACTTAGTCAGAATCAATATCAACGGTCTTTTTGTGCTTGGACTCGTAAACTAAAGTATAAACGCCCTTTGGTGTTGTTAATGTGAGCTGTTTAGAACAGAGTTTAATGTTTCGTTTACTTTTTTTAAACATTCCTTTTTTATCTGGTCGGTGTCTGGTTGTTGAGAAAAAGTTGCCCTTGCCTTTCTTTGAAGATCAAACTTTTGTCTTTTGTAGTCCTCAAAATCAGCCTGTAGGCGACTAAATTCTTCATCCGTGATGTTTGAGTCAGCAAGTGCTTTATTTATTGTCAGTTTGAAGGAACTAAGTTTAGCTGTTATTAGTTGAACCATAGCTGTGTGCTTTTGGAGTTTAGCTTTTATTTTTTTGCTGACAGCACTTACAGCCAATGAACACAGGCCAAGAGTTAAAGACACACCACCTAGAGGTATAGCTACCGGTGCACCTACGCCTGTTGCTAAGAGACCTACACTTGTTCCTGCTGATAGAGCACTAGTGATCGATGCTCCAGTATTAACATATGTAACAGCATTAAAGACAGCAGAATACCTTCGTTTGGTTTTGCTGTATTTTGAAAGGTCCTGCTCTAGTTTTTGTTGCATTTGTGTAATGTTGGTTAATCTGAAAGTTTTTATGTCTACAGCAGCAGAGTTCTCTTCTTTGGGCACTTTTGGATAAACCTGAACAGACATGCTTTTTTAAAAAATAAAAATAATTTAGTATTGGATATCTTTTAATCTGTTATCTTGAATATTCAGCTGCGCATCATATATTAAAAACAAATATACATTAAGTGGTTTATCACTCTCTTTTTCTTTATCAATTTGAATGTTTATTACGTCTTTAACTGTTCTCCCACTCCCATGCAACTGATTATCCTCTGTTGACCTTAGGTCAATCCATAAACCGTATTTCGTTGTTAAATATTCATCAAGTCTAACACTGTGAAGGTGTAGATCTTTAGACACAAGGTCTACTGTTGGACTTCTAGACCTCCCCGCCTCCAAACAATTTTCTTATTTCATCAAAATGATGATAAGGTTTAAGCCCGCTACCGTAGACTTGGTTAGGACTACCCTCAATTGAACATTGTACTTTCGTTATTTTAGGATTGATAAACTTTTCACTTTGTCTTTTGAATGGTTCTTCATCTTCACACAGCAATAAAATACCTTTAAGGGATCTTGCTGTGGCACTAAAACTAAAGTTCCATATTGTGTCTGCCCTGCTTTTAGGATATTTAGTATGATGAATCACTCTTTCGTAATATATTGCTAATTTTGACTGATATTGTTGCTCAATCAGCCTTGCTAAGTTAGGGTTGCTAACAATGTCAAACTCTAACGAGATGTCGAAAATGCTGTACTTGGAATCAGTGTCTGTAGATTTAATGACACGTTTGTATTCATTAAAAGTTAGTTCATATGACAATCTGTCTTTTAATGCTCCTTGAAAGTATGGCGCATGCGCTTTTAACAACTCAAAATCTAAGGGTATGGAAAAGCGATTTCCATAAGCAAAACTTACAGCTTCATACTTGTTGCCGGCTTTAGCGTCTTCGGCGTCTATTCTGTGTTTTAGTGCTTCGTTATTTTCGATTCCTTGAAACGCAAGATCGGCCCTTTCATTATCGGTTAGCCATAGATCACAATAGATTAAAAATATGTCTGCATTGTGTAAAGAAAATATTTCTTGCCCCTCAAGTTTTATAGAAATTTTCTTAACGATTGCCCGTCCCAGATTCTGGACTACTGTCCTGTTTTCGTCTGTTGCTGATTCGAGTTCTATTTTGAAAGTAAGTCGTGCAGATCCCGGCACAATCACTTCATCTGCTCCTAGGTCTGGAAATTTAACAGTAAGAATTTGATCTGAATCAATAGTAGATGGATTATTTGGAACAATAATATTCTGTTTATTTCCCTTCACGCCAAAGGGCTCTTTCAGTCTTCTATGCGGGTCAAGAATCGAGCCATATGCTTGTGACATTTTTTTATAAAACAAAATAAAAAGTTAATTATTTAAAAACATGGCAGGCATTGAAGATTATGATGTTTTTGATCCTGGAGACGACATGAGTGAAATGACTCCTTTGACACATCCATTACAATCATTGCGGCGTGAATTAACAGAAAGTAAGGTCAAATCATTTTATCAAAGTTTAGGCCAAGAACCTCCTGATTTTATAGACCCTAATGATTTTGAAACAAAAGATGGCCATTTGTTTGTGAGAAACGACGAAGGACAACTTGTTCAGCTTACAACTAAACCAGACCCATCAAAGTTTTTAAAAAAGAGTACAATTAGACAAAGGCTCAGTGTGAGCGAACAAAATCGCCTTGGCATTACTAAACCAAAATTAGATAGGGAAGCAGTTGCTAAACTTCAAAACACACTACAAAAACTCCCAACAGAAAACCAAATTCAAAACATACCCCTTAAAGATTTAAGCCCAACAGCAGACGAAATAATACAAGCAGAAACCAGTTTTTCAGAAGAAACAGCATTAAAAACTATGCACGATCCGCCGCTACCTATGAGAGAAATAACAGCCCTTGATCATGCTTTAAGAAGCATCAGAGGCGAATTAACAAACAATTTAGCAAAACTGGGTGAACTAGATGAGCATATAAAAAGAGAAAAAGAAAAACTAGTTGAGGCTGATGACCACAACTTAGGACCTGGTGTTAAAGAAAGAATAACACAAAGACTAAAAGATCTTGAACAAGAGAGATCAGCAAGACTAGAAGTGTTGTCTAATAACCGAGAACAATTACGAACTCAAGTGAGCAGAATAAGAGAAACTATCCAAAGAATTTTATATGAAGACACAACGTTAGCAGAACGAATAAAAACACTGTTTAGAGAGCAAGGTGTCACATTAGCAAGTGTTATAACAGCCTTAGGATTTGCAATAAGTACACTGGTGATGGCTCTTACAGGCGGCGGTGGGCAAGGGTTAGTGCCTCCGCCACCATCACCACCATCAGATAAATCATGGGTAAAAAAACAACTTGATCATCTTGCAAGTTTATTAAAAAAAATTAGCCAGTAAGGCAATAGATTCTTTGCCTGGTATAATAGGTGGGATCGTTAGCTGGCTTTTGTCTGCCGCAAGTAAAGTAGTTGGCTTTATGGCTGAGCACTTATGGACATTAGTTGTCTTAATAGTTGGGTTACTTTATAGTAAGATAAAGACCAAGTAATCCTAGGGCAGTTAATCCAATAACAAGTGCTGTCTTTTCATATTCATGGGGGTCGCTTTTATTCACCATGGGGATTGGTTGGGGGTGGGGTTTTGAGGGGAGTATTGGATGGGGTTTTGGGGCCTTGGGGATTGGTGGGGATTCTTTTTTTATTGCTATTGCTGGCTTAGAATTTATGTCGTTTTTTCCGACCTTCTCTTCATTGCCAGCCACAAGGATTTCATTATTATAGTTTATTATTGTTCCTATCTGAAGTCTGAGGTCAGAAGGCAGCATGTATAAACCAGTGCCGACAGCAAAGTCTACTTTCGATCTTGCGTATTGTAAAACATTTTGGTACCTTTTAATACTTGAAGGCAAATCAATTGCAGAATTAATAGAATCCTCTAAATTTGCTAAATACTGTTTTTGTGCGTCAAAGCCAGTAGAAGGATCAATTATGTTTGATCTCGTTTGTGCTTGCGAACCTAGCAAACACCAAACATAAGTACGAATAGAGTCGTTTATTCGTTCTATTCCCGCTTTTGTTAGGCCCTTAGAAGTATCCAAAATAAATGTTGTCCATGCTGTTTTATGCTCTTGCTCTATGGACCCGAGGTGAACAGTTGTGCCTGAAGAGAAAGATGTGTAAGGAGGATCCCAATCATAGTTATACTTTCTGTGCACGCCCCAAAAATAAAGGGTGCCTAAACCATGATTAAGATCCAACTTTTGTCTAAAGTCTGTCTTTGGGTCAATATCAAATTCGTTACAGATCCTTTCAAAAGCCTTGTAATCTATTCTGTTGCTGAATGGATTAAACGTTTTGTCATTTGGTAATGGTGCTTGCAGTTCAGATAAAATACGTCTGAAGGTGTAATAAAAATGAAATCTATACACTGACCTCACCAAAGGATCAGGATGATTTAAATGATCAGCATACGACACTCCACACCCAGTTGATGCACAAAACACAGCAAAGTTTAACTGGTTCTGATAAAACTGCATCGGATGACTGAACCACACTTTCGGGATGTAGTCGTTTTTAATAGGAGGGTTAAGATAACGATCCAATGGAGTACTAACCTTTACTTGAAAGGCGTCAGTCTGAGTCACAGAAATGTCGAGGGTATCAGTTGTTATATCTTTAGGACTGTAGTGCGGTCCAACAGAATATTTTGCATTAGTATATTTGAATGCACTCATTTTTAAATTGTTTTAAAAATGTTTGTAACAATAACAACTCAAGACAGTCCTTCGTTTTTAGAATATGCTATTGATAATAACTGCGGAACCCAAAGGGTCGCACTCCATGAAATTTTTTACAAAGTCGTATGGTTTAATATAACTAAATCCAAGAAAAATAATAAGATTACAAAATTTGACAATAGAGGAAACTTAGTTAGCCAGTTAACCATACCTGATGGTTATTACGGGTTTTGCTCGCTAAAAGAAGCAATGAGTAACTTCGACATTACTCTCAAACTTAACAATGCAAATTTGAAAATAATGTTGACATTCAAACCTGAAGAAGAAGAAGTACGTTACTATTTTGATAGAGAGCTAGCTAAAATGTTAGGCTTTGCAACTAGCGATAATGTCATTTATGATTTTATAGTTACATCAGACAAAACTACTTATGAGGGAGAATATCCGCTCGATCTTGCATTACATTCATTACTCTATGTTCATTTGGACGAGCTGAGCACTGATGAAAACTTATATGATGGAAGGCCCTCAACTGTTTTAAGAGCTCTTCCATCAGGGAAAGCTGCATATTGCGATTATGAATTTATACAATTCCCTAATTTACAGTTTAAAAGATTAGCTTGTGGGAGGGTCAGATCATTTAATATAAAAATCAAAGACCAAACAGGAAAAGTCGTCAAATGTGACAGCCTGCACATTGTTTTGGAAATAAAATAATACGTTGTTTTAAAAAATGTCACGTGGACC
>CM065715.1:14520861-14540861 GCA_033310375.1 Conus canariensis
GCTAAGACATCAGGTAAAGGATAAAATGAAAGAAAACATAATGACCCTAGTAAAGCCCTGACCACGGAAAACCGGTAATTATGGCAGTAACTTATTTCCACCACGTCATGACTGATGCACGTGAGGACCATGTCAATCCACTCAGCACTGGAGGTAGCATCATCATGCACCTTCACGTCACAGACGACATTGATGGCCTGGCACACAATGAGCAAGAAGTCTCCAAGACTGTCAACGTGCTGGGTGTGAAAATCAACACAACGTGGCATGGAAATCAGCGTCGAGAAGACAAAGTTGTTGGTCAGCGCAGCCACAATACCGCCATTACTGCTGACGTAACAGTCAGTAGACAGATCTGGATCTGGATCTGTAGAGTACGTTGCTGTTGCCACTTATGACATGAACGCAACGGTGGGAGGAGTGCGCAGCCTAGCGCTAGTGGCGCGCTGACAGCCGTGCCTTGAAGCTCTCGACTGTTGTTGTTGTCACCGTCGCCTCGTCCAGGTGGTTCCAGTCACGAACAGTGTTTATAAAGAAGGAGTTTCTGAACTGCTCAGTCTGAGCTCTGTTGACTTTGAAGGATCTTGAATTATTCCTGACGTGGCTGGAAATGGCACTTGTTGTACTAGATTCACTATCATCGCGGGGTTTGATGCGACTTCCCGCTTTGTGTGGAGTCAGGAAGTCAGCAGGCGGTATGGCCGGCACCAACCCCTCAACCACCCTGTACAGGAATGGGAGACGTGAGACATGAGATGTGAGACAGACGCTAGGACCTGCTCAATAGTTCAATTACCCGGGTCAATCAGTGTCAGTTTCATCAAGGAGGCGTCACTGCGTGATGACTAGTCCACATACGCTACACCACATCCGCTAAGTTTTTTTTGAGACCATACTGCGCATGATGTAAAGCTAATGCATGAATGAAATAATGACTCAGATGAGAGAATTTAAGAAGATGGTCTCGCGGTTACGACTTAACAGACGTGTGACCTACGCATTAGCCCAACGCGCTGGTCAGACCTTGAGTACCTACCTGAAGTTGATGGTACTAGTAGTAGTAGTAGTCGTAGTAGTAGTAGTAGTAGTAATGTACATGGGGTCAATCATTATCAATGAGGAATCCAAACCAGAAATCCCCTCGAGGATAGCAAAGACGACATCGGCACTGTCTAAACTGAAACCCGTATGAACGGGCAAAAACATTTCTTCAACTAAAACACAAGATTGGGCTTCTGCATGTACTGATATAGCCCATCTTTCTGCCGGCATGCGAGACATGGTACCTCACAGTGGACTGGACAGAAAACCCCCAGCCATGAAAATGAGGTGTTATCGAAAAAATACTACCCTTCAGATATTCTGATCATATGAATCACCAATGAACAAGTAAGCCAGACCATCAAGCAATACATCAGACTATATGAACATCTGTTGACAACAGCAATACATCAGACTATATGAACATCTGTTGACAACAGCAATACATCAGACTATATGAACATCTGTTGACAACAGTGTGGAAATCCTTATTGGTGTGGCCATAGAACTAGATTCATTGGTGTTGCTTAACAATCTTCCAAGGAATGTTGAGAGATGGAGAGCGCTCCAATGACTACCCAGAAGATAAGAAGAAGAAGAAAGAAGAAGAAGAAAGAAGAAGAAAGAAGAAGAAGAGAAGAAGATACGAAGAAAGAAGAAGAAGAAGAAGAAGATAAAAGAAGAAGAAAGAAGAAGAAGAAAGAAGAAGAAAGAAGAAAAGAAGAAGAAGAAGAAGAAGAAAGAACGTAAGAAGAAGCAAATCAACGAAGAAGATGAAATCCTGGCCTTCAAGCGATTCTGCGCCTTTAAAAGCCTACAATCTTTCAGTGATGCAAATACGTTCCGTGCCCAGTGCACTAGATTCAAACTACCTGTTCTATGAATCATTATTACGTTCATGTATCACGTCGAGATTATTGGACAAAAGCAACATAATGCACAAGCAACACATTAGTACATGTTACATAAAAGCAGTAATTATTACTCTTCTGGAAGAAAATTATTGTGTTCACATGCATAATTGTTACTTATTTCGATTCTTCAAAACGTCCATAGTGGATCCACTGTTGTGCACTGGAAAGGGGCAGCATTGAACAAAGTCTTTGAGAAAGGTCACGACAAAACGCTTGATCGGCGTCAAAAGATGCGCAGTTCGATTGATTATCGTCTGCTGTCGTTGGATGGAAAATCCCTGCCTCCTTTCTACCTCCTGCCTCCACCCTTCTTCTTCTGCTTCTTCTTCATCTTTGTTTTACTCTTGTTGTTGTTGTTGTTTGTTCGTTCTTCTTCTTCTTCTTCTTCTTCTTCTTCTTCTTCTTCTTCTTCTTCTTCCTTCTTCCTCTTCTTCTTCTTCTTCTTCTTCTTCTTCTTCTTCTTCTTCTTCTTCTTTTTCTTCTTCTTCTTCTTCTTCTTCTTCTTCTTCTTCTTCTTCGTCTTGTTCTTGTGCTTCTTGTTTTCCTTGTTCTTATTCTTGTTCTTCTTCTTCTGCTTCTTCTTCTGTCTTTTATTTTTAATGATTGAGTTGGTCTGCTTTTTACAAGATTTAAGGGTGGGGAAGTTAAAGAGATCACAGCAAAAAAAAAATTACATTATATTCTGCATGAAGTCATGTTAACAAATACAAAGCATTTATTGTAATACAATAAAGGACAAGAGAAATACTAAGATGGAAAGAGACAGAAACAGGAAATAAACACACATAATGACACTAGGGATAGACTGGCAGGTAGAGTGGGCTGGATATTACAATGCTTAGGACTATAGTGATTTGTGACTATCATACATTGGTTTGTTGCTGCCAGACCACAACAAAAGGGAAAGAAACTCACCCCAGCATCATACAAAACAAATCATACATTATGAACAAAAGAGCTACAGAAAAGAAAACACCTCAGGCATCACATTGTATTAACATTTACATCCATAGCTATGATGTGAAACAAACCACATGAAACAGTTAAGAAAAACAAATTGCTCGTATGCCAGCCACATGATATTGAAATCAACATGCCTCTAATTTACCTAAGAGTTATGTTTTCCAGTTTTCTGGCACAGTTTAATATGTTCAAGGAAGCTGCAACTTGACAAATTTGCTAAAACTATAATGCAATTAAAAGAAAGGACAAGCAATACCAATTCTCAAATCAAAATCCAGAAGTTTATGACTTTTTTTTCAGGCGTGCATTTTGCTGTTCATACATTTCTGTCTTTTACCAATCAACAAACATGTTCCAAAATTGTTGAATATAAGCAAAAATCCAGAACACGTGGTCACTTTTCCATGTAGACTATAAAAGTTGCGCTTGTTGTTATTTGTAACTACTTGTTTCGAAATAACGTCTGTGATGTATTCTCAATTAAACCATTTCGGGTTTCCATCCGTTGATTTGTATGCGGGCCAAAAACAATGATCTTCAGTCATTATTTTGCGACAGTTTCAAGTCCCACTACTCGCAATGTTGAGGTTTGATATTGTTCTCAATCGAGATACCATAATTTAAGAACCTTTGTACAAGACAAATCGTTTCTTATGACAGAATGCGGAACTGATACTACAGTGATGCCACGTTTGTTTACCTGATCACTTGGGAAAATCGATACTGGCGCAAAGGTTTCTTTGAAATATCTGAAGGAAAAGAAGCTGTTCATTGTCATGAAAATACTTACAAGATAAAACACGTTTTCGTTTTCAAGCTTTTTTCAAATAATGATTTTTTTCCCAACTAAAAGATGTGTATTGTAATATGCATTTCGCTGAGATGTTCAGCATTGCTTTTAGGTTTACATTTTCTACGAAGTTTTTATTTTTGACATTTAAGAAACGTCAGCCCACAACTGTTTTTATTTCTTTTTAATTCCAGACGATATCTGGATCCCATTTATGTATAAACCCATTGAAGAAAACTACAGAGGAGAATATCCTTCCCTTTATGACCTGACGAATCCAGGAAAATTCAATAATTTCAACTCCAGAAAGCTCGTCGATGTTTATTTGATTTTTTTTTTACGTCCCACTTTTCTTCGACTTTATCTTTTTTTCCAAGCAAATTCACAACAAATTTGATGACATTTTGGGGGGACAAAAATATCCGTCGGGTTTTGCAAAAGCAGCCGAAGATGAATCAGTTAAGAGAGAAGAGAGATTTGATATTGCTCTGTTAACTAGTAGCATTACCTAGTATTTTACCCATAACGTGATCAGATGCTTCACAGATGATAACTGTTCGGAATAATATTTATCTACCCTTTTTTTCAAATTGTTTGTGAAGCATCTGCCAGGTATTTGAAATTGTGGTGGATTTTTATGCATTCGTGAATGTTCCTAATCCCGAATTTCACTGTATTTCCTGTTCCCTAACCGGACTATACTCTTTTTACCCAAATTCTTGTGGACCTCTCTCTCTCTCTCTCTCTCTCTCTCTCTCTCTCTCTCTCTGTGTGTGTGTGTGTGTGTGTGTGTGTGTGTGTGTGTGTGTGTGTGTGTGTGTGTGTGTGTGTCTTTCTCCTTTATATTTTTGTTACTCTCTTTCTCTTTCTTTGTTATTCTCTCTCTCTCTCTCTCTCTCTCTCTCTCTCTCTCTTTCTCTCTCTCTCTGTTACTATCTGTCTCTCTCTTTCTTTCTCTCTCTCTCTGTCTCTTTCGTTCTCTCTCTCTCTCCTCTCTCTCTCTCTCTGTCTCTGTCTCTCTCTCTCTCTTTGTTACCCTTTCTCTCTCTCTCTCTCTCTTTCTCTCTCTCCCTCCCTCCCTTACCCATTGATAAAAATGTAGAGGCAGATCTGTCTTAAGTTTTTTATCGTGGGACCAGGCTTCACAGTGTGAAGAAGAAAACAGGACCAGTGTCGCCTGATGCGGCATCCTCCGTGTTCTCATTCTATCCCCCGTGAGATAGAGGGGGAGAAAGATGAATGGTTGGGATGGCTAGCATTTGTCCTCCTAAAGACCATGCGCCATCCCTGGGCGGGGGGGGGGGGGGGGGGGGGGGGGGGGGCTGGCGGCTGGGGGGGTGAGTGTGGGGGGGGGGAGCTTATTACGGCACTCTGGCTCACTGCTCCTCTTGTTGCTTTGCAGCTGTCGGAGAGGATCTATCCATGTACGGTCTGCGGCCCTGTTGTTTTCCTTGTTAGCTTCACTGAAATACATTTGGTTGCTACGGTCTCGTATTTGTCTTGTTGGTCGTCGTTTTGTTGTCCGCCGTTTCTGTTTTTTTTTTTCTCTTTTTTTGTTTGTTTTGTTTTGTTTTTGTTTTTTCCGTTTTCTTCTTATTTTTCTTTCTTTTTTTTCTTTCTTCTTCTCTTTTTCTTCTTATTCTTTTTTTTTTCTTTTTCTTTTTCTTGTTCCTCGTCTACTACTACCACTACTATTACTGTTTCCACCATCACCACTACTACTTCTACTATCGCTTCTTCTCGTCTTTCTCGTTCTTCTTTTCTTGTTTTCTGCTTTTCCTCCACCTCGTCCTCGTCCTTCTTCTTCATCTTTCCCTCCTGTCTCTCGTAACATCTTCCTCTCTGACTCTTGTTCTTTTTTTTATCTTCTCTTTTTCTTTCCTCTAGTGCGACGAGCGCATTCCCTAAGATTTCCTTGTGGTGTGGTGTAAGTGTGGTGTCGTGCAGTGTAGTATCGAGTAGTTTCATGTTTGGAAGAAGAAAAAAAAAGCGATGTACTTACAGAAACGAAACCGAAGAAAACAGAAAGAAACGAAATAAGACTCTATTCCGTCAAGTACTGACACGGACGGAGAGAATGAAGGGTGAAGACAGAGGACAAACCCCTTACATTTTGGTGCGGATCCGGATTCTACAGTGGATTCGTAACCTGCACAGGAAGCTTATCACGCATTTGAACACGCAAAAAACTGCAGAACTCAGTTTCATCAAAGTTACAAAACAAAAGTGGCAAAGGTCTCAATGACATAGCCATTAACATTACATTTTGGTAACGGATCCGTGACGTGAATCCGGATCAAACGCCAAGGCCAAGGTCCAGTCAACAACGTTATCCCAGAAGATTAACTCAGATTACCCATCAACATTAACATTGCGAAGGTGCTGGTAGAAATGAGAAATTATCAACGAAAGAATACATATTTCTCATGAAATATTACATGTTTCTTTGTTGTTTGAAATTGGTTACTACCAAAAACTACACTTTCATAGAATTCTAAAATTTTTATTAGATAATATAAACTGGTAACTATTTGCGAAGGAATATATCATTATGAGATTTTACACTTTTCTAGTAATATAAACGTTGAAATTTTGCATTTTCCGTTTGTTTGGGTTTTTTACAAGGGAAGTAATTCTTTCAGTCTGTGCTCACGATTACTTCCCGTGATGGAATGATAATGTTTGTTCTCGCTCACGAACTGATTCAAGGGGAGTATATCAAGGACCTGCTCGACCTTTGGCAGGACACTGGATTTCCCGTGGTGCCCGTTCAGCTTATCATTTTGTTCCATACACCCTGAATCGCAACACCCTTCAAGGAATTCTTCGCATTTGATTTGTTCACACTTCATCCTCCGTTTAGTCCGTCGGCTTAAACAAAATTAATGTCCGATTTGCAGTCATACACAGCTTTACTTGCCTTGCCTAGGTGCCATCCCTGTGGTGGAGAGGTCGGCGTGTCTTGACTCTCCAAACATTTTGATCTTGCATCATACATAGGCAGTGGGTCAGATTCTTCCCTGTCCATTCTGTGATATCATCCGTCCAGAATCTTCTCTGACGTCCTCATGCTCTTTGCCCTCCACGGTTCCAGTGAAGATGTTCTTTGGAAGTGAATTGTGCGACATGATATGTCCACAATATTCAAGCTTAGTTGATCTCATTTGCTGCATTAGTTCTCTTTGCACACCTAGTCTTTTCAGCAATCTTTCTTGGCAACCATCACCAACTTTCAGAAAAGAAGGCCAGTTTGGCCGTTGGTATGGATGACACGTTACACATAGCATGCACCCTGCGTGTGAAATGGAAGACTGAAGGAAGTAAGGAAATTGAGTAAACGATATTGAACGATATTGACTGGATGATGCGGGAAACGACTGAATGAAGCGCCAGCTGGCAGCTCTTCAGTCGGCACTACCCAGGTAGACAGCCTGTTGTGTAAACGAGTGTGGATTGTAAAGTGCGTAGAGCTATATAAGCATTCATAATAATAATAATAATAATAATAATGATGATGATGATGATGATAATGATGATGATGATGATAATAATGATGATAATAATAACTTTGTCTTTCCAACTTATTCTGCTCAAACGTCGGAATATCCACACTTCGAATGCTTCTATGTTCTTTCCCATGTCTTTGTACATAGTCCACGTCTCTGCTCCATACAATATGATTGGAAAGATGTAATACTTCACCAGTCTTAGCTTTAGCTTTACAGTAAATGTCAAAATTTGGCTGTGTGTAGGATCTACCATCACCGTAGCCAGCGAGTTCCCTGCCACGGAGGTGGAGCTCATTGAGGATTCCGATAACCGCCACATGGTCAACAAGCAGAGCTTCGTGGACGAGCAGGAGTGGCATCTGTACTGTCACACCGAATGCACCAAGTGGGAGCTCAAGATCGACCCTGTCGACGACGCCGCTAAGCGCTCGGCAATTTCCGTCAAATGTCGGGCGGCGAGGAGGCCCGGGTACTTCGTGTGGAATATATTCATGGTCACTGTGAGTAGACCTATGTGTACTCTCCTCTCTCTCCTCTCTCTCTCTCTCTCTCTCTCTCTCTCTCTCTCTCTCTCTCTCTCTCCTGTCTTTCTCTGTCTCTGTCTTCTGTCTGTCTGTCTGTCTGTCTGTCTGTCTGTCTTCTCTCTCTCTCTCTCTCTCTCTCATGTATACAATCTCTCTCTCTCCCCTCTCTCTCTCTCTCTCCTCTCTCTCTCTCTCTCTCTCTCTCTCTCCTCTTGTGTATACCATCTCTCTGTCTCTGAAGTACGAATATATTTATTTCACTTACACACATAGCGCACATGCAAACACGCACCACAACACACACACACACACACACACACACACCACACACACACACACACACACACACACATACACACAACACACACACACACAAAACACACACACACACACACACACACACACACACACACACACACACACACACACACACACACACACATACGCACGTACAGCACACATGATCGTGTTCTGTACATAAAGACCACCCGAACTGTCCCAAAAGATTTGCTTTTCAACCCAAGCACTCGCGATTCTTATCGGCCGAAACATATCCTTTTCCTTTTGGTACGGTACATAAAGGAGTAGGAGCGGGAGGGGGGGGGGGTGTTGTGTGAAGTGAGCACTCGTTCCATCATCTCTGACCCCCTCTTGCTGTAGCAAGAAGAAACGAGAGACAGACAGACACACAGACAGATACACAGACAGACACACAGAGCTCTGACACTGTCGGTAATTCAGAGGATAAGAGCATACGAGTAAAGCCTTTTTTTTCCTTCTTGCCCCCTCATCCTAACATCATCTAATCCCATCCTCCCCACCCCACCTTGCCCCCACCCCCACCCCTTTCCAATCTTCTACCCCCCTTTCTTCTCCTTGTCTTCTGCTTTCAGTCTGTTTTACGAGAAAGCTGTGATGATCCCATAATACACGCGCCAGGACTTGACTAAAAAGACCCATCCCACCCCCAAGTCATCCCCGAAACGGAGGTCGGTGAAGGAGGCGCTGGAGGGGGAGAGAGGGGGGGGGGTAGGGGAGATGGTAGAGGGAAGGAGGGAGGCGGAGAAGGGGGGTGAGGGGAGAAGTAAAGGAGTGGGGAGGGGTGGGGGTGAGGAGGGTTGGGAGGGTAAATCTCCGAAGACCGGTACTTGCAGCGGGTTTCAGGAATGTCACAATGGAAAGGTTGTCTTTGAGACCCTCCCTGAAGTAGAAACCAGCCTGGGTCTTTGAGACCCTCCCTGAAGTAGAAACCAGCCTGGGTCTTTGAGACCCTCCCTGAAGTAGAAACCAGCCTGGGTCTTTGAGACCCTCCCTGAAGTAGAAACAGCCTGGGTCTTTGAGACCCTCCCTGAAGTAGAAACCAGCCTGGGCGAGACACCGTCCCTAATGTTTCAAACTCACGTCACTGGTCTTTGCGACCCTCTAAAGTAGAAATCGCAGCCTGGGTCTTGAGACCCTCCCTGATAGTAGAAGAGCCTGGTTTTGAGACCCTCCCTGAAGTAGAAAGCAGCCTGGGTCTTGAGACCCTCCCTGAAGTAGAAACCAGCCTGGGTCTTTGAGACCCTCCCTGAAGTAGAAAGCAGCCTGGGTCTTTGAGACCCTCCCTGAAGTAGAAAGCAGCCTGGGTCTTGAGACCCTCCCTGAAGTAGAAACCAGCCTGGGGGAAAACAGGACACTCGTCAACCCACACTGCTTTTCTTTTTCTTTTTCTTTTTTAAACTCTACGTTCACTTCGGTCGTTGTTGTCGTACCCTGGCTAAAAGACTCCAGGGATAATCCGAACAGCCGAAAGTGCTTGAACACTATGGTACAAATGCATCAGCTTGGGATGAGAGCATTAGGTGTGTGACCGTTTTTGATTACCCTGCCACATAGGCAGCCACACTTCGACTTCGGGGGATTTTAGAGACTGATAATGTTATGCTAGGAGCTTGTCACAACTGAAGACTATCCCCGCATAACTATGCAGAGCATAACAACATTTTGATGTAGCCTTGGTGTTCTCGCCTATGTCAATCGGTCTGACACAGCCTTCAGCCAATGCGGAACTTAGGTCGTTTAGCTAGCACTCACTACTTTTTAAAGACTAGTTTGTTTGTTTTGTTTTTTTATTCATGAGTAGTCAATCCATAATACATTGCTGGTTTGTTTTCTTTTCTTTTCTTTCTTTTCCTCTTCATGCACGTATCACGCAACCAGCACGACATGTCCTAACATTATATTTGCTCATGGCGATCAGTCACTCAACCGCAGTCAACGTCTGGTATTTACAAAGATCACTCAAGCTAAAACCTGAAGAAAGAAACGCAAGTCTTTCGGTAAACAAGAATAAGATGTAGAACGTTGCACTCCAAAAAGGCTGACAGTGTAGCCCAGAAGAGAAGTGATGGCATATTCTCTTACAAGTATGAAGAATGAAACGTCGCAATGGTACTGATTGTAAAGAAATGTGAAAACGTGTAGGGGGGGGGGGGGGGGGGTCTTCTCTCTCTCTCTTTTCCCCTTTTTCTTTCTTTCTTTGTTTTGTTTTGTTTTGTATCGAAGCAATTGAAAGTAGCATTGTCTGCTGTGTATTGAATTGAAAAATTTGCATATTGCGCATGCGTTACAACCATTGCCATCATCTTCACTGTCAAGCAGCCTTATTGTAAAAAGTCTAGAAAAAAGAAGACAAGGGGAGAAAGCTGGAAAAAATGTTAGGGGAAAAAAAAGATATGCGAATATAGTTATGGTAAAAACGGATTGGAAATTAGGAAATTGATACTAAAAAAAACAAAGAGGATGGAAGGGATGGAGTAGGGTGCTTGAGGTAGATAGGGCGAGAAAAAAATAGCGAAAAGGTGCCAAAGAAAAGGAAGAAGAAATAAACGATGGAAAAGAGAGAGAACATTAGGAATGGTTTTGGAAAAGATAATGAAATAAAGGGTTCTGGAAAATAGGCAAAGGTATGTAAATATACAAGGATGCTTCGGAAAAACTGTGGAACAAGCTTAAAAACGCATAACAACTGGCAAAGCAAGCAAAAAAGAGAAACCGTAGAGGAACGTGGTAAAGGGTAGGGGGAGTAAGAAGAGGCAGGAAAAAGTAGGGAATTGTGGGAAATGGCCGAGGAAAATGGGGAAAGTAGGAAACCTCGAAACAGATGGGTGAAAGTGGGTGTGGTGGTAAAAGCAGGATATGTAGGAAGTGTAGTAGGAAAACACGGGAAAGACTGAAACATTAAAAGGTGCGCAAAATAGTAGGATAAGGTAGGAGAAAGTATGAAAGGGCAAGTACAACAAGTATGGAAAGCTGGGTAAGAGAAGAAAAGAGTGAGAAATGCTTGAAAAAGGTCAATACGAAAGTCGGAAAATGTAGAAAAAAATGGGATGGCTGGAGAGAATTTGGAAAGGTAAGAAAAGGGAATGAAAGCAAAAGTTGGAAAGGGGGGGGGGAGTTAAAGAATTAAAAGAAAAAGATAGGAAAAAGGACAAAAAGAGACTGAAGAAGAGGTAACGAAGGGTTGGGATGAAATAGATTATTAATCTGGGGAGAAGTGGAGATAAACCAGATTAATCGGGGGGAAAGTGGGAGGAAAATAGATTCATCTGGGGGAGAGTAGGAATAAAATAGATTAATATAGGGGGAAAGTGGGGATAAAATAGATTAATCTAGGTGGAAAGTGGGGATGAAACAGATTAATCTGGGGGAAAAGTGGGGTTAAAACAGATTAATCTGGGGGAAAGTGGAGTTAACACAGATTAATCTGGGGGAAAAGTGGAGTTAACACAGATTAATCTGGGGGAAAGTGGAGTTAACACAGATTAATCTGGGGGAAAAGTGGAGTTAACACAGATTAATCTGGGAAAGAAAATAAGAGGTAGAAAAAAGGGTAGGGAAAGAGTAGGAAAATGCCGGAAACGGTAGTAACAAAGTGGGACAATGGTATTGTCTGAGAACTTCACGCAGAGGTTAATCACATTGACAGGACCGCCGAGGGGCCAACCCCATTGGTTCCCCGACAAAGCAGTAAGTAAGAGAGAGGCGTAGAGAGAAGGGGGACGGGCGGGAGTTGGGGGGGAGGGGGGCTATGCAGCGTCTTCAGCTAAACTCTTTAGTGTGGATCCCTCAGGCGTTGAGATTCGACAAGGCAGATGGATCGGTTAAACTCAGGAATCCCCGCGAGACAATTCGTCCATCTTGGTGGGGCTGGGATGGTGGACAGAGTGGATTTGGGAGGTACTGGAGTTTGCTTGACCTTTGCCAGACCTTGTGTTCGTGGGACGGATCCCTTTGCGGCGGATCGTGGGGGTGAAGCCGAGTCAAGCAAGAGGATCCCAATGAGTGGGAGGGTTGATGGGAACGAGAGTATGGTGAATGTGAAGGGAGGAGGGACTGAGAATCCAAGAACTTTGGCAGAAACGGACATGACGAAGAAAAAAAAAAGAGGTGGGGTGGGGGGTGAAGCGCTATGTGGATGCAAAATGCCACTGAAACAAATAATCACAATGACGTTTTTTTTGTTGTTGTCTTATTGTCGTGTGTGTGTGGGGTGTGTGTGTGTGTGTGTGTGTGTGTGTGTGTGTGTGTGTGTGTGTGGTTGGTGTGTGTGCGTGTGTGTGTGTGTGTGTGTGTGCGCGCGCGTGTGTGGGGGGGGGGGGGGGGGTATGTGTGTGTGTATGTGTGCTGACGATCTATTGATTTCTTGTAACTCTAGTTCCTCCTTCTTCTGACATTACTTTGATCATAAGTGTTTACAGGACATGAAAGTAGTATTGATGTAGTTGGTGTTGTTGTGAACTGTCTGTTGCTTGTATGTGTGAAACTGTAGATAAATGTAGATTTTTTTTTCTACACTGTAAGGAGATCTACCGGTGGTAAGGGTGGTACAGTTGATGAATGGAAGATGGTTTTATGGTTCGTTTCGGATTATCTGTTGACGCTTTTCGGCAGTATTGTCACCGCACCTGCGTCTGATGTTCTTTTTTAAATGCCATGTTAATTCCTCTGTGTCGTAATGAGTGCCCAAAAAGCTCAGTCAAACGAAACAGTGTGTAAAGTGTATATTTTTCACTGAACAAACATTCAAAGAAAATAAAACCTTTTCTGAATTACTTTGTGGGCACTCGGACCTACACTAATGGGTGGATTGGGAAGAGACAGACAGACAGACAGACAGACAGACAGGCAAACAGACAGACAGACAGATGGACAGACAGACAGATGTGAGTAGTGGGGGGGGAGGGGGGTTGAGGAGGAGTGGGAGGGGAGAGGACGGGGGATGGAGAGGTATAGCATTAACCAATGTATTTGTTCGACGAAGACAGTCTTTTTTTTCTGTTTTGTGTGTGTGTTTTAAATATCGTGATACAGATGTAATCTGCTTTGACTGAAAGCCAGATATACTATCCGTGTTCAGCTGCGCTACAAACAACGCAATCACCCTGCGTAGCAACGCCGCCCTATTGAGTCGGGTATTGTTTTCTATCCTGTGTCTGTCTCATTGACAGTTCGGTTCATCTTCCACAGGGATTTGTCGTAGGTCCTTATCCACACGGGCTCAATGTTTAAGTTTTTCTAGGGCAAAAGTCGCAAAATCATTATATAAAAAAATCGGCACTGCAGTATGTCTTGATTTGCACGTCCTCGTCTAACGAGCACATTAGAGAATCTGCTTCCAACCCAAAGCCTACTACACCACACTGTGTTGTAAGCAAGAAGGTGAGTAGCAGATCTGTCCATGGTCTCATAAAACAGCTCGGTGTCCTTGGGAAGAGAGGCAATAAGTAGAAACAGCCGAAAAGAATTTCAGCTGGATCTGGCCTAGGAGGAACAAAGGTAAACTTCATTAGACTTACCGCCAGACCTCCCGGTTCAATGGACCTGAAGTCAAGATTTGAACGCGTAGTCCCGCTCGCTAATGAAGGAGTGAAGCGTCCACACGCGCAGTCAGATGAAATCTGCCATCACAGCTGGGCTGCTCGCTTATACACTAGTAACCCCTGCTGTGGCTTTCTGTTTGCTAGGTTTCAGTCTGCGGTGATTGCAGACGGTAACTGAAGAATAAGATCGAATTTCCTAACTTACAACTAGGTATCTGATTGTGATGAAGTGGATAAGATCTTCGTTACACAGACACTTGACCTTGAGGTTTTGGGCCAGTGTGGAAGTGTATGTTCGAAATCGGGCAACGCCTGGGGGGGAAAAAAAGAAGAAAAAGAAAAAAGAAAGGAAAAAATGAAAGAAAGAAAGAAAGAAAAGCAACAACAGAAGGACATGCGGACCGACTCCCTTGGCGTGTAAGGCTGAAACACTTGCCTGACGGGCGCTTCTTCTCTGCTGTTTAGCTCTTCCGATAGTTTCTTTCTGCAAATGAATTCGCCTTGGGACAATTCTCGATCTCTCTATTCACGTTTCGTTAAAATCGCTCCATTTTTGTTTGTTTGTTTGTTTGTCTGTTTATTTATGGTGCTTTGTTTGTTTTTAAAATCTCGTTTACAGACAGAGAGACAAACAGACATAGAGGAAAACAGAATCCGCTTGTCTAGCGTAATAACAGGGAAAACCGATGGACACTACGTTAAATGTTTGTGAGTTCTGGGCAATGGCGCAAAAGCGCGCAGGATTTTACGTCCCGTTGGTGCATGCTGTTTCAGGTTATGTGACTGACTAGGCTGCGTGTATTTCGATTTCTTTTTTTTTTTTCTAATTTTGGTTCAGAGTTAGACTCTAAGGCTACTAGTCTGACGCTGGCATTTCTTCGTCTGAGACTGTTGTTCTCAATTTTCTTTCGCTGTTAAAGAAGCTGGAAGTTCATTGAGTCTGATGCTCAGTGTTCGTGTTGTCTCATTGGTGCAGGTTATATAATCTCCCCCCTCCTCGCCCCCTGTCACCCTCCCCCCCCCCCCCCCCCCCCCCCCCCCTCCTCTCAAGTTCTGCAAATTGACCACACTCTCACGCTACAACCTACAGAGATGAGCAAACGCTTGCAGTGAACAAGCACACTACGTTTCTATCACAGTATCACAACGTATGTGTTAACGATTCTTCCCCATTCCTTTCATCATAAGGGGCTCAGAGTGTAATCACCAGTCTGTTCTTTGTGAGCAATTTTCGTTCGTCTAAAGTGCAGTTTTCATCTGCAGTTTGTCCTTTTATGTGCATTTATCTTATGTGCGTAGATTTCTTTTAATCTTTTGCAAGCTGATAAAGTGTTCAATTTCTATGCATAGTCTGTCCCGATATGTGAAGGTTTGATCCAAAAAAAATGCAGTCTGTCTATAGCGTGTGCAATTTTTATGCGACATTTATCCCGTCGTTTGTGCAGTTTCAGTATGCAGTTTGTCCTTTTTGAACACCGTTTATTTAATCTATTGTCTGTTGTTTGCGCGCGCGCGCGCGCGCGCGCGCCACACACACACCACACACACACACACACACACACATACACACACGCGCGCGCGCGCACACACACACACACACACACACGCACACATGGGCCCGTGCCCACACATCCATACACACACATGTGTACATTCACTACGCACACATACAAAAAAAAAAGACAACCAATGTTAGGCAGGCACTCAAGGTCTGACCAGCGCATTGGGCTAATGCGTAGGTCAGACATCTGCTAAGTCGTAGCCTCGAGACCCTCTTCCACAATTCTCTCATCTTAGTTGTTAATTCAGTTATCCATCAGCTTAAAATCATGCGTAGTGTGGTCTCAAAACTTAGCGGATGTAGTGTAACGTATATGGACTAATCCGCACGCAGTGACGCCTCCTTGATGAAACTGAAACTGAAACGGAAACGGAAACTGTTCTCTTTGCAGATTTTAATCTACAGTTTGTCCCTTTCGTGCGCCCTTTCTTATCCATTGTCAGTTCTATTTTCAGGTGTTAATCTACAATTTGTCCTTTGTGTGCACTGTTAATAATCTATTGTCTGTTCTCCTTGCAGGTTTTAATCTACAGTACGTCCCTTTAGTGGGTTGGTTTTAATCTTTTCTCTGTTGTGTTTGCAGGTTATAATCTACAGATTGTCCTTTGTGTAAATCTACAGATTGTTCTTTGTGTAAATCTACAGTTTGTCCTTTGTGATCACCGTTTTTAATCTATTGGCTGTTCTGCTTGCAGGTTTTAGTAACAGTGTGTCATTTTTTGCATCGTTTTTGACCTATTGTCTGTTCTCTTTGGAGGTTTTAACTTACAATTTGTCCTTTTTGTGCGTCAATTTAATCTATTCTTTGGTCTGTTTGCAGATTTTAATCTGAAGTTCGTGCATTCAGAATGCAAGCCTTTTTGTTTGTTTGTTTTCTTGCATTTTGTTTGCTTGTTTGTTTTTAATCTACAATTGCTCAGAAAGTTTATAACCTGTCCAACCTGATCACAGATCTTGATCTGTAGTTGGTCCTGTCTTTGTACAGTTCCATACTTGCAGTTTATCAGTTCTGTGCACAGGGTTTTTTTGTTGTTTTTATTTAATCCGCAGTCTGTATGTTCTGAGAACAGTTTATATTCCGAAGTCTGTATGTTCTGAGAACAGTTTATAATCTGCAGTCTGTCTGTCCACTCTGTGTGCAGTTTTTAATCTGCAGTCTGTGTGTTCTGAGAACAGTTTATTATCCGCAGTCTGTCTGTTCCTTCTGTGTGCAGTTTTTAATCTGCAGTCTGTATGTTCTGAGAACAGTTTGTAATCCGCAGTCTGTCTCTCCACTCTGTGTGCAGTTTTTAATCTGCAGTCTGTATGTTCTGAGAACAGTTTGTAATCTGCAGTCTGTCTCTCCACTCTGTGTGCAGTTTTTAATCTGCAGTCTGTATGTTCTGAGAACAGTTTGTAATCCGCAGTCTGTCTCTCCACTCTGTGTGCAGTTTTTAATCTGCAGTCTGTATGTTCTGAGAACAGTTTGTAATCCGCAGTCTGTCTCTCCACTCTGTGTGCAGTTTTTAATCTGCAGTCTGTATGTTCTGAGAACAGTTTGTAATCCGCAGTCTGTCTCTCCACTCTGTGTGCAGTTTTTAATCTGCTGTCTTTATGTTCTGAGAACAGTTTGTAATCTGCAGTCTGTCTCTCCACTCTGTGTGCAGTTTTTAATCTGCAGTCTGTATGTTCTGAGAACAGTTTGTAATTCGCAGTCTGTCTCTCCACTCTGTGTGCAGTTTTTAATCTGCAGTCTGTATGTTCTGAGAACAGTTTGTAATCCGCAGTCTGTCTCTCCACTCTGTGTGCAGTTTTTAATCTGCAGTCTGTATGTTCTGAGAACAGTTTGTAATCCGCAGTCTGTCTCTCCACTCTGTGTGCAGTTTTTAATCTGCAGTCTGTATGTTCTGAGAACAGTTTGTAATCCGCAGTCTGTCTCTCCACTCTGTGTGCAGTTTTTTAATCTGCAGTCTGTATGTTCTGAGAACAGTTTGTAATCCGCAGTCTGTCTCTCCACTCTGTGTGCAGTTTTTAATCTGCAGTCTGTATGTTCTGAGAACAGTTTGTAATCCGCAGTCTGTCTCTCCACTCTGTGTGCAGTTTTTAATCTGCAGTCTGTATGTTCTGAGAACAGTTTGTAATCCGCAGTCTGTCTCTCCACTCTGTGTGCAGTTTTTAATCTGCAGTCTGTATGTTCTGAGAACAGTTTGTAATCCGCAGTCTGTCTCTCCACTCTGTGTGCAGTTTTTAATCTGCAGTCTGTATGTTCTGAGAACAGTTTGTAATCCGCAGTCTGTCTCTCCACTCTGTGTGCAGTTTTTAATCTGCTGTCTTTATGTTCTGAGAACAGTTTGTAATCTGCAGTCTGTCTCTCCACTCTGTGTGCAGTTTTTAATCTGCAGTCTGTATGTTCTGAGAACAGTTTGTAATTCGCAGTCTGTCTCTCCACTCTGTGTGCAGTTTTTAATCTGCAGTCTGTATGTTCTGAGAACAGTTTGTAATCCGCAGTCTGTCTCTCCACTCTGTGTGCAGTTTTTAATCTGCAGTCTGTATGTTCTGAGAACAGTTTGTAATCCGCAGTCTGTCTCTCCACTCTGTGTGCAGTTTTTAATCTGCAGTCTGTATGTTCTGAGAACAGTTTGTAATCCGCAGTCTGTCTCTCCACTCTGTGTGCAGTTTTTAATCTGCAGTCTGTATGTTCTGAGAACAGTTTGTAATCCGCAGTCTGTCTCTCCACTCTGTGTGCAGTTTTTAATCTGCAGTCTGTATGTTCTGAGAACAGTTTGTAATCCGCAGTCTGTCTCTCCACTCTGTGTGCAGTTTTTAATCTGCAGTCTGTATGTTCTGAGAACAGTTTGTAATCCGCAGTCTGTCTCTCCACTCTGTGTGCAGTTTTTAATCTGCAGTCTGTATGTTCTGAGAACAGTTTGTAATCTGCAGTCTGTCTCTCCACTCTGTGTGCAGTTTTTAATCTGCAGTCTGTATGTTCTGAGAACAGTTTGTAATCCGCAGTCTGTCTCTCCACTCTGTGTGCAGTTTTTAATCTGCAGTCTGTATGTGATTATTCATGATGAACAGTTTGTAATCCGCAGTCTGTCTCTTCCACCTCTGTGTGCAGTTTTTAATCTGCAGTCTCTCCTTCCGAACATTTCTCAGATGGGGAAGGAATTTCCCCAGAATCGCCTTCAATTGTCCTTCACCCTCATGCTCACCTCTGTCGCCTTCAAATCCGTCGTCAACCAAGTCTTCCCCGAATATCTTACCTCACCTATATGGTAAGTATCGTCAGTCTTCCCCGAATATCTTACCTCACCTATATGGTAAGTATCGTCAGTCTTCCCCGAATATCTTACCTCACCTATATGGTAAGTATCGTCAGTCTTCCCTGAATATCTTACCTCACCTATATGGTAAGTATTGCCAGTCTTCCCCGAATATCTTACCTCACCTATATGGTAAGTATCGTCAGTCTTCCCCGAATATCTTACCTCACCTATAAGGTAAGTATTGCCAGTCTTCCCTGAATATCTTACCTCACCTATAAGGTAAGTATCGTCAGTCTTCCCCGAGTATCTTACCTCACTGATAAGGTAGGTATCGTCAGTCTTCCCCGAGTATCTTACCTCACTGATAAGGTAGGTATCGTCAGTCTTCCCCGAGTATCTTACCTCACTGATAAGGTAGGTATCGTCAGTCTTCCCCGAGTATCTTACCTCACTTATAAGGTAGGTATCGTCGTCTTCCCCGAGTATCTTACCTCACTTATAAGGTAGGTATCGTCAGTCTTCCCGAATATCTTACCTCACTTATAAGGTAGGTATTGTCAGTCTTCCCTGATTATCTTACCTCACTTATAAGGTAGGTATTGTCAGTCTTCCCCGAGTATCTTACCTCACTTATAAGGTAGGTATCGTCGGTCTTCCCCGAGTATCTTACCTCACTTATAAGGTAGGTATTGTCAGTCTTCCCCGATTATCTTACCTCACTTATAAGGTAGGTATTGTCAGTCTTCCCCGATTATCTTACCTCACTTATAAGGTAGGTATTGTCAGTCTTCCCCGATTATCTTACCTCACTTATAAGGTAGGTATTGTCAGTCTTCCCCGATTATCTTACCACACTTATAAGGTAGGTATTGTCAGTCTTCCCCGATTATCTTACCTCACTTATAAGGTAGGTATGTCATTCTTCCCCGATTATCTTACCTCACTTATAAGGTAGGTACTGTCAGTCTTCCCCGATTATCTTACCTCACTTATAAGGTAGGTATTGTCAGTCTTCCCCGATTATCTTACCTCACTTATAAGGTAGGTATTGTCGGTCTTCCCGAGTATCTTACTCACTTATAAGGTAGGTATCGTCGGTCTTCCCCGAGTATCTTACCTCACTTATAAGGTAGGTATCGTCAGTCTTCCCCGAGTATCTTACCTCACTTATAAGGTAGGTATCGTCAGTCTTCCCCGAGTATCTTACCCACTTATAAGGTAGGTATTGTCAGTCTTCCCCGAGTATCTTACCTCACTTATAAGGTAGGTATTGTCAGTCTTCCCCGATTATCTTACCTCACTTATAAGGTAGGTATTGTCAGTCTTCCCCGATTATCTTACCTCACTTATAAGGTAGGTATTGTCAGTCTTCCCTGATTATCTTACCTCACTTATAAGGTAGGTATTGTCAGTCTTCCCGATTATCTTACCTCACTTATAAGGTAGGTACTGTCAGTCTTCCCCGATTATCTTACCTCACTTATAAGGTAGGTAATGTCAGTCTTCCCCGATTATCTTACCTCACTTATAAGGTAGGTATTGTCAGTCTTCCCCGATTATCTTACCTCACTTATAAGGTAGGTATTGTCAGT
>CM065715.1:14553361-14563361 GCA_033310375.1 Conus canariensis
GGGTGGGACGCATTTTTTTGTTTTGTGCAAGGGATGGCCTCATGGCGCAGGATTTGCATCCTTTTCTCTTTCTCTATCGTCAGTTGCCAGTTTTACGGATGTGTGTTCGCGTCCGTCTGTGTGTCTGGGCATGTGTGTGTGTGTGTGTGTGTGTGTGTGTGTGTGTGTGTGTGTGTGTGTGTGTGTGTGTGTGTGTGCATTTATGATAGTGTGCTTGTGTGTATGTTATGCATGCGTGTATATGTGTGCGTATGTATGCGCACACACACACACATGTATGTCTGTGTGCAAAAAAATGATGCATTTATGAGTTCGCGCGCGCGTGCATGTAGGGGCATGTGTTTTATGCCAAAGGTATGAATGTGTTTTTGTGTTAGGTCATGTACTGCGTTTGAATCATTGCAAGTAGCTGCGACAGAGGTGCGGCAGTAATAGCAGTTGTAGAGGTAGAAGTAGTAGCAGCAGTCGTAGTAGCAGCAGCAGCAGTAGCAAATCCATGAAACTGCTTCTATTTAGTAGTTCCAGCAGGAGCAGCAAAAGCAGCAGCAGCAGTAGCAGCAGCAGCGGTAGTAGAAGTAGCGATAGAAGTGACGGAACTACTTTTATTTTTTTCTGAATTATAACATTAATTTAGCTTTCCCCCTTTTTTCAGCCATGTAAAAAACGGCGGACAATGTCTCAGAAGGACAAAGAACATAAGGTATGACAATCTGCATGGTGAAATATCTTTCACTGGTGTGTGTGTGTGTGTGTGTGTGTGTGTGTGTGTGTGTGTGTGTGTGTGTGTGTGTGTGTGTGTGTGTGTTTGCACGCGCACGCACGTGCGTGCTTGCGCCTGTGTGTGTATGTGTGTGCATGCGTGCGTATGTGTGCGTGCGTTCATGCGTGCGTGTTGTGTGTGTGTGTGTGTGTGTGTGTGTGTGTGTGTGGGTGGGTGCGCGCTGCGCGCGCGTTCATGCGTGCGTGCGTGCGCGCGTTCATGCGTGCGTGCGTGCGTACGTGTGCGTGCGTGCGTGCGTGCGCGTGCCTTTGTGTCTGTGAATGTTGTTGGTGTTGTTGCTGCCGTTGTTCCCAATGAGCATGCGTATGTATGCATTGTTATGTACATGAAAAGGAAAGCAGAGATTGTTGTTTTGTCAATGCGGTCTGACTTTTGCCTAGCGCAGTGGAAAATGAGAAAGCTGTATGGAAAAGATGTGAACTAACATGTAATGGAAACGAAAGGTAATATTGCAGTGTTGAAAATTGTACAGAAAGAGGGTGCAGACAGCTATTTCAGGTTATTATTCTCTATAAAACATTTTCTTGAGCTCTATGGTTATTTACCCTTGTTAATCCAATCCTGCAACACAATTGGTGTTAAACCCTGTGAACCCAAACCTCTAAGTCGATGGCCATTACCCCTGGTAACTTAACAGTGTAACACATAGCCATCACCTCCTGTTCATCCAGTCCTGCAACACCATAGTAATTCACCCACACTTAACAAGCATTCACACAATTAGCTATTCATACCTATTAGACAAAATCTGCAACTCAATAGCGTTGAGCTCTATTAACCCATTCCTGCATCAACATCGCTAGTAAACCCTCTTTACCCACCCCTGCAGCTCAACGGCTGTTAACTCTTTCTATCTCAACCCTGAGCCACAAATGTTGTCGACCCATAATAACCTAGATCTGCGAGTGTTTTAAGTTTGTTTAATCTGACCTTGCCACAAAACGGCTTGTAGCCGATATCAGCAAAAACTTGCAACTCAGTGGCTGTTAATCCCTATAAATGCAACCCTGCAACTCGTATAGCCTAAATCTAATTCTGCAGTTCTGCAATCAGTAGCTATGGTCAGACATCGACCAAGTCCTGCGATATCACGGCTATTAATTCCTGGTGATACCATAATGTAGCATTAGAATTGAGTGATATCTGTCCTGTTCTGGCAGTTGGGCAGTAGTTTAATAGTCATAATAACGTGAGTGAATGTGGAACTAGATGATAGTCATCATGATGTGTTGGTAGAACTGAATGTCAGTTATTATGACGTGGCTTTAGAACGGGATGTCATTTATTATGACGTAAGAGTGGACAAAGGTAGTCAAGGATATTGACGCAGCTATGGAAATAGGTCAACATCGTTAGTATGACGTCATGGTAAATGAAACCTGGTGACAGCTCTTATGACCTTTTGTCTTTCTGTCTCAGGAAATGGCCCGGAAGTTATTGGAGGCGCCGCCAAAGCCCGTCAAACCCAAACCAGTCAAGTCCAAATACTGACGACAACTTGACTAGATCCGTTCTTGTGACAGACATCTTTTGTGATATTTCAATTCCCTGTGTGCAATGTGTACAAAGATTCTTCTTGTTTTTTGTTTTGTTTTTGTCTTCTATTTCATCCGAGGATTGTTTTTGTACAGTGAAGCGCAAAAGCTTGCCCTCCCCCCCATCCCCCCCCCTCCCCCGTCTCCTGTCTCGCCCCTGCTACAACCTTTTACTGTTTATCTTTGTATCGTCGTTACTTTTGAACAGATCGCGTAGGTCTTCCAGCTTTATACAGTGCATTTTGTTCTACAAATGTATCATGTGGATTATAACTGTATGAAAGAGTGTTTATCACCGTAAGGATTTCCACTGTGGACAGATTATCTGCGCTCAAGACAATGTTCTGAAAGGTGGTACATTTGTGTTTTATGAATTTTTTTCCCGCTCACAACCGAATTCGTGTTGCAAAACTGGGGCTGGGACTGCTCTTCCCGCGGGAAAAAAAAATACTGAGTTCAACGGCACCCATTCCTTTTTTTCACCTTTTTACTGTACGGTTTTGCTTACTTGATCCAAATGTATTTCTCTGTAGAATTTTGTTTAAATAGACCCCCCCCCCCCCCCCCCCCCCACTCGTTGCCGTAGATCCTTCTACGTGTGCGAAATAGTAGTGCGTACTTCATACAGGATCAAGGTCTGACTGCTCATCCGAAAGACTAGCTCACAGGCCACGGTCTATGGGATAGGGAGATTACAAAACAGCAAACCAAAATTTCAAAACGGAGTGACTGAGGGCGGAAAGTGAAGCAAAATTTAGAAAGAGAGGGGGTTAGTTACCGCCAAGGACACAGCCAAACAGAGTACAGGACAAGACACAATGCATTTCGACCTCTTGGGTCTTCTTCAGGCAAAAACAAATAAGATTTAACATTTAGGACAGTGCGAACAAAGAACGTAAAGTCACTTATCTCCCCATGTATTGCGGCACCCGAATAAAATGGCCGCCAGACGGCTGCATGAAAGAGTCTGGCGGCCATTTTGTGTTCACCCCCTCTCTTTCTAAATTTAGCAAACCAAAAAGCAAAGAAACATGAAGAAAAGAAAACCTGTCAGACTCGGTCCAAAGACCTGGCAAGTTCTGTTTTCGGAGGCGAATGTTTTAATGAACAAGCCAAAATGCCTGTTTTACACAATCCACGTGGACTGTCACAGAACGATGGAATGATCTGTGTGGATAGGCAATTCTAATGATCAGTTAACAAATCAGTTCAAGGATATCTGGGTTCCGATATTTAAAAAAAAAAATCATTCTGTCTGTCTGTCTGTCTTGTCAGTCTGTCTGTCTCTCTCTCTCTCTCTTTGTCTGTCTGTCTCTGTCTCTGTCTGTCTGTCTGTCTCTGTCTCTGTCTCTCTGTCTCTGTCTCTGTCTCTCTCTGTCTCTCTCTCTCTCTCTCTCTCTCCTCTCTCTCTCTCTCTCTCTCTCTCTCTCTCTCCTCTCTCTCTCTCTGTTGTGTGTGTGAAAGCGCGTGTGTCCGCATGAATCCTCTGTAATCCTCTCTACAGACTTTCTCCTTTGGTCGAGAGGCATTCTTACACAGATACTTTAAAAGATCCATGGACTGAGGTGTACAGACTTTTGTTTTATCTGTTTATGTATTTGTTTGTTTGTTTGTTTATCTGTTTGTTTCATGGAATCTCTTGATGAACTCTATGCAGAGATGCAGTCATGGATTCATGAACTATCATGTACAGATATGTTGTCATTATGACATCCATGGATTGTTCTTGGATGGTTTATTTTTAGAAATCTTGAATGATTTCCCGGCAGTACAGAAGATTTTCCTTTGAAGGATAATTTTCACACATGCGTAAATTCTTCTGCAAAAATCTTTTTCCTTGGACATCTCCGAGAGGGTGTGTGTAAGGAGACTCCAAGAGATCATGGACTGGACTAGTTAGTGAGCTGAGGAACGTTGTCATTTTGCAGATGGAATGCTCATGGCTGGCAAATGTCTCCGTAGAACTCATGGAAGCCTGGTAGAGAAACGTTTTCAGGAAGCTCTTTGAGAATTAAACTCATGTAGAGCTGCGCTGAGAAGTGTTATGGGGAGTTGGATGGAGCCATGTTTCCGAAGAACTCATTGAAAACTATGATGAGAAATCTTTCCCTGTGACTGATGGACAACTCATGGTGTAGAAATGTTTCCAAAGAACTCATGGAGATCTTAGCTAAGAAATCTTTCTATAAAACTCACGAAGAGTTGAAATGAGAAGTGTTGTTTTTTTATATAGAAATCATAGAAAACTCGTGGGAATCTGGGTTGTAAAAACTGTTTCCATGAGCTCACGGTGAGTTGGGCCAAGAAATTTTTCTATAGAATTACTGGACACCTGCGTAAGAAACGTTTCCACAAGACTCGTGGGAAACTACATTTAGAAATGTCTCTATAAAATTCGCGTAGAATTGCGTTAAGGAATGATTCTACAGACCTCATGAAGAGCTCGGGGTGAGAAATGCTTCCATAGAACTCCTGGAGAGACGCTCTGAAAAATGTTTCCGTAGGACTCATGGAGAACTGCACAAATTCCATGGAACATGGAGACCTGCGATAAGATATAATTCCATAAAGCTTCTGCAGAGCGACACTGAGAACTACAGAACTCACGAATATCTGTCTTGAGAAATAATTCCATAAAACTTCTGCAGAACGACACTGAAAAATGTTTCTACCCAACTCACGGATATCTGTCTTCAGAAATATTTCCATATAACTCATGGAGACCAGCGATGAGCAATAATTCCATATTCTGCAGAGTTACGCTGAGAAAGATTTCCATATAACTCGCGGATAACTGCGCTGAGAAATAATTCCACAGAACCCGTGGAGAGTTACAGTGAGAAATCTTTTTAGAGAATTTATGAAGAGTTTTGGTGAGGAACGTTTTTTAGAGAACTCACGAAGAATGGTCTTGGGAAATGTTCTCATGTTAACCCACGGAGAATTCATGACTGAAAATTGTTTCTGGAAGTCATGGAGACTCGGCTAAGAAATGGTTCCGTAGATCAGAACTCATGGGTTTCACTCTCAACCGTGTGATGTGTCGGTGACGTCCGTGAAGTTGTCGTGTCCAGGGATGGGTTGTTTTTTTTCTTCCAGAAATCGTCCCACTTTCCAAGAATCCGAGGAGTGTTTTTGTGCAGAATTGTCCTTTTCAGCCTTTTGAGGGTGTCTTTTGTTCATGCACAGATTGTCATCTCTCGTTGTGGTATGCATGAGACGCTGTTTTCTTTTTCTTTTTCTGTTTTTTTTTTTTTTTTTTTCCTCAATGTGCTCGAACATTTTGCAATAATACCTTTAATAATGAAGAAGACCAACCTTTCTTTCATTTATCTCAGTTCGTTCTCATCATGAACTTACAATAAATTCTAAAAAAAAAAAAAAAAATTTACAGCTTGAAAAGTACTTGCTGATGCAGTGCCTGCTAACACATGAATTGGGATAAAGGAAATTGCATAAATATGATATGGGTCCTCTGTTCACAATGACACGGGAAATGCATAGCCACAATACAGGAACATGCATTATCATAATACAGGAACATGCATTATCATAATACAGGAACATGCATTATCATAATACAGGAACATGCATTATCATAATACAGGAACATGCATTATCATAATACAGGAATATGTAGTCAAAATAAAGATGCACAGAGAAGACACAATAACATGTATAACCATGAAACGGGGACATATACAGTCATGACACGGGAACAGTTATAACAATGAGATAGGAACATGTACAACCACGACAAAGGAACACACATATATTGCTATGACATGGCAACATGAATAACTATTACACATAAACATGAACAGCCACGACAGAGAAACACGAACAACCATGGAACTGTAACATGTATAGCTATGACACAGGAACATGTGTAACCAATGACACTGGAGGAAATGTAACTATAATACAGAACATTCACACACACACACACTCGCGCGCGCGCGCGCACGCACGCACACACACACACACACACACACACACACACACACACACACACACACACACACACACACACACAACACACGCGCGCGCGCGCGCGCGCGACAGAGAGAGAGAGAGAGAGAGAGAGAGAGAGAGAGAGAGAGAGAGAGAGAGAGAGAGAGAGAGAGAGAGAGAGAGAAACAGCACTTTATAATGAAACAAAACGTAAACAGGCGATGGACATTCAGATTAAAACCATACAACAAAACGTTTTAAATTTTCGCCCCTCACAACAATGCGTCACAAGAAAAAGTGCCAAAACTGTCCCGCAGTCTACATTCACCAGCTGGAAACCCAACTGCAAATCCAAACCAGTGCTGGCTTGAGATATCATATGCTTTTGTTTTATAGCAAAAGTTACAGGAGTCATTAATATTTCAAAAGGGATCTCGATAATTTAACACTAATAGACTATCATACATTCTGTCATTTAGTGGATACGTCTTTAGAGGTTTGCCAGACAGACACACGAATAACTGTTAATGTTTCAAAAGGAATTTCAAAAATGTTTACGCTGATAGACTATTATGTATCATATCATCATGGAAACGTCTTTATAGGTTCGCAAGACGGACACACGAATAACTGTGTGGTTGTTAATTACAATAATTGTTTCTTTTCCAAGTCTGATATATATCACCCCAAAGCATATATGGATTGCTGTCAATGTTCTCTGCTGAAGAAGATCTTCAGAAGAAGGCATCAAGAATGAAACACAAATGTAAAATTAACACAGAATCTGTGAATGCGTCTGAAAGCCCAAACTAACACAGAATCTGTGAATGCGTCTGAAAGCCCAAACTTTGTCCCATGGTTTGTAATTCTAGGACAAATTTCTTTAGTGGTCCAGTTTTAACAGTCATACGAGTTTAACATGTTCACCTTCCTGAGTTATCATACTATTGTTTTGAGATTGACTAGTTTTTTTCTCAGTAAACATGATTTGCGCATGCGAACATCATCTTTACTTGGATTTCCTCTTGTATCTACATTATGTGCTAGTCACACAGCGCATTAACAAACCATGCCACAAATACACAGGTATGAATATACAAATGCATGCGGCCCCATTTTCCTGTCTCGTCCTCCTTGCCCCCCACCTCCCCCACCCTCACCCCCACCCCCACCCTGTCCTTCACCAAGTGGCATTACTGGAATGCCGCTCGATGCGGCTTCCAAGTTCCAGACCCAGGTTTGGGCAATCACAGCCCCTGCACCTGCAGTTCTTAGGAAACAATCAGAGTTGTCTGTGGGCGCCTTACGTTCACAGCTGGCCGTAAGCTAACAGCAATGCACACTCCCTGGCGGGTGTAGCCAACTTCATTCCCACCGCCGCGCGTGTGGCATGTGTTGTCCATCACAGGGCCAGTTTCAGCTGGTGCTCGCTTTCAGCAAAATTCCTACGCACAGATAGACGCTGTTTACTGTACTTACCGGCCTGTAGCATCTTCTTACATGTCAGTCGAAAAGACTAAATGAGTGTAATTACCCCAACAGTCTCTTTTCCGTTCTCCTCCACTGGCAACCCGTGAACAGCAGCACAGAAAAACAACAACAGCAAAGGTGCAGCCCCCATCTTGCAATAATGGACTTGACCAGTGGTAGTGCGGACTGAGGCGATGACCCAGTTCTCACTGAACGCGCGAAAAGCAGACGACACTGTGGTGTGGATTCATTCATTGGTAAAGGGAGAGTGCATTGCTGTGTTTAATTACAAAAATCTTATTTTCTTTCTAAATATCCTTTCTTTGCTGTGGATTCCGTACTCAGCGCATTAGTTACAATACACATGTTTGTGCTTAATCAACAAAAAAGCCGAAAATAAACGCAAAGTGCTCTGTTTGGGACTTCTGTGAGGATATGGCTCTGCTGTGAGCGTAGGACGCCAACAGTCGTCAACACATCAGAAGAGACACTGCACTGCTGCCGTGTCACTTTGGTGGTGATGGTGTATGTTGATGCTTGTCTCGATCCAGTATACACAGAACCTACTGAAGCCCCCTACTGATGACCCACACAAGAACCGCTTCATGGCAATGCCAGAACACTCAGGAGATCGCCATCTCACTTACCGAATGCCAGTCCCCAAGACGTTGGCAGTACCAACAACCTTGACGATCTGACCATGGGCAGGGGGGTGGAGCGGAACTCAAAACTGAGGGCATTAACACAGCAGGGCCTGAAAGACTGCAGAGTTTGAGAAAGTTTTTATGTGGTCATTCACCGTTAAGATCAACAGGAAGTTGCTGTTGTGTTTCATTCTGGTCATAGACTACACGAGATGGTTTTATTCCTCGCTTTCATTCAAAATATATCCAGGAATCAATCACGCCTGAGAAATACAGACACCTGTAGTTTTGATCAGGAAATTCGAGCGACACTGTTAGAGATGCTCCCATTAAGCAGATGAAACTCAACTGTATGGTTCCAGTTTCTTCAGTCCAGTCAAAAACTCACTTAATTCAAGTCATGTATTTGATTTAGTAGTATGATTCTTATAGCTGTTAATTACAGTCTTAATATACAGCTCAAATTGATAGAGTTGGTGCGGAGATTGAGATGATGTCTGGTTAAAATGATATATCAGACACTGCAGAAGACCGTTTTATTCAATCACAAAGTGCAGATTAGGAATCAGTTTCTACTTATGAGTGTTCTAATGTCACTGCTAAGTGTTCATTGCGTGGCATTTCGGCAGACATCGGAGATGCTTAACACCGAGCATTGACATGCATTACATAACCTTCAGTGTGGTTTTCTGGTCTTCTGTTTTAATACATACGCAGAGTAGTTTCCAACCACTACAAGGTCTGCACATTAGATGACCTGGGAGATGGAGAAAATTCCACTCCCCACTTCACTCACAACGGCAGGGCTCAAACCTGCGACCCTCCAAAATTGAAAACCTGTGTTCTGATTGCTAGAGAGACAGACTCTCCAAACTCCACCTCATCGTATTTGCAGAGGTATCTCAATGTTCTGACTACTACGAGGACAAACACCCCATACCTTCTTTCATCCTGTTGGCAGAGATTTCTCTATGTTCTGATTACCACGAAGACAAATTTCCTGTACATTGTTTCCTTCTGTTTGTAGGGGATTTCTCTATGTTCTGAGTACTACGAGGACAAACACCTCATACCTTACTTCATCCTGTTCGTAGATGTCTCTCTATGTTCTAATTACTACGAGGACAAACACCCCATACCTTATTTCATCCTGTCTGCGGGGATTTCTCCATGTTTTCATTACTATGAAGACAACCTTTCCATTTTTTACTTTATCCTGTTTGCAGCGATTTCTTAATGTTCTCACTACTATGAAGATAAACTTCACATACTTTATTTCATCGTGTTTGTGTGATTTCTTTATTGTTATCATTCTAACGAAGAAACACTTCCCATACTGTTTCCAATCCTGTTTGCAGAGATTTGGCTGTTTTCATTACTACGAAGTCAATTTTTCCATACTTTATTTCATCGAGTTTACAGGGATTACTCTATGTTCTCATTGCTTCGACGACAAACCTCCCATACACTATTTCATCGTGGTTGCAGGGATTTTTCTTCATTCTCATTATTACGAGGACAAACTTCCCATACATTATTTCATCCTGTTTGCAGAGATTCCTCTATGGTCTCATTAACACGAAAGCACACTTTTCCTACGTTATTTCACACTGTTT
>CM065715.1:14568361-14625861 GCA_033310375.1 Conus canariensis
GACTGAAGAGTCGGGGAGTGCACACTGAAGAGCGTGACATCGTGCTGGTTCCTCACTGGGAGGCGCATAGTGATGATGCGGTCAGACTGACCCGTTGGCAGGTTTTCAAGCTTGGAAGCAACGGACTTTCTGACCCTGAAACCGACGCCTGAAAGACGTCTCTCTGTTGCTGATTGGCCTGACCAGCAGAGGGTGTGTCCGGCGCCGTGTTCTTGGAGGCTGCCATCCTCTGGGAAGTGGACTTTACTGAGAGCAGCGATGTCAACATTCAGTCTGGACAGTTCATGTGCATGAACTGCGGAGCGACGTTCTGGATGACCGCTGTCAGCTCCATCAAGCATGGTTCTAGTGTTCCGGCATGCGAGTTTCAGTCCTTTCACACTCTTGGTGGGTTTCTAAATTTCGTTCTTTGATGCTGTTCGGCCGCTTGAAAAGATGCCCGTTGACCGTGCAACTGGTAAGGCACAGGAGACGAGCTTTGATTAGGACACCTTTGATAGGACCATCTCCGTGTTCAGCAAGTAGTGCTGTCCCTAGAGAAGACTGCCTGGTGATTCAGGGTGTGCAGAACCATGCCGTAGTCCCCGGGTCAGCATCAGACGACCAACATCCTGAAACCGCATGCATGCAGGATTGAGACTGCAGCTTCCGGTGTCATCTTCCACCTGCCGTTTCGCCCCTTTCCATCGCTGCAGGACGTGGAATGGATGGTGGTCGTGGACATGGACGTGTCCTTCGAGCCTATGCAGTGGAGCTTTTAGGTGGTGTGCGCTGAACTGGCCCATCCATGGTTCATCTGCCAAGCTGGGACGGTGACAGCGAGGTCCTCGGGTCGTAGGTCTTACATCAGAGTGTCCTTCTTCTAGATGAACTCCCTAGAAAGGCTAATGAGCTCCATCAACCCGGGTTTGGGATCAGAGTTGTCCTTCTCCTGGGCTGGTTGGTAAACCAAGGCTGTCCATAGTACAAAACCTCTCTCTCTCTCTCTCTCTCTCTCCTCTCTCTCTCTCTCTCTCTCTCTCTCTCTCTCTCTCTCTCTCTCTCTCTCTTCATCATAACTATCATTGTTGTTGTTGTTGTACCTATCTTGTTACCTTACTTTTTATTTTAAACGGACTCGGTAGAATTGCCAGACAATGTCCTTCCAAGGCACGTTATGCCGCATGGAGCCTATCACAAAGGAATGTAGCTATCGGTGCATCAATAATAAAGCCGAATGATTATTACCCCTACATCAGGCTGGTGGCCACAGGCAAAAATCACTCCTCCAGCAGAAACCCCACTGACACCTATAATGACTGGTCACGCCCTGTGGATCGCGAAGCTATGGCATCCCAGGGCCGTCAATGACTGGCCACGCCCTGTGGATCGCGAAGCTATGGCATCCCAGGGCCGTCAATGATGGAAACAATGGCGCTGCGCCTCACGGCTGAGTCACGTGCATCGGGAACGTGCCAGTTCGGTTCGCGGTCAGGCTGTCTTCAGCACTCTGGTCCCTGGGACAGTTTCACATGCAGCATGTCATTATTATTGTCATTATTATCGTGGCAATACTTATTGTATATATATTATTTTGTTTATCTGTATTTGTTAATATACCAATCAGTTACCAAGAAGCATAGGAAAACCTGCAAGAAGAGAAGGCGATGAAGAACACGAACTACTAAGATGATGACGGTGATGATGATCATCATCATGCCTATGTTCAGGCCACAAGGCATCTGTGTCATTCATTGCTACGCTGTCTTCGATTGATCTTTCCGTACGCAATTTTCACATCCCGCAAATAATTATCTCCATCATCATGACCATCAAATAATGATGACGTTGATAGTACAAGAATGATTTACCAGTTAAAGAAGCATAAGAAGAGCATCAACGACGAGAAAAATGAATATGGTGTAACAATAATGATTATGATCTTTACTATAACCATCCCGACGTTTTCCACGAATCTATAACGCCAGGGTCGGTTACTAAGTCTAGTCGATACCAAGTTGTTTGTTTCTGCTGTAGTCTGAATGAGTCGACCATTGGTTTTTGAGGGGACAAATCGTTGTTGGGATAAATACTCGATATTTTGGGAACAAATCTTTTGTGGGGAAGAACACTGGGGATTTGGGTACGAATTTGGTGTGGCGGGGATGAATATTTTGGGTTGAAAAACAAATGTTGGTGCATGCTGTAGTGATCAACATTTTTTTTTTGGGGGGGGGGGGGGGGGGGAGGGGTGCTAAGTACGACGGACCCAAAGGGGTTAAAGATAAGGAAGACACCAACGATTGCCCCTGTTAGGTGATTCTGCTGTGTGACACATGCTCCACAGCCTAACCTTGTTCAATACATGCAACTGATTGAGCATTCTATTCAGAAGCCAGTGAGACAGTACATATTGCTGCATGATGCAGGTGTTAGGAGTCCTGTGTCATGCCCTGCAAGGTGGAGGTGGTTTTAACCAGTCCAGTCCTGTAAGTTGATCAGTTCTTCGGTCTGTGCTCCACCGAATGGTCCTAGGGAACCATGGCGAGGTACATGCCCTTACCAGAGAAGCGTTTCAAAGAGGCGAGATGGTGGTCATTCTTACTAGTTTGGCGAGTGCAAGCTATTTATACAACATCCTAGCGACGAAGAAGCTAGGAAAAGGCGGGAATTCGCTAAACCGTCTTGGAGGTCTCCTGTTTGCGAGGAAAAATGGCCGGTAGTTGTAACGTACTGTGACTTATGCACGAAAAGTAGTATCGGGGGACCGCTTGAGCAAAGACATCCCTGACAGAACTTCGAGTGGAGTTCTTCAGCCTCGTGTGGCAGTTCGTCCATGAGTATTGTTCAAAAGCAAATCACAGCAGGGGTTCTTCATTCGTCTCAGGCAAGGGAACTGTTTTAGGACAAGGATGCCACAGGAAGTAGGCCCTGTGCGCTGTCTCCTCCTCCTCCTCCTCCTCCCTCCTCCTCCTCCTCCTTCTCACCCTTCTTCTTCTTCTTCTTCTTCTTCTTCTTCTTCTTCTTCTTCTTCTTCTTCTTCTTTTTCCTCTTCTTCTTCTTTTTTTTTTCTTCTTTCTTCTTCTTCTTCTTCTTCTTCTTCTTCTTCTTCTTCTTCTTCCTCCTCCTCCTCCTCCTGCTTCTTCTTCTTTTCTTCTTCTTCTTCTTCTTCTTCTTCTTCTTCTTCTTCTTCTTCTTCTTCTTCTTCTTCTTCCTCCTCCTCTTCTTCGTCCTCTTCTCCTTCTTCTTCTTCTTCTTCTTCTTCTACACAACCACACTTGGTGGCTGGTCTTGGGGTGAAAGAAGTGCCCCCTATTCTCCTCCCTCACAGTCTTTGTACACCCATAACGCTTCTCTTGTAGAGTGATGGACACCGGTCCACCTCCTCTCTGAGCCCCTGAAGGGCCCTGTAGACTCGGAAAATGAGTTCCGTGGTCTGATCTACCGGTCTGCAGGAGAGAAAGACGGCACAAGACACAAGACGGGTGTGTCTGTACAGCTGAGGTGTGTTGTGTGAACATGGAGCGAACTGGCCATGAGTAGTGGAAGACTTCCTACAGAAGGGTAACAGAACTGAGAGAAATGAAAATCTGTAGGCTTATCATGCTTGATTATCATGCAAAACCGACACAGTTATGGGAGACAAGAACAAGAAGAAGAAGAAGAAGAAGACAAATAAGGAGTAGGAGAAAAATAGAGAAGAGGATGGAGAAGAAAAAAGCAGGAAAGGATAAAACGGAGAGAAGAGGCAAGAGACAAGAAGAAAAAAATGACTATGGCAATATGCGTATATTTGATTTAAAAGAACAGAGAATCATAGAACAATTAAAAGAAACAGCACAGAGAATGCACTCACACACACACACACACACACACACACACACACACACACACACACACACACACACACACACACATGCACGCACGCACGCACGAACGCCCGCCCACCACACACACACACACACACAACACACACACACACACACACACACACACACACACACACACACACACACACACATACACACACACACACACACACACACACACACACACACACACACACACACACATTTATTTTATCTAGGCCTAATTGCATTATACATACCTACGTACGCCCAAAATCAACACCAACCGTTCGTATGCATACACCCAAAAACACCACATGCACACACACATAACACTTACATACTGTCTAAGATCACTGTTAGGTGGATAGACGTTAAATTAAAGAACGAACGAACACACACACACACGCACGCACGCACGCACGCACGCACGTAGCGCGCGCGCGCTCGCGCACACACTGCCCAGTTATCCTTACATGTCCTCCTTCTTGCCGCTATTGTTGTTGCCGCTGCAGCTAACAAGAAATCAAAGAATCGTGTTCAGAAATACCGTGCTCACGTCTTGTTCCTGTCGTTGTTGCAAAGAGCATGGTGGTGGTGACGGTGATCCTGCTGTAGCTGTTTCCCACTTCGTTGCGGTGATCTCCTGAGCCACTCTTCCATCATTTATCATTCGCCTGGAAGTCGGTCTGAAGAAATGAGTCATCCCGCTGTTTCATCAATGCTGGTGCCATCGCCAACGCTGTAGTTCCTGCTGGGGCCGCTGCCACCAGAACTTCTGCTTCTAATGGTGTGTGCCAGTGGTGGTGCTGAGCATAGTTCGCTTCTGTCAAAGTCATCCTCACGGTCACTGTTGATTCCTGTTGGTACTGTTGCATGAATGGAAGTCTTGCAAAGTAGTAATACTTTCAGTTTACGTCTTTTCACACAATCATGTGATATTAGACGAAATCTTGAAAAGGAATGCGCTATAAAAGGCTATAAAGAAAGAATATTTTGATTCATTTCTGCCTTAGGAAACCAACGTCAACAAGATTCGTCTTTACCATCGTGTTTGCTTGCTGTTTTCATAGTTGTCTTTTATGCGAATCTCGCGTAACAGTGCCACCGGATTTGGCAGTACCCGGAATGAGCGATGTGGGAATAAGTATTGTTGCCTTTGGTTGGAGCACAGAAGACAATGTATCCCCAAACAATGTATTACTTCCGGTAACCGGCGACTGTTTTCAATTGCTCCCATCCGCACATCCGCTGTGATTGGCCTCTTGGGGAAGCGACGTTGGGACGACAAACGCGTGAAAGGAGCTGTGCATGGTTACCAGTCCTAAGGAGATCGACAGAATTTGGTGAGTTGTATAGTCTGACACTTACTTTAATCTCTCTCTCTCTCTCTCTCTCTCTCTCTCTCTCTCTCTCTCTCTCTCTCTCTCTCTCTCTCTCTGTCAACACCACTACTACCACCACCACCACCAAAAACAAAAACAAAAATCATAGACGGGACAAGAGAACCACCAAAAGCGCATTATGTATGTATGTATGTATGTTTGTGTGCATGCATGCATGCATGTAAGCATGTGTGTATGTATTTATGTATGCATGTGTGTATGTGTATCTGTGTGTCTGTGTGTGTTGATAAGTAAGTGGGTGGATGGCTTTGTAGATAAATAGATACGGGCCCTATAAAGGAGAGAGAGAGAGAGAGAGAGAGAGAGAGAGAGAGAGAGAGAGAGAGAGAGAGAGAAAACAACGTTTAAGTAAACTAATTTCTGATACAGCTTCTTTCTGTTTGAAATTCTGTTGATCTTAATTGGCTACGAATCTGAGAAATGTTGTCAGAAAGGAAATCAATAACTATTTAAACCCATTACCTTTTTGCTGTTTGTGGTCATTTGATACTTGCGTGATTGCTGTCTTGGGACACAAGACTCGTGTGGCGAGGTTGATAATCGACACCCAGCGGCCATTTTGAAACAATCAGCCTCACTTCCTGTCTGATACTACCGTCAACAAACGAGAAAAGAAAGCTCGACTCTATGGGCAGACGGTACGGCGACCGGACACATAACGACAGGAATGATTTGCTGGTTTTAAGCATCAGACGTCAGCAAGTGTCCAATATTCGGCAAATCGTGTAGTAGCCCGACATTTTAAGATTATCTGATGAAAAGATGCATACGAAAACAAAAAAGCCGAAAAGTAAAGCATAAACAGTTGAGTTAACCTCTTTGTGTGTAAAACCCACTGACTCTGCAATACAAACGAGAGAATGCCTCTAAAGGCCGGAAGACAAGTAGGAAAACATTTCTGGGAATTCAACGCTATTTCCCCCCCCCCCCCCCCCCCCCCCCCCCCCCCGCCCCCGTACACTAGGAACAGTAATGGCCCTTGATTGGCCCACAAAATAATCGGCATTTTCAATTTCATCAATGATCTCCTTGTTCTGGTGAATCTTTAAAAAAAAAAAAAAATAGTAACAGAAAAAAATAAGAAAAAAAAATATAAAAAAAGGAAAACGAGTCGTGAAATTTCTTTTCTCTGTATATCAGCCTCACGCACGCAATGAAAGCATGGGATTTTTATTCTTTTCAGTAATGTATGCTTGTGGTCTTATACCACAAGATCAAAATAAATAGATGAATATTCAAATAGATTAACGGATAAAGAAACACGTAAATAGATTTTTTTTAATTCATGAAGTTCAGTGACAGTAATTCGTAAAGCGGATGCTTGGTAGATTTAGGGAATGTGTATATAAAAGGGTTGTGTGATTTTTTTTATGACTTGTGAGTTTCCTTTAACAGCCCTGATATATTCTTTGCGGTCGGCTGGGCTACAAGCAACACTACTTTACTTTTGGTAGATTTAGGAAAGATTTCCGTACCTTGGTGGTTTTGAAGGTGAGATCGTTTATTTTTACAACCATGAAGTGAATTTTGTGTTGCAGCTTTAACAGATTTACCGCTTAGCCTAATGAAAATCAGAGAGGAAGGGGAGAGAGGGAGATAATTCCAGTAGGCTGATATCGATTAGTGCGCATGCGCCTCATGTGTCGCTGTCAGACGATGACGAATGCTAATGATGGGATGTCCTATCAATCCGCACGTCTTCCGGTGGTTTGTTCGGGGGTTCTGGGTCCTAACGCTTAATCAGTTAGCTCCATTCTTCTCGATGGACATAGTGCTGCACTGAGGTTTATGACTTTTCAGAGGTGTTGGACGCAGAAGGTTTGCTTTAGTTTACGATATGATGTTCGTTGTATGTTGTAAATAGATACTGTGCTGTAGCTACTTGTCTTTTTTTTTTAATGCGTTTCATGCAGCAGGGTTGCTTGAGTTTAATAAATTATATGTTTATTGTAAACAGGTATTATTCTGTAGGTACTTTTTTAAAATTCGTCTTATGTAATAGGTTTGTTTGGATTTAAGCAGTTATTTTCGTATTAGAGTTGTAATCACTTGTATTTTCAGTTGTTACTTTCGTATCTAAGTTGTAAGCACTTGTATTTTCAGTTGTTATTTTCGTATTTAAGTTGTAAGCACTTAATTTTCAAATGTTATTTTCGAATTTAAGCAGTAAGCACTTGTATTTTCAGTTGTGTTTGATGCATACTATTCCGTGGATTAACCACTTGGTATTCATAAACGTGAAGCTACGTAATGGTGTGAGTCGTTACTACTGCGTTCAATGCGACAGTCATGCTGTTATTCATAACAGGTGCCCCTACACAAAACGTCTTTCATTTTCTTCTTTTCTTTTTCTTTTGGGGGCTTTTTTGTTGTTGTTGTTGTTGTTTGTTTTGTTTTGTCCTGAAATATTACACTGTGGCACTTTTGTGATGTCTTTTATTTGTCGTAAATATTCGCTTATGTACTTTTTTTTTTTTCGTTTGTTGAGAAGGTTTTGGTGTCAATGTAAATTAATCGGGTTTTGGAGAAAGGAATATGAGTGAGGAAGGAATATACGATTTCATTACTTTAAAATGGATGAGCGATCAATACAGTACAGCACTGTGCTAAAAAGCAAACAAAATACTACCATTACTACTACCATCACAGCTATCTGACCTTTTATTACTACTAAAACTTCCACACTACAACAAATACTATAGGGAATGATAATAAAATAAAAATGAACATATTCTTTTTTATCATTATTGTCATCATCAATGTAAATACGTGTAAAGATTGATAACTACGGAATTTATTGTCGTTTTTGTCATCATACTTTATCCTGTCTTTTTTTTTTTCTTTTTTTTTTTTTTTTTTTTCAAGTTTGCAGACTTCCCCAACCGAGGACTTGAGAAAACGATATGACTTAACGTGAGCTTATGAATATAAGAGCCTCAATAATTCGTTGGCATGTGTTCGCCCTCTGTCCATAACAACAAGAAATAACTATGAGCGACGTCAGAGATAGGGAGGTAAACCCAGCGCGTCTTTCCTTTCCCCGCAGAAATGAAGAATGCGTCCATTCACGGACGTGCTAGGCATAACCACTGTCCTGTCCACATTTTTTTTTTCTAGACATCTCGTCTATCATCACAATGCAGTCATATTCTATGGTTTATTCAAATCCGTAAGCCAAATTTCTTTATTAAATAGATCTTGATGTTCACAGAATAGATGTGATTTCAATGAATGGTATGGAAAGGAAATATTTGTTTCCTAGTTCTATTGAAAACAGTTCACCGTCATTGTGTTATATATTTGCTGCCCGGCATAGATTTTCTGTAACTGCAAGATTTGTTTGCCCTTCTCTCTCTCCATCCCTCCCCGCCCTCTCTCTCTCTCTCTCTCTCTCTCTCTCTCTCTCTCTCTCTCTCTCTCTCTCCATGCAGCACCATGGAGATAATATATACGCACACACACACACACACACACACACACACACACACACACACACACTACACACACACACACACACACACACACACACACACACACACACACACACACACACACACACACACAATCCCAACATGAAGGTTCGGAAGAGAAGGTCAGTTTGGTCGTCAGTATGGATGAGACGTATTCTCATAACATACACCCTCCGTAAAAAATCGAAGAAATAAGCGAAAGTCTGAGTGATTCATTTTTGACCGAATAATACGGGCAACGAATGATTAGCGCAACAGGCAGCTCTTCAGTCGGCTCTGTCCAGGTAGACAGCCCGTTGAGTGGATTGTAAAGCACTTAGAACTTGGTCTTTAATCGAGGAGAGGCGTTATGCAGGTCTACGTAGGATAATAATGATAATGAAATGAGGATAAAGCGCTCAAGTGAGGCATCAGCCCTCCAGTCCTCTGAATATTGCTTGCCGTTCTGTCAAAATGTTTTCTGCCTTTCCTGATGCTACCATAGTTCTGACAGAAATACAGAAATGGGGAGGGGGAGGGGGACGGGGGGGGGGGGGGGGGGGCATTCCCATCTCGGGCAGAAGTGTTTTTGTTTGTTTGTTTGTTTTTAGGGATTATGTTCCAATTTTGCTTGGGAAGTAAAAGCATAAATAACATTTTAGAAGATGGTAGTGAGAGCGAACGAACACACACACACACACACACACACACACACACACACACACACACACACACACACACACACACACTTACACAACACACACACACACACACACACACACACCACACACACACACACACACACACACAGATCAATGGACAGCAGGTAGTACATACTTTCCACGAGTCCTAATCTCCTTATGTCCATAATAGCACAAAGCAGGTGGGACACTAGAGTGGCACACGGAAGAGCACCGACCTCCACCAAGGTCAAAGGGAATCCGGAAACCACACTTGGATCTAGATCTGAATCACGGATCTGCACCAATTTTTTTGTTTGTTTGTTTGTTTTTGTTGTTGTTTTTTGTTTGTTTTCTTTGTTTGTTTGTTTGTTTGTTTTTTTGTTTTGTTTTTTTACCGCATTTCATCTGTACATTAAGTTTCATTGAAATCATTGTAATATTTTTGCGAGCTTATCTTGCTGACAAACGATGAAATGGGCGCAGGGGAAAAAAAAAAACTCATCTCCTTGGTATCAGAGAAGTAAAGAAGTACTCACGACAGAAAACAAAACAAAGCTGGGAGAACGACGGGGCAAGGAGCATAGGGGTGGGGGAGTGTCGGGGTGGGAGTGGGGATAGAGATGTAGTGATCTCTTGTGCGATACTTCGCACACCCCGGAAAAAGAAGAGATTAACATTAACGCGCTGGTCAAGCCCCAGTTAAAACTAATGAACCTTTCATTATCGGCAAGACATATGGGAATGTGCTGAGACCTGTCTAGTAGAGAAGTCTCATGGCGGCCTTTCCCTGTGCGCGTTGCCACATGAATTTTTGAAAAGTCCAGTAAAACGAACCACAAATGACTCGGAAGCACAAGGGACTACTTGGCATGTGTTTGAAGATTGATTATCACATTACCACTTTAACTTTGCTAGGGTGGCTGAAAGGTTGAAAAAAAAAGTATCCACTTTACTCCACTCGTGTGTGTGTGTGTGTGTGTGTGTGTGTGTGTGTGTGTGTGTGTGTGTGTTATTTTTTAACATCCAGTTTCTTGTTCTACTCACGACCAAGGGAAATGAACGACAACGCAATGTGTGTGTGTGTGTGTGTGTGTGTGTGTGTGTGTGTGTGTGTGTGTGTGTGTGTGTGTGCAGGCGCACGCGCGCGCGCGCGTGCGCGCGTTCGTGTGTGTGTGTGTGTGTGTGTGTGTGTGTGTGTGTGTGTGTTTAATCATCATTTTTTTCTAACTTCCAGTTTCTTGTTCTACTCCCAAGCAAAGTGAAAATGAACGACAACGCCAACGGCAGCTCCCCACCCTCACCCCCACTCTTCCCCATCCCTGACGTGTGCTACCAGCCCACCTACTGGACCGGGGCGCAGGTGATAGTGACCTTAACCTTGATCCTAGTCGTGACCTCCAACATCTTACTGCTGCTGGTCACGTGGCGCGCAGTGCGCACGCGCATCAACCCTTGGCTTTTCGGGTCACTGGCCATGTCGGATCTGCTAATCGGGGTGCTCGTTCTGCCGTTCCACCTGTCCTACGCCGCACGGATGGAAGCCAGTAGACCCGGCGGGCCTGAGTGTACCTTCAGTGGGATTCTTTTCCACATCTTGCAAACCATCTCGCTCTTCTCTTTCTTCGCTCTCAGCCTCGACCGCCTCTTGTCCATTGAGTGTCCGCTCAGGTACCCCGTCTGGGTGACGTGGAAGGTAAAAGGTCTTCTACCTTGAGAGAAGGGGTAGAGGGATGCGGATACGGATACGGAAAGTTTATAATGATGTTTAGGCCATTGCCCCTCATGCAGGGAAGCATATACAAACAATTGTCCAATATGGTATTTAAAATCAATGATATCCTTCGTAATACACTTTGCAATAATTTTAAGAAATGAGAATAGAACACAATTGAAAAGCCTTGTAAAGATAGAGGGAGAAAGAGAGAGAGAGAGAGAGAGAGAGAGAGAGAGAGAGAGAGAGAGGACGAAGGGTGGGAGGGGGAAGGGAGAGAGAGAGAGAGGGAGACAGACAGACAGGCAGGCAGGCAGGCAGGCAGACAGACAGGAAGGTAGACAGACAAAGACACATGGACAGACAGAAAGAGACGATGGGCACAAATGACCAGACCAAGTGAACACAAGAAATATGCATGCACGCACACACATGATACAAACATTAAACATTCTTTGGAGTTATCTTATTTAGCAATACAGATAACAAAGACTTCTTTCTGTGTATTGAACAATTCACCATACCTTAGTGGCTCAAATGGAAAAAAAAAACTGGTACAAAAAAGTCGAATTTCTACCGTGTAGCAGACTCTTCCTTCAAAGCGATGCCTAAAGGGTTTTGAAATGGAGCAGACATCTGCAAAACTATTGAGACTGGCTGCACTAGATGTTATAGATGAAATACAAGTATAAAGCACTACATGCGCAAGTCTCAAACCCCGACGGAAATGAAGGGGGAAAAAAAAAAAAACAGAAAAAGAAAAGAAAAAAGGTGGGGGGAAAATAGGCGGAATGAGGCCCCACTTTAAAAAAAAAAAAAACTTGCCACAAAAGAGACGTAGCTAAACAGGAGGTTGGAGGCAAAAAATGAAATCTCAAACCTAAAGAGTTCTCCGCAGCTTCGTTATTATCATTACCATCTGCCCCAACTGTTCCTGTCTCTGCAGGTGAATGTGGCGGCACTGGTGGTGATCTGGGGAGTGCCAGCCCTGACCTATAGCATGATACCCGCCACGGGCCTGGGCAACTACGTGTACAAGTGCTGGCAGTGTATGTGCAACCTAGGGGTGGTGGACCTCAACTACCTTACCTTCCTCCTCCTCGTCAGCGTCTGCGTCTTCCTGGCTACCTACCTGCTCAACGGCCGCATCTTCTACGTGGCCCGCAAGCAGAGTCTGAAGATGATGGGCCTGGAGCAGCAGTTCCGTGCCCAGACTGGAAAGAGGCTGAACATCGGCGACAGAATGAAGGCTGCAAGGTGGGTGTATGTCTTTTTTTTTAATGTGCGTTAGGTGCATAGTACACGCAGACTTGGAAGCGATGGGTTGTTTCTCTGAGATATTAATGAGAAAAGCGAAGTCTGGCAGTGATATTAAGGCTAGAAAGGCACTCAAGAGAAAAACGCAGACCCCTGCAAGGTATAGCGGACACTGGATACATCTTTTGATCAAGATGCACCATGGACCAACAACAAAACCAAATGAGTTCATCCGGAGGGTACATTCTATCTCTTCAACAATTTTCGTTAACATCGGTTCAACAGATTTTTTTTCTCACAATCTGGCTGCTGAAAAACAAATCAACCAACCAACAAAAGCCGGAGCAGGTATAACTTTCTTGGCATACATAACTAATGGATGTAATATTCCAAGCTTAATCAGGCAGTAAAGAACAGCCTGCTAAATATGATAGAACCAGGCAGTGTGGCTCAGAGCGACTCCTGACTCTCCGCCTCAGCACCATCAAAGGCCTTGTCACCCTTGTCAGCATATATGCTCCGACTCTGTCTGTCACTCCGGATGAGTTCTATGAAAATCTTGCATCTGCCATAAGGAACATCCCCAGCACAGAACAACTTGTTCTCCTGGGCGAGAGAAAAAAATACATATAAAAATACATTCGTAATTCTTCGTTTGTCTAAACGAATCAGAATAAACAAACGAAGAATTACCAATGAATTTTTTTTAACCTGATTACATCGTGTAAAGATCGAAGTCAAAACAATCAATAGTCTGATTAGTAGTGGGCCCCCGTCGGTCGTAACTGACCATGGATAGAGTATATCTGACCTAAGATTTATAGCTGTCCGGGCTGTCTGCTCGCCCCGAGCAGCGTCGCCTGTGGCTGTAGAGACCGATACGAGATTGGCAGTCTCTGTCACAATGCACTTTCTTTGTCTATACCAAAACTAATTTCCTAGATTTTTTTAAAATAGGTGTAGGATTCATCTCGACAACGTCTCACAGTTAATAGATTGCTGAGTTACTTTGAAAGACACAGTATTTTAGTAAAACATCTGTGTGAAAAGTAGCCAGCTATGAATAATTTTTCGCTCCACTGGGGATTCTCTTCAGATCCTTTGGATGGAATCAGGTACTTCCAACGACTATGGCGAGATTACCATCATACTGTAGACATTATTTTAAAAGAGTCATTGAAATTCGCAGTGGTCTTTGATAGAGAAAGAGGGAAGGGGTGGTTCGTGTTAGGACTACGTTGTATAACAGGTCATTTCGTCTTTCTATGTGATTTTGAATATAGAACAACACCATTAGCATCACGTTTGAATCAGATAGTATTAACACTAAAAGAAAAAAACAGGTCAAACAATGATCAGTGTGTCCTGTACTTTGTCAGGTCGATCCTGCTGGCCCTGAGTCTGTTCACGCTGTGCTGGGGACCCTACTACTCCGCCCTCTCTGCTTCGTGCTGTTCAACGCCGTCACCACGCCTCTCACCGAGTTCGGCCTCTTGTGGCTGGCCATCTCCAACAGCTACATGAACTTCTTCGTCTTCCTGGCCACCTACAAGTCCTTCCGCCTCCACTTCTTCAAGATGATAGGCATCAAGAACCGCGTGGAGGCCTCAGACATTACCATCATCTCCAGCTCTTAAAACGAGATAAATATTGAACGGACTGAATCGTGTTTCTTGTATTCCTGTTTTTCTATGTGTTTGTTTTCTATTCCTGTATCTCTTCTATTTTCGATTCTTTATGTGTTTGTTTGTTTGTTTTCCATTCCATGTTCTGTGTTCTCTCAAATCCATTGCCCTCTCAACACTTATCCTGAATCCCCAGTCTACAACCACATCCAGTCTCGCTTTATGAAAGTTCAAGACCCCAGCACTCCACGTGGAGCCACAACCATCAGGTCACCATGATCCCCTCGACCAAAGGAGACTCTGTACTTCTGCTGGGTCACTTTTTGATGTGGTTGTCCTGATGTCAAGTTGTCACATCACCTCCATAGCGTCTTTTAGCAAGTATATCGTCTTAGCAGCATGGCTCCCTGAGTTAGTGTGAATCCTGTGACAAAGCGATGCTTTTTGTGTGTTGACCTGGGTTACATGTGGGGACTGCTGCAGTTGCTGCTGTTGCTTCTACTGCTGCTGTGATGAAAAACCCAGCATCCCACTACCACCCATTTGATTGGTGAGTTATTCAAGAATGGTGGGGACATCGTGATTGATTTCTTTCTTAAATTTTTCAATACCCTCTTTGATAAAGGATTATATCCAGAAAGCTGGACTGAGTCGATTATCATTCCATTGTTTAAGAAAGGTGCCGTAAATGATCCTGGTAATTATAGAGGAATCTCATTATCTGATATAAGCAGCAAATTGTATAGCTCCATCATCAATAACAGATTACAAAAATGGATCGATCAAAATAACATTACTGGTGAGTATCAAGCTGGTTTCAAAAAGAATCATTCCACTGTAGATCATATGTTTACTCTTCTAGCTCTCGTTCAAAAGCAGTTTTCGTGTAATCGTAAGTTATATGTAGCTTTCATTGATTTCGAGAAAGCGTTTGACTCCGTTTCTAGAAAATTACTCTGGCCAATACTGAAAAAGAACGGTATCAATGGCAAATTATATCAGTGTATTAAAAGTATGTACTATAACGTTAAAGCAAGAGTTAGATCAGATGGAGAACTTACTGACTATATTTTATGTACACAGGGTGTAAAACAAGGTGATGCTTGCAGCCCTGTTCTTTTCTCATTGTTCATAAATGAACTAGCTTTAGAAATAATAGCAAACGGAAGACATGGTGCAACGCTTTCTCCCGATTTTATTGAACTATTCATCTTGTTACTAGCTGATGATATTGTTTTATTATCTGAGACTCCAATTGGCCTCCAGACCCAGTTAAACAATTTGTGTCAAACAGCCTCTGAACTTAAGCTAAAGGTAAATTTGAAAAAGAGTAATATTGTGGTTTTTAGAAAAGGAGGTTACTTGGCAGCAAGCGAAAGATGGTTTTTTAATGGACAGATGATGGCTGTTGTAAATTGCTACAAATACCTTGGCATTTATTTCTCTACACGCCTAAGCTTTACAGCTGCTTGTCAGGACCTGGCAAGCAGAGCAAAAAATGCCTTATTGTGTATTTTGAAAAAATTAAACATGTTAAATAATAACTCCTTGACAGTGTTTCTAAAACTCTTCGATGCACAGGTTCAACCAGTTGCTCAATATGGTGCTGAGATTTGGGGCTTAGATAAATCTGCTACTCATGTGGAAAAAGTTCATTCATTTGCTCTTAAGAAATTTCTGGGGGTTCATATGAAAACACCGAACGAATGTGTTTATGGGGAAACACACCGTTATCCTATTTATATTAATTCATCTGTACGGTGTATTAGATACTGGCTGAGGATGGTACAAATGGATGACAATAGATTACCACTTAAAGCATATAATATGCTGTTGGGACTAGAATCGCGTGGTAAAAAGTCGTGGGTTACAGATGTTCGGGATTTTCTGTTTTTTAATGGATTCGGGTGTGTCTGGATGTGTCAAGGGGTTGGAAATGTAAATGCTTTTTTGAAACAACTCCGGCAAAGATTGATTGATAACCGTTGGCAAAACTGGCATGAAAATATCCGGAACAGTGAGCGATATTCGTTTTATAGAACTTTTAAGACATCCGCTGGTTGTGAAAAATATCTCTCACTTAATATTGACAGGCATATTAGAAGTTACCTAACAAGATTTAGATTAGGAGTTACAGACATCAAAGCGCATCAGTACCGATATGCAAATACTAAAAACGTTGACATGCTATGTCCTTTATGCAAAAGCGCGAATGAAGATGAAGTGCATTTTCTGCTTTGTTGTCCTGTCCTACAAGATTTAAGGTGTGAATACATACCTCGAAAATTCTTTGAAAACCCCTGTTTGTTCCGAGCTGCTCTCCTCATGGCAAATCAAAAGGAAGACGTACTGAAGAGCACGTGCATTTATTTATATAAGGCCTTTAAAAGGCGCACTATTATGGTCAGTTAAAGGAATCCAACTCTAGTATTTATTGTGTACATTTTGTATGCTTTTCTGTCTGTTTCTTGTTGTCAACTATGACATGCTATCTTGCTGTATGAAGTATCATTATTGGTATTGTTGTATTGTACCCCCATCAGAAGGGGCCATGGCCTATACTGATTAAAAATTTTCGTTCGTTCGTTCGTTCCTGAATCCCCAGTCTACAACCACATCCAGTCTCGCTTTATGAAAGTTCAAGACCCCAGCACTCCACGTGGAGCCACAACCATCAGGTCACCATGATCCCCTCGACCAAAGGAGACTCTGTACTTCTGCTGGGTCACTTTTTGATGTGGTTGTCCTGATGTCAAGTTGTCACATCACCTCCATAGCGTCTTTTAGCAAGTATATCGTCTTAGCAGCATGGCTCCCTGAGTTAGTGTGAATCCTGTGACAAAGCGATGCTTTTTGTGTGTTGACCTGGGTTACATGTGGGGACTGCTGCAGTTGCTGCTGTTGCTTCTACTGCTGCTGTGATGAAAAACCCAGCATCCCACTACCACCCATTTTTGTAGCCCTTATTCGCCATCTGTTTGGTAGGGGGCACTCTGAAACATTAACTGCTGTTGTGACCCTATTGATCTGTCTTTGTTTTTGTTTGTTTTTTCTTTAATCAGTTCATTATTTCCTTGTCCCAATTTACGACATGTCAGGTTGGAGTTTGTGTGAACTGGGCTCTTGATGGTGAGACTGTCAACTCTGTCTTCATATCACACCAGCTGTCCGAGCTGTCTCTGTCTTGATATCACACCAGCTGTCCGAGCTGTCTCTGTCTTGATATCACACCAGCTGTCCGAGCTGTCTCTGTCTTGATATCACACCAGCTGTCCGAGCTGTCTCTGTCTTGATATCATACCAGCTGTCCGAGCTGTCTCTGTCTTGATATCATACCAGCTGTCCGAGCTGTAGTGTCTCTTTGCCAGAGTGGCCTTTCCATGTAGTTTTTATGACGCAGGGTTTGTTTGTTTGTTTTTTTGTTTGTTTGTTTTGTTTTGCTTTGTTTGTTGTTGTTGTTTCTTTTAATGCTGTTTTATGATTTAGGGAGAAAACCCAGCAGAGTTCCTCAGTGCCGATTGAATTCATATACCTTCAGACAGATCAATGCTTTCGCTAATTTATTGTGAACTGGTGTTCATGTCATATATGAACTTGTTTATTGGGCATAATGGCTACCAGACTAAACAAGTCACTCAGTTAAAGGCTACTCACTGTGTGCGTAGCTTTCGTCGGCAATCCGGCCGACTTCTTCAGCGCAACTGCTGGGTTGAGAACTGGATTCAGTGCGCACCGCCGTGAGCGAACTCACGACAATGCGACTGAATGAGTGAGGAGTACACCGATGGCAGGTTGTGTCGGCCCTGGTCGCGGTTAAGGGTGGGGTTCCTGGCGGCGATGTGGACTGCCTCTTTTACTCCCCTCTGGAACCATCTTGCTTCTCTGTCGAGCACTTGCACATTGTCCTTTTCAAAGTGATGTTGGGTGTGGGTCAGATGTTTATTAGGGATTTGGTTTTTGTTGTTAGTTGTTTGTTGTTGTCTCTTTGGAGGATGTGTGTAGGATTTTGTCCATTACTAGTTTGTTGTTTTGTTCTGTTTTTAGGAGGCTGGGGTGACTGGGGTTTTGCTTATGATGACAGCATTGAAAAGTTGCAATGTGGTCAGCGAGGCAAAAACATCTATGAAACTTGGAGATCTAAAAGATCAAAAGTTAGAGAGACTTGCAAACCTGCAATAGAAAGGAAACAGCTATGTATATGAAAAAAAAAAAGAATTTAAAGCGGGGAGCTGACTGTTGTCCAACGAAACGCTGTCTGTGCGTCAATATTTCATGCATGACACGTGAAAACTGTCGGGTGTTGGAGTGTTGGTTTCTGTAATATTGTTACACACACACACACACACACACACACACACACACACACACACACACACACAGAGGTAGAGAGAGAGAGAGAGAGAGAGAGAGCGCACACACACACACACACACACACACACACAAAACACACACACACACACGCACGCACGCGCGCGCGCACACACACACACACACACACACACACAAATAGAGAGAGAGCGCGCACACACACACACACACACACACACACACACACACACACACACACACACACACACACACACACACACATACAGAGAGAGAGAGAGAGAGAGAGAGAGAGAGAGATTTTTCCCCACACTTGATTTTGTGCATTGAATTTACGTTATAACATCATTCTTTGTAGTTGCTTAAAATTGGTCTATTATAAATAAATCATTTACGTGTTTGTTTTCGTTTTTCATGTCTGCTTACTTCCAAAATATGATAAATCAGTTATTAAAAGCTATTTGCCATTGTACGTGAACTGAATTTTGCTCGTGTATGGATAGAGGAATGGGTGCAAGAACATTGTGCCTGTGCATTAGTATTGTCTATATGCATATGTGTATGTCTGTATAGATAGATAGATAGATAGATAGATAGATAGATAGATAGATAGATAGATAGATAGATAGATAGATTACACGGATGGATGGATGGATACACAGATAGATAGACAGACAGATAGGCAAAGATGCGCAGATAGAGAGACAGACAAAGATGCGCAGATAGATAGACAGACAGACAGAAATGCGCCGAGAGAGAGACACAGAGAGACAGACAGACAGACAGACAGACAGACAGACAGACAGACAGACAGACAGAGGCAAATAGAGAGATGCACACACACACACACACACACACACACACACACACACACACACACACACACACACACACACACACACGTACGTTCATATTACTCACCTACATGAGAATGCGTGCGCGTGCCCACACGGACTAAACCTGGAAGAAGAAAAGCACAAGTGAGCGAGACATACAGACAGATAAGCACATAGACTGACAAATAGATAGATGAACAGACTCAGACAGACAGAGAGCTACAGAGGCTGAGAGAGACGAGAGAGAGAGGACAGACAGACAGAAAAACAGACATACAGACAGACAAAGTTTTACAGGGACATATAGAAAATCAAACTGACAGGTCAAGTTTATATGAATTGATGTTGCTGTTACATGCCAACCATGTTGAATATTTCATACCGCTGCATGCTGGCACTAGCAGCTCTGCGAGTCTCTACCGTCCGTCGAGCGCTGTTGGAATGTTACAGCCAGGTCATGCAATCACACTTCACAAAAATGATATTGTAGATAGGATAATCCCAATGGAGTGAGCGAAGGGACCTAACTCTACACTGATTCCACTAGTAAGTTCAGATGGATGACAACATTTCCAATGTTATGTTCTGGGCACCAGCGTCGTTCCAGCTGTCGATGCCAGACTGCTGGCTTGCTTCTCTGATACAGAGTCCTCTGACGGGGAAGAAATCAGTGCTTTGATGTTGCCAGTTCCACTGCAGGAGGAAGTCATTCATCATCGGAACATATTTGTCCACTTGGCTGTATCAGTTACTTATACCATGGTGGTGCTTTTGCAGATGCAGTGTGTGTGTGTGTGTGTGTGTGTGTGTGTGTGTGTGTGTGTGTGTGTGTGTGTGTGTGTGTGTGAGTTGGGGGAGGGGGGGGTGACTATACCACATAACACACAAATAATTGTCAACCTTTCACTAAAATTACGCATTGTCAAGTTGCGACTGCAGAAAATAATAACACAAAAGTCAGTATCACCAATGAATAATGAACAGACATACCATTCTTCTTTCACACGTTCAATAAATGCTGCCCACAATGTAATAAGCAAATCCATACACATCCAATGGGAATCATATTCCCCATACAGAGCAAAAAGTACGTGACCAGCAATAATTTCCACTGCATTTGATAAACACGCCAATTCTCTGAATTGTAAACAAAAACAAAACCGATTCCATTAAACTGATCACATGAAAAAAAAATTATTCGTCGTCACCGCCTAAGTTGTTTAATGACGTTTGGCTCAGCATAGGGCAAGTGTCAGGGAACAATGGACATACAGTCTTCCTGTGTCCAGAGTAGGTAAGTATGGACAAAGAATAAAGCCCTTCTGTGTCCAGTATGGAAGAATTCCAGAAAAATTGTCTGACAGATCCTAGGTTCTGCCCATCAACACACCGGCAATAGACGTAATAAGTACTAAAACAAAAACAATCACAATATATGAACATAATGTTCCAGCGTCTTCCTTTGAATTAATCTTAATTCGACATCAATTTTCACACCAAAATATTTCATGGTGTCTCAAAGATCCAACCCATCTCTCTATCACTTTCTCTAAAATATGATTATGTTCACTGACGAAGCATAGCTTCACATATCTTTAACGTGATATCATATTTCTAAACTTGATATCATTTGCATAATATCAAATAGGGTAGATTCTGTTATATGTATTTAACATTATCACGGAATTGTTCCATCTTCTTCCGGTGTTTAGGATCGCCAACTAGTGACTTATTCCTGCCGAGCATCTTCCACGTGTTGAGGGGTAGGAGGGAGGGAGAGAGCACTTCAATGTCTTGTGTTGTCAGCCAGTTTGGACACATCACTCTAACAGCAGCTGACCAGTCAATAGATAACGCTCCATTGTCTGCTGCCAGTCCATCATTGACTCTCCCCTTCTTTCCTTGTCATCGCTTGGGGTCCAGTGCAGAAGCTGGTTGACAGGTCTCATTGACAGGTTTGGTAATTAGAAGTTGTGACACATGGTTCCAATAGCTCTGAAGTGGTCTGTGAGATTGGAAATGTTGAGAGATTGCCTGGGCTGTCCCCTGACTTGCTCATCAGGCACAATGTCAGTCCTCTGACTGCCAACATCTTCGGCAGGTGTTTGTGGGAAAGACACAGGTGTCTGCTTAAGACCAGACTTAAAGTGTTATTTCATACATCCACACTGCAACGAATCCTATTGTGCTTAACAGTTTTAAAAGTCACAGTGTAGAAGTACAGTTGCAAAGAATGGTCTGTTTAAATGTTGTTACTTGGCTCCACGACATGTAAGGGAAAGACAACTCATTTGTAATCAACAGTGCAGATCAGTTGACCCCTTGCGTGCTGAACATACCTGGGGTCAAATCAATGTGCATGGATTAAAAGCATAGCAGGATCTGCTGAGCATCTAAAAATGCAGTTGGTGTGTCCAAATTTTAATGATGCTGTCTATCTTGAAGAGGATAATACAAACAATAACATCTGGTGAGTGGAACAATCAACCCCATCGCATCACAATGATCTTGCAGTTTTTCATGCATCCTATTAGCTGTCAGGAACAGCACTGGGGTTAATCAATGACATGTGGCATGTTAACGAATTAGGCTGCGGGTCATCGTTAACGGCTGCGTGCACGGACAGAAAATGACAGCGAAGTTCTTTGGGTCGCATTCCCACAGTAATCCACAGCTTCAAGCGCTGCAAAGCTTCCTCTGAAATACCAGATTTGAAGTTGGATATGGTATACTTCAAATGTGAGACAGACGAACAGAGGGAGAGAGAATGACACAATGACAACTGTTTATTCATAGAAACGCAGCACCGCTTAATAAAGGATGTGTATTATAGACAAACTATCGATATTCTAATAAGCATAACAGGACAAAGAAAATGGTATGATGATGTTGCATTCTTCTCCACCTGAAAGACCTTGCTTATGGATATTTTGTTCTTTTCGCTACCAGATTTCGTCACAAAAACGTAACTCTTCTGACTGTCTGAATCACTGACGTCACTATCATCGGCATTGACGACATTTGCTCTCATGTGACGTCTTGGCTTTCATTTTTGTGGCTTGTTCTCTGTGCTGTTTTGATTGTGGTGTTTTTAGTTTTGACCTACATTTTCTTTGGAAATGGTCAGCCCCACCACACTGTCGGCACCGTTTACCTCGAGCTGGGCAAGTTTTGCTACTGCCGTAATGATCCTTGCTACCACAGCGATAGCATTCCCCTTTTGCTGAATGTCCCTTTTTCCCTCCTACGTTGGAGGTACTGGCCCCTCCGTCTGTTTCTCCTACTGTCATTTGCTTCAGTTAATCAGTAACAGCTTCAAAGAGGGCAGCTTCTTTCAGAGTGTGTTCGAGCGTAAGGGTTTCTCCCTTTTCAAGTAGTTTTCTACGTAGCTTACTTGTCTGACAGTGTTCTATAACCTGGTCTTTGATTTGACTTTCTACATCTGCACACTGACGTCCGTCAGCTGCTTCACGAAGACGGCTAACAAACTGGCTGATTCCTCTTTGAGTTGTGTTGGCATTCTAAACTGATGGCGTAAGAACGTCGAGTTGATTTTCGCAACAAACTATTTGTTCAGAGCATCAGCAGCTCTTTTTGTTCTCTGCTGCCGTACCTGTGTTCGGCAGTGATTTGAAGACGCGTCTCACCGCTCTTCCTGCTGGGTACACCAGCAAGGCACGTCGCTGCTGCTGATTCGTTGCGTCGTCTTCCGTGATGAAGAGACCAACGCTGTCTACGTCTGACTCGAATTCTTCAATCCAAGTTGTCCATCGCAGGAATACGGTTTGGGCATCACCTGATGCATCAAAGGGTGCAGATTTCCCCAGTTGACAGTCTGTCCTCGTGGCCATTGTCGTATACAAGGAAGCTCAAAGACTTAAGTGAAAATTCTTACCACCTTTATTCAGGTATCTGTTCACGTCATGGCTGCTTCGCGTGCACGCACCTCGTATATTTCTACCGCAACTGATATAAAGAACGTAAATACGACTTCGGTTACTTCCTCTCTCTCTTTTTTTTATTTATTTCATTTTCCTTTTTTTTTCCTTGTGTGTGTGTGTGTGTGTGTGTGTGTGTGTGTGTGTGTGTGTGTGTGATTTTGAATTTCAGTTTCTTGTTCTATTCACAAGCAAGGGAAATGAACGACAAGACAATGTGTGTGTGTGTGTGTGTGTGTGTGTGTGTGTGTGTGTGTGTCATTATTTTTTTTTCTATCTTTCAGTTTCTTGTTCTACTCACAAGCAAAGGGAAATGACTGAAAATGCAATGTGCGTGTGTGAGTGCGTGCGCGTGCGTGCGTTCGTGTGTGTGTGTGTGTGTGTGTGTGTGTGTGTGTTTTCATTATTATCATTTTCTTAACTTTCAGTTTCTTGTTCTACTCCCAAGCAAAGTGAAAACGAACGACAACGCCAACGGCAGCTCCCCACCCTCACCCCCACTCTTCCCCATCCCTGACGTGTGCTACCAGCCCACCTACTGGACCGGGGCGCAGATGATATTGGCCTTGACTTTGATCATGGTCGTGACCTCCAACATCTTACTGCTGCTGGTCACGTGACGCTCGAGGCACACGCGCATCAACCCTTGGCTTTTCGCGTCACTGGCTATGTCGGATCTGCTAATTGGGGTGCTCGTTCTGCCGTACCACCTGTTGTACGCCATCTGGATGGAAGCCAGTAGACCCGGCGGGCCTGAGTGCACGTTCAATGGGATTCTTTTCCACATCTTGCAAACCATCTCGCTCTTCTCTTTCTTCGCTCTCAGCCTCGACCGTCTCTTGTCCATTGAGTTTCCACTCAGGTACCCCGTCTGGATGACGTGGAAGGTAAAAAGGTCGTCCACTACGAGAGAAGAGAGAGAGAGAGAGAGAGAGAGAGAGAGAGAGAGAGAGAGAGAGAACGTGTGGGGTGGGGGAAAGGATGAAGGGTGGGAGGAAGGGGGGAGAGAGAGAGAGCGACAGGGGGAGAGACAAACAGATAGACACGCAGGCAGGCAGACAGACAGGAAAGCAGGCAGACAGACAGAGACACATGGACAGACACAAAGACAGAGACAATGGGCACAAATGAACGGAACAAATGAGCACAAGAAAAATGCACGCACGCACGTGATACAAACATTGAACACTCTTTGGGGTTATCTGCTTTAGCAACACAAATGATAGAGACTTCTTTCTCTGTTGTGGACAATTCACCACACCTTACTGGCTCAAATAGAAGAAAAAAAATGGTACGAAAAAGGCGAGTTTCTTCCTTGTAGCAGACGCTTCCTTCAAAGCGATGCCTAAAGGGTTTTAAATAATGCAGCAAACATCTGTGTAATGACTAGGCCTGGTTGCACCAGATATTGTTGGATGAAATAAAACCATTAAGTACTACATCCGCTTCAGAAAGTCTCAAACTACAAAGTCTTCTCCACAGCTTTGTCATCACCATCATCACCATCCACCCCAACTGTTCCTATCTCTGCAGATGCATGTGGCGGCACTGGTGGTGATCTGGGGAGTGCCAGCCCTGGCCTATGGCATGATACCCGCCGCGGGCCTGGGCATCTATGTGTACAAGTGCTGGCAGTGCATGTGCAACCTGGGGATGGTGGACCTCAATTACCTCAACTTCCTTCTCCTCCTCAGCGTGTGCGTCTTCCTGGCTACCTACCTGCTCAACGGCCGCATCTTCTACGTGGCCCGCAAGCAGAGTCTGAAGATGATGGGTCTGGAGCAGCAGTTCCGTGCCCGGACTGGAAAGAGGCTGAGCATCAACGACAGGATGAAGGCTGCGAGGTGGGTGTACGTCTGCTTCGATATGGTGCGTTAGGTGCACGCTACACACAGACTTGGAAGCGATGGGTTGTTTCGTGTGAGATATTCATGAGGATGGCAGATGAGTGGTGCACGTTAAATGCAGACCTGGAAGCGATGTTGGGGATATATGGGTGCAGTTGGTTATCAGAAGATGATTGAGAAAAAGGATCGCAGATGTCCCTGGTCGTTATATCACAGCCCAAAAAATGAATGAGTCATCTGGAGGAACACCAACAATTTCGTAACTCGTTCAAGTAAATCGGAATGAAATAGGCAGGGACAGTAAACAAAACAGAAACAATTGGGTATTTTTTGTCCCAGTAACCTAAAAAGGAAATAATGACGGACAGTAAACGATAAACAGACGAATAACTTTTGCTCCGGAAAACAAAAGAGAACTTTATCAAGACTGGCACAGCCTTTTAAACTTGAATAAAGTCAGACAAATACATAGACGAACAATCTAATAGTGGGGGAAAAAAGCGCAGGCCAACAACTGAACTATCTTCATAATAATGACTTGGCAAAGATTTGGACTTAAGGAGGGGTGGGGGGGGGGGGATTTGAAGATGGAGAAACTGGGAACATGGAATTAAGAAAATATGTTACAGATATGAAAACTTTTCACTAGCTGCATAAGGGAACCATCGCAATCCCTTTTGAAGGCAGATATATTTGTATTGCCTGCTCCAAGGCCTTTCGTCCGCTGGGTCGGACTCATCAGGGAGACACGGCTGGTTGTGTCTGCGCTCCTGGCGTCAAATAGAGACACACCACAGTCCATAATACTGTGGTGTTCTCACCACCAAGGTGCAAAAAAGAATCCAATAGCACCCCCAAAGCAGCCAGCGAAGAGTAGTAAATGAAACCAAACGAAAGTGTGGGGAGGAAAAAAGTTGCTGAAAAACTAAAGACATTATGCAAATAGTATAAAATGTAGGGGACAATCTTTGAGCCTACGCTTGAGGATCCACCCTAAGATGCAAGGGAGATCAAAAGACAAACACACAGACGGACAGAAACAAATACAAATAACCTCAATTTAATCAAAACAAAATCGGAAATGAAATGAGGCAGGGAACAGTAAACGATAAACAGTAAACAAGTTGGGTATTTTTTGCTCCCATTAGAAAACCCAACAAAGAGTAACTTTTATTCAAGACTGGCACAGCCTTTTAAACTTGAATAAAGTCAGACAAATACATAGACGAACAATCTAATAGTGGGGGAAAAAACAAGCGCAGGCCAACAACTGAACTATCTTCATAATAATGACTTGGCAAAGATTTGGACTTAAGGGGGGGGGGGGGGGGGGTTACTTATTTTCTTTGATTCGTTTACTTTCTTTCCTTTTTCTCTTCCTTTTCGTTTACTTTCTTTCCTTTTTCTCTTCCTTTCTTTATTCCAGAGTTACTTTCCTAGATTTTTGTTTAAAAAAAAAAGATATAGGATTCAGTTCGATAACATCTCACAGTTAATAGGTTGCTGAGTTACTTTGAAAGACACAGTGGTTTAATAAAACATCTGTGTGAAAAGTAGCCAGCTGTAACTAATTTTTCACTCCACTGGGGATTCTCTTCGGGTCTCATGGATGGAACCAGTTACTTCCAAAGACTATGACGAGATTAGCATTGTATTGTAGACATTATTTTGAAAGAGTCATGGCGAGATATACGTGGTTAAAAGCCACTGTGGGCTTTTGACAGGAAAAGAGGGAAGGGGTGGCTCGGGTTCGGAGTACATCGTATGACAGGTCATTTCGCCTGTGCATGTAATTTTGAATATAGATCAATACCATTAGCATCTTGTTTGAATCCGTTGGTAACAACAAGAAAAGAAAAAAAAGTGTAAAAAAAATCAACAGTGTGTCCTTCAAGTTTCAATCAGTCGGTAACAACAATTTTTGAAAAAGGTTTAAAAAAAAATGAACAGTCTGTCCTTTACGTTTTAGTCAGTCAGTAATGACACTACAAGAAAAACAGGTCAAAAAATGAACAGTCTGTCCATGTTTGAATGAATCGTTAACACCAATACAAGAAAAACATGTCAAACAGTGACAGTGTGTCCTGTCACAGGTCGATCCTGGTAGCCTTGAGTCTGTTCACGCTGTGCTGGGGACCCTACTACTCCACCCTCTTCGGCTTCGTGCTGTTCGGCCTCGTCACCACCCCTCTCACCGAGTTCATCCTTCTGTTGCTGGCCATCTCCAACAGCTACATGAACTTCTTCGTCTTCCTGGCCACCTACAAGTCCTTCCGTCTCCGCTTCTTTAACATGATAGGCATCAAGAGTCGCGTGGAGGCCACAGAGACAACCTTCATCTCCAGCTCTGCAGCGAAATGAATCCCGGACAGAGTAAATCCTATTTCTTCTACTTTTGATTTTTTTTTTTTAATTTCTTTCTTTGTTTTCTAATCCATTTTCTGTGAATGCTGGACAGGTTGAATCGTACTTCTTCAATTTTTGTTTCTTAATTTGTTTGATTGTATTCTATTCCATGTTCTGTGTTCTCTCAAATCCATTGCCTTCTCATCACTTATCCTGAATCCCCATTCTTACAACCACATCCAGTCTCGCTTTATGAAAGTTCAAGACCCCAGCACTCCACATAGATTGAAACATCAGGTCACCTTGATCCCCTCGACCAAAAACTCTGTACTCCTGCTGTGTTACTTTTTGATGTGCTTGTCCTGATGTTAAGCTTTGCAGCGCTTGAAGCTGTGGATCACTGTAAGCATGCTACCCAAGGAACGTCTCTGTCATTTTCTGTCTGAGCACAAACACGTTAAGGATGACCCGCAGCCTAATTCGGCAACATGCAACATGGTCTCTGAAGAAACAGCTCTCATTGATTAACCACACCGCTGCTCCTGACAGGTAGTATGATCCGTGAAAAACTGCAGGATCATTGTGATGTGATGGGTAGATTGTTCAACTCACCAAATGTTATTGTCTGTATTGTCCGCTTCAAGTTAGACGGCATCATTTTATATGGACACACCAACTGCATTTTCAGATACTTAGCAAATTCTACAATCCTTTTAATCCATTCACACTGATCTGATTCCAGGAAGGCTCAGCATTCAAGGCGTTGACTGACCTGCGCTGTTGGTTACGAAGGAATAGTCTTCCCCTTATATTTCGTGATGCAAAGTAACAACACTTAAACAGACCATTCTTTGCAACTGCGCGTCTACATCACGGCTTTTAAAACTGTTCAGCACAACATCATTGCAGTGTGGATGCATGAAATAGCACTTAAAGTCTGGTCTTAAACAGACACCTGTGCATTTCCCACAAACACCTGCCAAAGATGTCGGCATTAAGGGGATTGACATTGTGCCTGATGAGCAAGTCAAGGGACAGTCCAGGCATTCTCTACCAACATTCACAATCTTACAGTCCCCCTCAGAGCCATCGGAGCCATGTGTCACAACTTCTAACGTCCAGACCTGCCAACCAGCTTCTGCACTGGACTCCAAACGGTGACAGAAAGGAAGTGAGGGAGTGCCAATGATGGACTGGCAGCAGAAAATGAGGCGTTATCTACTGACCAGTCAGCTACCGTTAGAGTGATGTGTCCAAACTGGCTGACAACACAATACGATGAAGTGCCCTGTCCCTGCCTCCTGCCTCTCAACACGTGGAATATGCTAAGCTGGAATAAATCATTAGTTTGCATGCGAAGCAGGAATAAGTCACTAGTTCGCATGCGAAGCAGGAATAAGTCAGTTTGTACGCGAAGCAGGAGTAAGTCACTGGTTTGCATGCGAAGCAGGAGTAAGTCAGTTTGTACGCGAAGCAGCAGTAAGTCACTACTTTGCATGCGAAGCAGGAGTAAGTCACTACTTTGCATGCGAAGCAGGAGTAAGTCACTACTTTGCATGCGAAGCAGGAGTAAGTCACTACTTTGCATGTGAAGCAGGAATATGTAATTAGTTTGCATGCGAAGCCGGAGTAAGTCACTACTTTGCATGCGAAGCAGGAGTAAGTCATTATTTTGCATGCGAAGCAGGAATAAGTCAGTTTGTACGCGAAGCAGGAGTAAGTCACTGGTTTGCATGCGAAGCAGGAATAAGTCAGTTTGTACGCGAAGCAGCAGTAAGTCACTACTTTGCATGCGAAGCAGGAGTAAGTCACTACTTTGCATGCGAAGCAGGAGTAAGTCACTACTTTGCATGCGAAGCAGGAGTAAGTCACTACTTTGCATGCGAAGCAGGAATATGTAATTAGTTTGCATGCGAAGCAGGAGTAAGTCACTACTTTGCATGCGAAGCAGGAATATGTAATTAGTTTGCATGCGAAGCAGGAGTAAGTCACTACTTTGCATGCGAAGCAGGAATATGTAATTAGTTTGCATGCGAAGCAGGAGTAAGTCACTACTTTGCATGCGAAGCAGGAGTAAGTCACTACTTTGCATGCGAAGCAGGAATATGTAATTAGTTTGCATGCGAAGCAGGAGTAAGTCACTACTTTGCATGCGAAGCAGGAGTAAGTCACTACTTTGCATGCGAAGCAGAAGTAAGTCACTACTTTGCATGCCAAGCAGGCCTAAGTCACTAGTTGCATGCCAAGCAGGTCTAAGTCACTAGTTTGCATGCCAAGCAGGTCTAAGTCACTAGTTTGCATGCGAAGCAGGTCTAGTCACTAGTTTGCATGCCAAGCAGTCTAAGTCATTAGTTTGCATGCGAAGCAGGTCTAAGTCACTAGTTTGCATGCCAAGCAGGTCTAAGTCACTAGTTTGCATGCCAAGCAGGTCTAAGTCACTAGTTTGCATGCCAAGCAGGTCTAAGTCACTAGTTCGCATGCGAAGCAGGTCTAAGTCACTAGTTCGCATGCCAAGCAGGTCTAAGTCACTAGTTGCATGCCAAGAAAGGGTCTAAGTCACTAGTTTGCATGCGAAGCAGGTCTAAGTCACTAGTTTGCATGCGAAGCAGGAGTAAGTCACTAGTGTGCATGCGAAGCAGGTCTAAGTCACTAGTTTGCATGCAAGCAGGTCTAAGTCACTAGTTTGCATGCCAAGCAGGTCTAAGTCACTAGTTTGCATGCCATGCAGGTCTAAGGCACTAGTTCGCATGCCAACCAGGTCTAAGTCACTAGTTTGCATGCCAAACAGGTCTAAGTCACTAGTTCACATGCGAAGCAGGTCTAAGTCACTAGTTTGCATGCCAAGCAGGTCTAAGTCACTAGTTTGCATGCGAAGCAGGTCTAAGTCACTAGTTTGCATGCGAAGCAGGAATAAGTCACTAGTTTGCATGCGAAGCAGGAAGAGGTCACTAGTTTGCATGCGAAACAGGAATAAGTCAGTTTGCATGCGAAGCAGGAATAAGTCACTAGTGTGCATGCGAAGCAGGAATAAGTCACTAGTTTGCAATCCTAAGCGCCAAAAGAAGATGAATTGCGTGAGAATGTTAAATACGTCACACAGAATTCATCTTAATTGAGAGTTTTGCGAATGATATGAAGTTTAGAAATACGATTTCAAGTTAAGAAATATGTGAAGCCTTTTTTTTTTTTTTTGGCTTTGCTAACGAACATAAAAAAAACTTATTATATGTTGATAATATTCTAATACCATGAAAGATCCTGTACGGGAAATAAATTAATGTCAAATTCACATTAATTTTTAAAAAAAAGACGCTTGGGCATGATGTTCATATCTTGTTATTGTTTTCTGTTTTTAGTTTGTTTAGGATGATTATGTCTATTGCTGGTGTGCTTTTTTAGTTTGGATGTGGATAATCATGTCCAGTTGTTGCTTTTTTTTCTTGTTAGTTTAGTCATGTGTTATTGTAATCATGTGTTCCATAATTTTTCTTAGTCGTGGATTATCATTCTATAGAATCAGAATCGTATCTGACAAAAAAAAGAAAGAGAATATGTGGATAATCTTATTACCTTGTTTTTTTGTTGTTTTTTTTCAATACAGACCTCTTATCTGTCATTTACTGTTGCCAGTTATTTGTTGTATAGGTCTCGACACAGATTTCGTTAGGTACTGTTTTAAGTGAGATCATAGAGATTTACGAGCTTTAGTCATCAACATGTCTTGTCTCATAGATGTTGTAAATCGCTTTTGTGTGTGAGAACACAAAGTTTCATCGCTTGTTGTAGGGAAGTCTCAGAACATACTTGATGTAATGTATCTTACAAGAATGAACATAAGTGTTTGCTTGCTTCTCACATACAGGTTTTAGCGCATTCTTATTGTAAGACGTTGCTATAATTACGAAAACAGAAATTTTGACAAACTCGTCATGTATAGGTTTTGCAAAATACTTGTTGTAGTGCGCTCTCATAATTTCTGACATGGAGAGTTTTACACATTTGCCGTCTACAGGCATTGGTACATTGCCCAACATCAGGCAAAGGATAACGCTTCATCTGCACTTTCCGATATTAGGACTCAGAAATGCTGTATGTCAACATTTCCACATACTGGACATCGAAAGGCTTTATGTCAATATTTCCCCATTCTGGACACAGATAGACTATATGTTAACCTTTCCCCAGAGTGGACACAAGAAGTTTACATGTCAACACTTTCCCATAATGGACACAGGAGGCTACATGTCACCTTTCCCCATACTGGACACAGAAGGCTATATGTCACCTTTTCCCCATACTGGACACAGAAAGGATAAATGTCAACATTTCCCCATACTGGACACAGAAAGGATAAATGTCAACATTTCCCCATAATGAACACAGAAAGGATAAATGTCACCTTTTCCACATACTGGACACAGAAAGGATAATTGTCAACATTTCGCCATAATGAACACAGAAAGGATAAATGTCACCTTTTCCACATACTGGACACAGAAAGGATAAATGTCACCTTTTCCCCATACTGGACACAGAAAGGATAAATGTCAACATTTCCCCATACTGGACACAGAAAGGATAAATGTCAACATTTCCCCATAATGAACACAGAAAGGATAAATGTCACCTTCTCCACATACTGGACACAGAAAGGATAAATGTCAACATTTCCCCATAATGAACACAGAAAGGATAAATGTCACCTTTTCCACATACTGGACACAGAAAGGATAAATGTCAACATTTCCCCATACTGAACACAGAAAGGATAAATGTCAACATTTCCCCATACTGGACACAGAAAGGATAAATGTCAACATTTCCCCATAATGAACACAGAAAGGATAAATGTCAACATTTCCCCATACTGAACACTGAAAGGATAAATGTCAACATTTCCCCATACTGGACACAGAAAGGATAAATGTCAACATTTCCCCATACTGAACACTGAAAGGATAAATGTTAACATTTCCCCATACTGAACACAGAAAGGATAAATGTCAACATTTCCCCATACTGGACACTGAAAGGATAAATGTCAACATTTCCCCATACTGAACACTGAAAGGATAAATGTCAACATTTCCCCATACTGGACACAGAAAGGATAAATGTCAACATTTCCCCATAATGAACACAGAAAGGATAAATGTCAGCATTTCCACATACTGGACACAGAAAGGATAAATGTCAACATTTCCCCATAATGAACACAGAAAGGATAAATGTCAACATTTCCCCATACTGGGCACAGAAAGGATAAATGTCACCTTTTCCCCATAATGAACACAGAAAGGATAAATGTCAACATTTCCCCATAATGAACACAGAAAGGATAAATGTCAACATTTCCCCATACTGGACACAGAAAGGATAAATGTCAACATTTCCCCATAATGAACACAGAAAGGATAAATGTCAACATTTCCCCATACTGCACACAGAAAGGATAAATGTCAACATTTCCCCATAATGAACACTGAAAGGATAAATGTCACCTTTTCCCCATAATGAACACAGAAAGGATAAATGTCAACATTTCCCCATACTGCACACAGAAAGGATAAATGTCAACATTTCCCCATAATGAACACAGAAAGGATAAATGTCAACATTTCCCCATACTGGACACAGAAAGGATAAATATCAAGATGTCCCTATGCTGGACACGGAAATACTACGTGTCCGCATTTATTCTAGAGAAAGAAAGGCTGATGTCCACACTTTCCAACACTACACACAGAACGTCTGCATGCTTGGCACAGAAAGGTTTCATGTCCATACCCATACTGGACACAGAAAGGAGATATATATATATATATATATATATATATATTTGTTATATTAAAAGCAAGTTAAAATCAAGCTTCTAAAAACATCTACAAATTTGTTTCACGCTGTGCGGTCGTCAGGATGTGATGAGCTTGTGTTGCCAGTGCCACGTATATATATAGCGCTAGCTGGTTTGCTGTTTTTTTCCCGTGCTACATGTGTTTCTCAGGTGTTGGTTTTTTTCGCTGATAGGAACTTCCATCTGTGTCTGCAATTGTTAACCATTTCTGTTCTAACATTTAGAGTTGCCAACTGTGGTTTACATAGTATAATGTATTTCTCTGTTAGGCATAGATTGCATTTTTTTGAAATGTTGTTGTATGATGCTGCTCTTTTTAAAATTTTCCAAGATATGTTGTAGTCTATGTTTTTTTCTTTAAGTTTCCAAATGTATTTACTCAATTCTGTTTGGTTTTTGTATCTTTCTTTGTTGAATGATTGTTTATGGTTTGCATATCTAGTTTTGAATTGGTTTTCCGTGATACCTACATATGTTTCTTTTGCGTTCTCTGATGTTACAGTGGCTTGGTACACAATGTTGTTATAAAGGCATTTGTTGCTTAGGGGGCACTGTTCTTTTTTGGTACAGTTACAAGATTTCCTTTCGTTACCCTCCTTTTTTTCTGTGCTGCTTTTCATTTTGTTTGCTGAATCGATGGCATTTTTAAGGTTCGGCATACATGAATATGATAATTTGATGTTGTTTTTGTTGAATATCTTAAATAATTTTGGTCTTTTGGGAAAGATGATGTCAAGATTTTAAAGAATTCTTTCCCTACATTTGTTTTAACTCTTGCATCATATGGGGGATTGTACCATATGATATTCCTTTTCCTGTTCTTTCTGCATCTTTTTGTATCATCGTCTGGATCGTATCTTAGTTTGTAATTGTAGCCACTTGTATGTAACGCCTCTTGGTATTCAGCTGTAGCGTTGTTGAATACTGTTTCGTTACATGACAAATTGGATAGTCTTTTATTTATGCTTTTGGGTATTGTTTTCAGTATGGAGGGTGGGTGATTGCTTTTGATGTTTACATAAACAGGCGTGTCATTTGGTTTCTTGTATGGTTTATATGTGTGTTGGTTGAGGTCTAACGTTATGTCTAAATAGTTCACTATCTTTTTGTTTGCTTCTATTGTGATTTTTAAGTTTTGGTTGTGGAAAATTTTACACAATTCTTTTTTCTTATTTTCAATATTTCTAGGGTTGTCATTCAGAGCGGCAAGGCCGTCATCCCTGTACAGTCCAGTTTGTTTTCCAAGTTTTTTTTGAATATTGGATAACATGAATAGTCCGACAAGCTCGCAAGTCTCGGCACCATCGTATGATCCCATTGTGACATCGAAAGTTGAATTCCTGCTTGTGTTCTTAATCCAGGTTTCATTTTTATTGTGCAGTAAAGTTTTCTTTGTGTGGAAAATGATTTCCATTTCTGACCCTGATATTTCTGTGTACTTGTTGGCAAATTTTATAGCTTTAGTTAGTAGCTTTTCATCTATAGATGGGTAGAAATCTACTATGTCAAATGTTATAAAAACTGTATTTTCTTGTTTATTGAGGTTTTTGAACCATTGTATTACTTCATATGTGTTTTTCCAGAGATTGAGTTCAGTGTTTTCTTTTATGTTTTTTATGGTTTTCTCTAAGATTTTTTTACTAATTTTCCCTAGTTCAAAAGGAAATTAAACAAATTCAAAATGACACCAAAATATTTGTGAAGGCGGATAAAACCAATAACTTTTACAAAATAGAACCTGAAGAGTACTCAAAACTCCTTGATAAAAATATCCAGAAAAATTACAGAAAGGCTGACAAGGCTACATATGATCACATCAGAAAGAAAGAAAAGGAACTTGTGCACCAAATGGACCTAAGTGACAGAGTAGAGACCACAGCAGCTAGAGAAGCCTTTATTACACTTAAAGACCACAAACCCAATTTCTTGAACAACCCAACATGTAGACTGATAAACCCTTCCAAATCTGAACTAGGGAAAATTAGTAAAAAAAATTCAAAACTAGATATGCAAACCATAAACAATCATTCAACAAAGAAAGATACAAAAACCAAACAGAATTGAGTAAATACATTTGGAAACTTAAAGAAAAAAACATAGACTACAACATATCTTGGAAAATTTTAAAAAGAGCAGCATCATACAACAACATTTCAAAAAAATGCAATCTATGCCTAACAGAGAAATACATTATACTATGTAAACCACAGTTGGCAACTCTAAATGTTAGAACAGAAATGGTTAACAATTGCAGACACAGATGGAAGTTCCTATCAGCGAAAAAAACCAACACCTGAGAAACACATGTAGCACGGGAAAAAAACAACAGCAAACCAGCTAGCGCTATATATATACGTGGCACTGGCAACACAAGCTCATCACATCCTGACGACCGCACAGCGTGAAACAAATTTGTAGATGTTTTTAGAAGCTTGATTTTAACTTGCTTTTAATATAACAAATGTCGCTCCCACTGTGGTTGAGCACTGTTTTTAAGATTGCGCTGATCCTCAGTACCATTCTCTCTCTCTCTCTCTCTCTCTCTCTCTCTCTCTCTCTATATATATATATATATATATATATATATATATATATATATATATATATATATACTGTAAACTACCTTGTTAGCGCCCATCCCTCCTTTGCACAAAATTTTCCTTCAAGTCAGGGGTGGGCTTTAACTAGGTACTACCCCCTCTGCAGAAGACCAATTGCCTGATTTCTGGGATGGGCATTTGCAGCTAATTGAAGAAAAGAAAACATTACAATTCAAAACAAGCTTAAACTCTTTCTCTTCACACACACACACACACACACACACACACACACACACACACACACACACACACACTCCTACCCCCGCTCTCTCTCTCTCTCTCTCTCTCTCTCTCTCTCTCTCTCTCTCTTGTCTTACACACAGTCACCACTTAGAGCATTTGTTTCTTATTGAAACCGTTTCAAAGATCATACCAAACAGCAAAAAAAGAATCGTTGTGGGGAATACAAAATTTCAAACACCAGAGAAAATGTCTGCATCAGATCGAAAGGAAAATTCAACTTCTGGCAAACTGCAAATTAGGCAGGTCGACGCTGGCTTCTTTAGTCGTCTTCCTCCAGTCCAACAAAGTCAACTTCCTCTTCCTCCCCATCATCAGAAGACTCGTCTGCCTCTGCCTCCCTGTCTTCTCCATCCCTGCCGTCACCTCTGTGGGGCAGATTGGCCTGGATGTGTTCTGGGAACCATTCCAGTGTCTGGTCATCCTGAGACCCATCCAGCGCATTGGAGATGGCACATCGGAGAAATGATGTGCTGATGGTATCCTGACCCACTTTGCCCCATGCCTGGCCCACCCAAGTGACGACGTCTTGCCGTGATGGCTGCCGTAGGTTGCCGGCTGCTGTCAGGAGCCTGGGCTGGGTCATCCACTGCACCTAGCAATCACGAAGTGCATCCTTGAATGGCTTGACTATGCTAACGTCCATGGGTTGGGCGAGAGCGCTGCAGCCCCCAGGAACAAATACGAGGTCAACGTCCCGGGCAGCCATGGTAGCCCGCACCTCAGCCGTCCTGTGTACCATGTAATGATCCAGTACCAGCAGACGATGTTGGTCTGAGTGACCTAGAACCCTTTCCATCCACAAAAACAGTGACTCCCGGGTCATCCACCCATTTCTTGTTGGTGTCACACGCACACCGTCTGGCACCTGGAGCTGGAGGAGGACTCGGTTAGGGATTTGCCCATTTCTCTCACGAAAGATAACAAAGGCTGGAAACTTTGTTCCATCTGCTGCCACCAGCAAAGCTACGGTGAATCCCCGTTTTTCAGCCTTCGTTGTCTTTGTCCGTACCACTTTTGCCCCTTTCATGTCGTTGGTGCGGTTGGGCAACATGTCGAACCTGACCATGGTCTGGTCCATGTTGAGGATATGCAGCAAAGGATACAAATGACGATGCCTCAGCCGAAGTACACTGTGACGAAATTCTAACAACTGTTCCTCAAAATCGCCAGGCACCTTTTGGTTGGTGCAAGTGCCTCGCCGGGTGGAGATTCCATGCCGATTTTTCCAGCGCTTCACCCACATGGGTGAAGCGAGGAATCCTTCCAGTCTTTGAGCGCCCGCCAATTCCATGGCCTTTCGTTTAAGTCCTTGTTTCTCACAACTCTCCCCTCAGCTCGTTCTTGATTAAGATAATCGAGGACACTTTGATCAACTTCTTCAGAGCGAACTTCTCGCCCGTGGTGCAGTCTTCGTTTCTTTTTCTCTGTTCCTGTTTGATGCTGCATCAGGTGATCTCGATTTTCTCTCCATTCTCGAATCCTTTTTCTGTCAACCCCAATTTCTTGGGCACTTTGGGAAACATTCCCTCCTGCGAAATGATCTAAAAAATCCAAGGCTGCAAGCTTGAACTCAACAGTGTAGGATTTGCTTCGTGGCATTATGAGTTTCCTATCACACAGCCAAGACACAAGCCCGTTTAGGAAACGGAATGAATTTTCACTGTGAAATAAAAACCGTTATCTACAGAGTTTTTCGTCACAATCTAGAATGACGTCAAATGAAACTGTTTACGTCATATTTAGGCCGACATAACCTCCCTTTCCCTCCCAACCCATAGCATCCGTTTAAAAAAAAATGGAAGGAAATAAAATTGCCAACAGCAAGATTGGAAAGTGGGGGATGGGCGTTAACAAGGTATTATACCCTTTGCACAATATTGAACAAAAAGTGGGGGGTGGGCGCTTACTAGATACTGGGCGCTAACAAGGTAGTTTACAAAGGGGCACCCGGCGTTGCCCGGGATATGAACATTCTTTGCGATACTCACGTGACGGCAAACATGTATTGTTTTGATTTACAATCATTCCCCCCCCCCCCCCCCCCCCCAACATCTTCCCACCCCTCCCCCCACACAAATACACATTCTCTCTCTCTCTCTCTCTCTCTCTCTCTCTCTCTCTCTCTCTCTCTCTCTTATGCATTCTATTGTTTTCCGCCTGCCTCTGGCCCCTTTCCTCTGGATCTTCCCTAGTACGTCGAGATGCTTTTCTCGCTCGATTTTCCGCCTGCACTTACTGTTCCCATTCCCATTCTTCTGATTGCCCTTAATTTTGTAGGAATAGACTTTGTGCAGAAGTAGTTTATTTCAACGGGTCTGTGTCTAATGTAAAAATAGTGTATCAGGCGTTGCACTGTACAATCATTTTTCTGGCCCCTCTCATTCCTCCCTTTTCATCCCCCTACCCTGTCCCATCCATGTTGCAAAATTACTTACCGTTACTGGACATACGCATACCGAATTTTATCAATAGCGGTGTAAATTTAGAAAATAACGGTTTTTTAACGGTCAGTGTTAAGTTTTGGTTCGTAAAATTTGCATAACATTGTTCAGCGCTTAAAACTGTACGTGCATACGGAATGTTATCAAGAAGGGTGAAAATTTCGAAATTCAGAAAATAACCGTTTTTAACGGTCAATGTTAAGTTTCGGATCTTGAAAATTGTATATCATTGTTTAGCGTTCAAAACTGCACATGTATATCGAATTTCTTCAAGAATACTCTAAATTTATAAAAATAACGTTTTTTAACGGTCAATTTTAAATTTCGGTTTGTAAAAGTTGTATATCATTTTTCGGCATTTAAAACTGCACATGTATACTGAATTTCATCAAGAACAGCCTAAATTTTGAAAATAACGGTTTTTAACGGTCAAATTTAATGGTTATAATGACTATCTAATGACCCTATGTTACCCGCGGGATGTTCCTGTAGGCTTATGTCAAGTTTGGTGGGATCCGAGGACTCTCGTGGCCGCCAACCTCAGAAGATCGGGTTTTAAACAGTTTTCATAGGGTTTGGTGTTTTTAACGGTTTTTAACTGTTATAAATAACGTTTCTTAACTGCCAAATAACGGTTCTAATTTTCGAGAAGTAGCCCTGTACCTGTGCAATGTCACAACGGCCATTTGATAAAAAGCAGAGGAAAAAGATGCCTTTGAAACCGTTATAACAGTTTTTTAACGGTTTTTAACGGTTTTATTTTTTTAGAGATTAGCCCAAAACCATCCTCGGGTCACAACAGACGTACCTGCTAAATTTCAAGAAGATCGGGTTTTAAACAGTTTCTTTTATAGGGTTTGGTGTTTTTAACGGTTTTTAACTGTTATAAATAACGTTTTTTAACTGCCAAATAACGGTTCTAATTTTAGAGAAGTAGCCCTGTACCTGTGCAATGTCACAACGGCTATTTGAAGAAAAGCAGAGGAAAAAGGATGTCTTTGAAACCGTTATAACAGCTTTTTAACGGATCCAGTTGCAAAGCGAGAGGACTGCAGGCAGAAATCCAAACAAATCCCAAACAAATGCCAGCGAACCGCCCAGAGAACGCGGACAAACGAGCCACAAGACGAAACACAACTAGTTTCGACCTCCCAGGTCTTCATCAGGCGAGACACCAACGAACAAAACAACGAAAATTCACTTAGCTTTGATCGCTTCAGATCACTTGGTAGGGTTCAGCGCAAGGAAGAAGGCGTCTTCTTCCTTGCGCTGAACCCTACCAAGTGATCTGAAGCGATCAAAGCTAAGTGAATTTTCGTTGTTTTGTTCGTTGGTGTCTCGCCTGATGAAGACCTGGGAGGTCGAAACTAGTTGTGTTTCGTCTTGTGGCTCGTTTGTCCGCGTTCTCTGGGCGGTTCGCTGGCATTTGTTTGGGATTAGCTTTTTAACGGTTTTATTTTTTTTAGAGATTAGCCCAAAACCATCCTCGGGTCACAACGGACGTACCTGCCAAATTTCATGACAATAGGTTGAGCCGTTTTTGAGTCTATAGCGTACACACACACACCACACACACACACACACACACACACACACACACACACACACAGAGAGAGAGAATTTGCCATTTATATATATTATATATATATATATATATATATATATATATATATAAGATTTCTTGAGTCTCCGAACTACAACGTTGTTTCAAGCTTTCGCTCTCATCAGGTTCTATTCATTGTTTTATTCGTTAATGTCTCACCTGATGAAGACCTAAGAGGTCGAAACGCGTTGTGTTTCGTCTTGTGACTCGTTTGTCCACGTTCTCTGGGCGGTTCGCTAACATTTATTTAAGATAGGTTCTAGAAGTTATTAGATGGCGTAATTTATCAGATGACATATTTTATCAGATGACGTGATATATTGGCTACGTTTTATATGTGTGACGTTCTGATAGGGTCTTTCTGTGTGTCATTTATGTTACGTTTGCTAGGAGGAACTTTCGTCTATGTGGGCATGCGCTGATCATCTCCACTCTTGAGTTCAAATAGACGAAAGTTCCTCCTAGCAAACGTAACATAAATGACACACAGAAAGACCCTATCAGAACGTCACACATATAAAACGTAGCCAATATATCACGTCATCTGATAAAATATGTCATCTGATAAATTACGCCATCTAATAACTTCTAGAACCTGATGAGAGCGAAAGCTTGAAACAACGTTGTAGTTCGGAGACTCAAGAAATCTTATAACATGCTCCTATCCGGAATAGGTGAGCACTCTTCAATTCTATGAAAATGAATTAATGTTCATGTTAATGTTCATGTTCATGTCCATGTTTATAATATATATATATATATATATATATATATATATATATATATTCGGTTCACCTTGTACAAGGTGAACCGAATATTGCTCTGAATAAGAGACAAAGCAATAGAAATCCAGTTAACAGTGAGGATTCGCCGAATGAAGGCGACTCAAATGCTACGTGAAGAACTTGTCACCGGCAGGGAAGGCGCTGAAGTGTGGTAAGGTTGCAGGCGTTGACAACATTGACACCCCTGCAGAACTCTCTAAACATGGAGGAGAGGTAGTCATTGATATCAGCTCTGCTATCAACAGCAAACTCTGGCACACCAGGAAGTGGCGCACACATGGACTCAGTCCTTAATCTTCTTTCTTGCCATGAAATGAAATCTTCAATAGTACTAGAATTCCTACATTATCAGTTTCATCGGCAATGCTAACTACATAATGTTTTCAAATCAGTCTGAATAGATTACCGCTGCAAGCAGATACAATTCATTGCCCAACGAACAGGCTGGATTCTGGAGTACCATCGAATATATTTTTTTTTTACCTGAGTACTCTTTGCGAACAGCAGAGGGGATTATATCACCTTAAGATTTCATGAAGCAGTTTGACAGAGTCTCGCACAATGCGCTATGGATCACAATGTAGAAATTCAACGTTGAAGAAAAGCTAATCAACGCCATCCAACAAACTATGCTCCAAAGTGATCAGTGCGGTACCTACACAGGCCGCTACAATAAAGTGGTTCTATTTTTCAGTTGGAGCTGGTTAGGGCTGTCATCTGTCTCCTCCACTTTTCATTCTCGACACGCATCAAGAAGGTGCACTTGAAGATCATGTCAGCATAGTCAGCGTTAGACGAACGGTCATCTCGAACCTTTACTTTGCAGACGACATCGATGGCTAGGCAGGTAGTAAATAAAACTCTCCAAGTTCGATAAAAGATTGATTGAAGGATGGATGAGATACGCCATGAAAATCAGCGCCGAGAGGACCAAATTGATGGCTAGCCACAACCCACCACCATCACTGGTGATATAACTGTCGATAGGCAGAACCTAGGATCCAACAATTTACTACATACAGAAAGGCTTTATGTCCTTACTTCTCTACTCTGGACACAGAAAAACCGTATGTCCATCATTCCCTCAAACTGCCACTATATTGGGCTCAAAATCATTGAACGGTTTCTGCGATGACGAATCAGTTTGCGCTTTGATCAGTCTTATGCAATCATTTTATTATTATTTAGAATTCAGAGAATTGGCCTGTTTATGAGATGCAGTAGAAATAATTTCTGGTCACGTACTTTCTGCTCTGTGTGGAGAATGTGATTCTCATTTGATGTGCATGCATTTGCTCATTACCTTGTGAACAATATTTCTTGTATGTGTGAAAAAAAGAGTGTTACACCAGTTTCTTTCTTTTTTTTTTTCAAATTGGTGGCACTGACCTTTGTGGTGTCATTTTCTGTGATCACAGTTAGACAGAAGATGTAATTTTCAAAAAAAGGGCTGACAATTATTGGTATGTTGTGTTCTTCAGCCCTCACCCCTCCCATTCAACACACACACACACACACACACACACACACACACGCACACATAGTCTATCTCTCTCTCTCTCTCTCTCTCTCTGCAAGCACCACCACAGTATAAATAACTGATACAGTGAAGTGGACAAATATGTTCCGATGATGAATGACTTCCTCCTGCAGTGGAACTGGCAATATCAAAGCATTGACCTTTTTCCGCTTCAGGGGACTCCGTCTTAGAGGAGCCAGTCAGCAGTCAGGCATCGGTTGTTGGAATGACGCTGGTGCCCAAAACCTACGATGATGTTATGAAGATGATGATAATAATGATGATGATGTTGATGATGATGATGATGATGATGATGGAGGGTGGTGGTGGTGATGGTGGTGGTGATGAATGATGATGACGATGATGATGATGATGATGATGGGGGGGGGGGGGGGGGGGGAATGATGATGATGATGATGGTGGTGGTGGTGATGGTGTGGTGATGGATGATGATGATGATGACGATGATGATGATGATGATGATGATGATGATGATGATGATGATGGAATGTCATTGACCGCTTTCTACCGAGAGGAGCTCCAAGTAATTCACATTGAATGTTATGCAGGTTACTACACACCGCACATCTACCAAACGGAAGAATGGTGAAAGCCTAGGTTACAAGCGCACATCCATACATTTTGCAACACACACACACACACACACGCACACGCACGCACGCACGCACGCACGCCACGCACGCACGCACGCACGCACGCACACACACACACACGCGCGCGCGCGCGCGCGCGCGCACACACACGCACACACAGACGTGCGTTCATACACAGACACACATGCTCTCGCACAGAGAGAGAGAGAATCCAGATTCAAAACACTCAAAACTTTATTCAGATAAAGCCCCTTACCGAAGGGGAATGTAAACATTACTGAAGCAAAACAAAAGAATTTAGTAACATATACCAAGCAAATGCATCGATCAAATAGTATTCAACGTAATATGTACAGTCTACGGAGACACATCCAATCAAATGCATCAGTCAGTCAAAAAGTGTTCTACATGATATATACTCATATATTCGTTTTCACGAAGTCACGATTTGTAAATGTTAACTATACATAGTCTCGCCTACATGAGCAAATTAATCTAAAGTTGCACTGAATTATATAACATACTGGCTGAATTAATTTCGCCCTGAGGCAGGGCAGCTTCATCTTCTTTACCGATGTGACATAGACGGCAGGTAAGCATATTATAGTTTCTGACACTGTATCTAAAGCAATGACAAGAAATACAAGAAAAACCAATTCGAAACATGGTCAATTTTCTTTTTACAGTCTGTTTATTTTAAACTCTATTTACGGTTCTATCAAATAAGTAGCTAGAAAGAACGTATACTAAGACAACCTGTCACTAGTGTGTATGTGATTGTGCCAATCCTGCCAAAAACAGTCGATGATTATTTGCCTAAAACATTACAAAAAAAAACAACACATATTTTAGACACCCTGATTTCCCCAGACAAATGAAAATGCATAAGAATTTAAACAGCGAGGAACGTTTGTAGCCTGTATGTTCTTACCATTATTATTCAAATTAAACAGTATCTTGTATGCTTGAAGGGCAACCTATCTTCATTCATTCTCTGTCAGTTTCAGTCAATATTAAATAAATTTAATGAACGAATTTAAATAAATGGAATATTTGCCTAATTTAACATAAATAAGACCATTTGGCGTTCGACTGTCAGCACTGAGAAATGCAAACAAATGTACTTAATCTGTTTTTGTAGTTTTTTCAGAAGCCCATATTTCAGAACCACACTGTAATATTGCTGATTCCTATTGTCAAATAGTTCACTAAAGACATTGAAATCATTACAATCTAATCTGTAGAAAAGATGAAGTGCGAGAATTACTGCATTCTTTCTTTTATTAGGTATATTGTGATCCACAAACTAAAACTAATCTTGCTGAAAATAAATTTTAAGACATTTATACGCATTTACTACAAGGGCTCTTTCATTTCCATAAGTCCACTTCTCATTAGCTGTCAAATTTCCACTCTGACGAAAAACAGTAATACAGTTTTTCTCCGTATTCACCGTGAATTCCAATCTACTTGCAGCCAAAGTTTTCTAATTGCCTTTGTAAACCATCTACCGTTAGAGACAATAAAATGACATCATCGGCAAAAGGTAGAAAACAGTTCTATGATATCAAATGTAACTCCGCGTATACCATTCTAAATTCTCAGTTATTTCTAAAGCAAACTCACTGATGAAAAGACGAAATAACAGTGGACTTCAAATATCCCCATGCTTAACCTTCCGTATACATTTCAGCACATCGGGCAGTTTCGGCCGAGACCTTACACTTGCCTTAACTTCTTCATACATACTTTTAACGCGACGATACAGCTTGATTTTAATCATATTTCAAAACAGAACAGGCCATAGCAATTTTCTAGAAATAAAAGCAAACGCATTTTTACAGTCCACAAAAACAACACACATTTTTTTTATAATTAACTAATTTTTTTTGGATAGCATCAAACAAAGTGAAAATACGATCGATTGTAAAATATCCCTTCTTAATTCCGGCCTGTAATATCATCAATCTCTTATTAATGGCTGACCTATATAATTTGCTACTAATTTACATAAAGGAATACCTCGGTAATTATTCACGTCATCAAATGGCCTTTCTAAAATAATGGTATAGTTATGGATTCAGTCCTATTTTCTGGATAAACTCCATTATCAAATAAATACTTAAGTATGTTACTAAGACGTTCACAACTAACTCATCAGAATAAAGATTTTGAAAGACTCACTAATAAGTCCATCTGGACCAACAGACTTGCCGTTCTCTAACTTTCTAACAGCAAATAAAACTTCTTATTTAGATATTGGTCTTTCTAGCACACTGTCGACATCACATTCAACTTGCCATTTTTAGTTATTTCTTCTTCGTCTTTTTCTGGAATAATTTTTAAAATGATCAAACCACTCGTTAACAGGTATATTATCTGAAGGTTGTTCTCTCTAAAATCATGTGGTTTGTGCCTTTAAACACTTTTCACCTTTTAACAGAATTTACTAGTTCTGGGAGATTTCAACCATTTTAATTTTGCAGAAAGAAATCGTACTTCACTCTTTTAAATGGCTTTTTTTCCCCCAACACACTTTACAGCTGCCATGGAGACCTTCCAAAAATAACAACAACAAGAGCAGAAAGAAGACTCAGATTCGGTGGACACTGTTTCAGAAGAAAATGAGGAAGTAATCCACAGACTCATCCTGTGGGAACCCGGTCATGGAGACAGATGGAGAGACAGACCAGCACGCCCATTCACAGACCAACTGGAGGACAGCAACATACCGATAGAATTCCTTACCATTGCGATGGAAGACAGAGATGGTTGGAGACAGTGGGTCATGGACGTCCGACCAAGATCGCCAAACTAAGTTATTAAATAACTCAAAACCGCCGAGCCTTATCAATAACTTTTCAAATTTGTTTAGATTTCCGCCTGCAGTCGCCTCACTTTGCAACTAGATCTAACTCAAAATTTGTTTCACATTTTGGGTACAGTTTGCATAAAACTGAAGTCAGCCGCTCTGTCGTTTGTGGCTGCATGTCAAACAATGTTATGTGGAAGAAATACTGGAAAAATGGACATTATGGTATGCAAATACAAAAATATCTTTTACTGCATAACATGCGTTCACACCTTCACACCAGCCCCCGTGGCGAAGTGGTTAGCGTCGCGGACTCACAGCTGGGAGGTCGTGGGTTCGAATCTCATCAGAGTCATGTGGGTTTTTCTGCCCCAACAGGCCCCTACCCAGAGTTGAGTTTGCTGTGGACTCAGTTGGGAAGACTGGGACCACACAGTCGAGTTTCATCCACTTAATGGATGCGTTTCTGAGAGTGTTGCTCAAATTTCCGGACCAACACTGCAGGTGCCTGTATCTCTCGGGCCTGGTTGACGCCGGGATATATTATGAAAGGAAGCATAGAGTACAGCCCTGTCATGTAGTCTCAGACCGAAATGGAAATCCGTAGCATCATCTTAATCATCCTCATTCTCATCGATCAGCATTAAAAAAAAATGTCTCAAATTCTGTGGCCCTTCATGCCCTGCTCTCATGGTGACCTCAGTTTCGATGTCCTCTCCACGTCTGTGGCCTTGGTTTGGTTCCGTCGGGGTCACCGGTATCGGCGAGTCCATGGGGGCTGTCGTTGGACGGACGTGGTGGCGCCCTCCGGAGGGAGAGCTCACTCACGCCGGCTCCGCGACTAAGCAATTATTGTCGTCAGTAGGGGGCTTAGTAAGTGGTGTCCTGCGTATGTTAGATCAGAACAGGCGCCACTGAACACCACCGAAGTGACTCGGCAGCAGTGCAGTGTCTTCTCCGGTGGGTTGCCTCTTGACGACTTGACACTGACTGCTCCCTGTGGATTGTCGGTGCCGGGGCTGCGGCGGGGCTGACCGGGCTGTGCTGTGGACGGGGTGTCGGAATGAGCGGCGTGTGTGCACTGCCTCTGAGGTGGCGCAGAGGTAGGGACAGCAAAAAAAAAAAAAAAAAAAATGCGTTCACGCTTTGATATCAAATTGTGTACAGTCAACCTAGCTGCTGATATATAATGAACTTTGTGTAGACCACACAAAAAAATCATTCAAATATGATTTGAAAGGATGCAATATTTCTAAACCCCATAAACACACCAAAAAATGCTATCATTATTACCGTCATCAACACACGAGCACGAACAGCAGAACTAAAGCAGACTTGAGCAGCACACGACAGGAGATGTGTTGCTTTAAAGTAGAGCCACGGGATTCATTCCCCGTGCTTCTGTCCTGTGGAGCACCAGCATTGGTAGAGGCAGGTGCTTCTTCATTGATCAGCACCACGACCTCCTTGGTAACATTCTCAACCCTGCTGGGCCAGACTGGTCGAGGCTTGCTGGAAACACGGTTTGGAGCTGAAGAAGATCTGGAGAAGGAGAACTCGGGATTCTTGAACGTGGTAGGTCTGATGTTGGGCTGGGTAGGCGGAGACGTCCTGCTGTCCGGGTGAGCCCAGGTCACCGCGTCCGTCATCCTCACGCTGACGCCGGGAAGCTTCTGGCTGATGGCTGTGACGATGGCAGTCAGCAGCGGGTAGCGTCCCTGGCCGCAGAAGGCCCCGCGGAAGTCGTCCATGTCCAGGGACCAGAACATCACCCCTCCTAGAGAGTGCTGCAGGGCGAAGGCCACCTGTGGGAAGTCAATCGGTTACAGGGTGTTAGGAAGATAACCAGGACCGTTTGGGAGTTCAAAGAAGCTTAAGGGAGGAGTATCACCAGGACCGTTTGGGAGTTCAAAGAAGCGTAAGGGAGGAGTATCACCAGGACCGTTAGGGAGTTCAAAGCAGCTTAAGGTAGGAAGATAACCAGGACCGTTAGGGAGTTCAAAGCAGCTTAAGGTAGGAAGATAACCAGGATCGTTTGGGAGTTCAAAGCAGCTAAAGGTAGGAAGATAACCAGGACCATTAGGGAGTTCAAAGCAGCTTAAGGTAGGACTATAACCAGGACCGTTTGGGAGTTCAAAGCAGCTTAAGGTAGGACTATAACTAGGACCGTTTGGGAGTTCAAAGCAGCTTAAGGTAGGACTATAGCCAGGACCGTTTAGGAGTTCAAAGCAGCTTAAGGTAGGACTATAACCAGGACCGTTTAGGGGTTCAAAGCAGCTTAAGGTAGGACTATAACCAGGACCGTTTGGGAGTTCAAAGCAGCTTAAGGTAGGACTATAACCAGGACCGTTTAGGGGTTCAAAGCAGCTTAAGGTAGGACTATAACCAGGACCGTTTAGGAGTTCAAAGAAGCTTAAGGGAGGAAGATAACCAGGATCGTTTGGGAGTTCAAAGCAGCTTAAGGTAGGAAGATAACCAGAACCGTTTGGGAGTTCAAAGCAGCTTAAGGTAGACTATAACCAGGACCGTTTGGGAACTCGGAGCTGCTTAAGGGCACTCCAGTGATAGAAAAAAAAGAAGACACACTTTCTGTGATAAATGTGTATTATCTCTTTGTCTTGTGGTCAGCTGACCATAAGAGGTCAGGGAGAGCTTTGGCCTGGCTAAGCTCGCTATAAGCAGACTACACACCATGTGGAAAACCAGGCCCACCAGCTTCCCAATAAACTCTACAACTCACTGGTGATGCTCTGTCCTCTGTGCGGGTTGAAAGAGTTGTACAAAACCAGTTAATATCAAGAGAAAATCCAGTCGTTCCAGTGTGCTTTCGGAGGGATTCCCTGCATCTCTAACAAGAAACATGAGACAAAGGATTCTGTCAGGCAGCCACACATGGACCCGCACTCAAGATGCTGTCCTGCAATTAGGCGAACACACCCTACAGCTTGTCTGGCACAGGCATACATCACCATGAATTCTCTGTCCTAGACAAAGTACAGTTCAGGGTGGATGTCCCCGAACCAGACGGAAGAAACCGTGGATGGAAAACACGGACCACTGGACTGGTTACAACCCCTCTACCCTGTTGCACATGACTGAATATAGAGCCCCCTGGCTGTCTGAATATTCATCACGACATTCTTGTTACACCTAGCAATATCGCAATCCCACGATTTGTAGTTTGCGATAGATTGTGGCGTAAGCAGCCGTGTTGTCAGATTTTGAAGAGGTAAAAAATATTCGCCTGTGCTCTCTCTGTCTCTCTGTCTCTGTCTGTCTGTCTGTCTGTCTGTCTGTCTCTCTCTCTCTCTCTCTCTCTCTCTCTCTCTCTCCTCTCTCTCTCTCATACACTCTCTCTCTCTCTCTCTTCCCCCCCCCCTTCTTTCCTCCCCTTCTCCTTTCATCCCGGTCTCCTTGGTGATCTACACCTAAACACTAGTTAAGTACATCATGAGGATACTGGTCTCCTTGGTTATTGTGATCTACACCTAAACACTAGTTAAGTACATCATGAGGATACTGGTCTCCTTGGTTATTGTGATCTACACCTAAACACTAGTTAAGTACATCATGAGGATACTGGTCTCCTTGGTTATTGTGATCTACACCTAAACACTAGTTAAGTACATCATGAGGATACTGGTCTCCTTGGTTATTGTGATCTACACCGAAACACTAGTTAAGTACATCATGAGGATACTCTTACATTTATCCCACATCTGTCCTTCTTCCCCCCTTCTCCATCTCTACCACCCTCCCCCTTCCCTATGGCCCTGTCACCAGCCCACCACCCTCCTCCAAATCTCCTCCATCCCTCACCATCTCTCTTTCTTTCACCGACCACCCAGTCCATCTACTGTGACTTCAATACTGTGTGGGTCGTTGTCACCCATGTGCGTGTGTGTGTGTGTGTGTGTGTGTGTGTGTGTGTGTGTGTGTGTGTGTGTGTGTTTCTTTCTTTCTACCTGGATTATTGAATTGCACTGTTTGAACTTTTTTTTTTTTACGTGTTCACATCTTTGTTCATGATACCCACTCCCCCCCTCCCCTCCCCCCCCTCCCCCCCCCCCCCCGCCCCCCTTCTAATTACTATATTTATTTGTATCTCGTTATGTTGATGCTTCTATCTGTTATCAATCTTGGAAGGGAAAAAAAGTAATTCTTTTCAAAAGTGATTCCAGTTTCCGCCTGCAGTCATCTCACTTTGAAACTGCCTTCCATCCCCATCACCACCATTCTTCCCTTTCCGCCTTACCCCCTCTCCTCCCCCATCCTTCCTTCCTGACTGACCGCCGGTCCACCTACCTTGTCTTGGACACTGTGGGGGTTATCGTAGCCGACCCACTGGTCGTGAAGATGCACGTAAGGCACGTGCTGAAGATTGTCCCACGCCTCTGTGCCCCCCGCCTCACGAGTTCGCAAACCTGTTAACATCACCACCACCACGTTTAAAGAAGAAGAAGAACAGAACAAGAGCAAGAACAAGGGGGGGGGGGGGGGGGGGGGGAAGAGAGAGAGAGAGAGAGAGAGAGAGAGATTATTTCTGATATGTGGTCATTGTCAAATTCTGTTCTGCATGACACAGTAAGCGTGCTCTCTCTCTCTCTCTCTCTCTCTCTCTCTCTCTCTCTCTCTCTCTCTCTCTCTCTCTCTCTCACACACACACACACACACACACACCACACACACAACAGCACAGAAAGACAGACAGAGACAGACAACAACAGACAAACTACTACTACTACTACTACTACTACTACTACTACTACAGCACAACATCATCATCATCATCATCATCATCATTATTCACTTAGCCCCATTCAGATTTTTCGAAGCCAGGTTTGACTTCTTTGCAGTACACAGGTGACACAGGTGTATGCGAGTTGTTGTCACCGATCGGCGGTACTAAATCAGTATGTCCATGTGTTTAAGAGTAGTGAGGGTTCAAGATAGAGAGCGTGTGCGCGTATGCGTGTGTGTGTGTGTGTGTGTGTGTGTGTGTGTGTGTGTGTGTGTGTGTGTGTGTGTGCGCTCGCGCGTATGTGAGGTTGGGGTTTAGTTAGCTACAGTTAGGTTAAGTTCCTCAGGGTTAGGTAGAAAGATTAGGCTAGGTAGGAGGCTGGGGAAATAGGACATACAATATTCTTTCATTCCAGTCTTCACTTATTGAAGGAATGGAATGGAAGCGGGAGGTTGGTTTCATTCCCGATTGTTACCCTTTTGTTACTTTGGTTCTATGCCAGAGAGGGCGGGGCAGGATATCGGCTGTTGTTGTGTTGTCAAGTCTGTGAGTTGTTGTGGTAAATTGTCGTGTTGTTGCACGAGCAACAACTAGTCCGTTGGTCAGGCGTGTCAGCTCTGCGGAGGGGTACACTGCTCTGACCAATCGTTGTTTTGTGTGGTGAGTAGAGTTCGCTTGATTCCGACCAGGGCGGAATGCGTTGGGGTAGCTTCACTTCGGTCCCTGGTGTTCGTCGGAGTGGACGTACTCCTTGTAGGTGCGGCGGCAGCGCCGTTAGTTTTGAAGAGTGACTTCGAGTCATAGTTAGTGCCAGGTCCTCGTCGGGGTTGGGTGCCCTTGGCCTGTGCTGAGTCGGTGTCGTCCTTGTTGCAGCCACTGTCAGCCAGTTGCAGAACTGGTGTGGTTGATCGTCTGTATGTCCAGTTGTGTCAGCAGGTATCCTGTTCTGTCCTGAGGCTGGGGCCAGATCACCGGAGTCTACTGCCGCGTGCTGGCAGGTGAGCGGCGCTTTCCAGTGCCTGTTGTTTTCCCGGGAGAGGGAGACCACCCAGGCCGTCTGCCTTCTGTGGGGCAGCTCTCCTCCAGCTACCGGTGCTCTTCCGGGAGTTCTCCGGCACTGGTTCCTCTTCCCTGTTCAGGCGTCCTGTGAGAGGGCGCTGCACCAGGCCTTTTTTCACCCTCAGTGTCCGACGGGGCCTTCAGAGGAGGAGGCGTCCTACGAGCCCCGGACCCGTCGAGAGGGCGTCTGGTGTGTGTGCGTTGGGTGTCGTGCCCATCGCGGGGAGGAGTCAGACTGCGGGAGGCCACGGTCAGCGCCGGGGTGCAGAGTCTTCGGGGAGGGTGTCGGCCCGCGGAGGAGCCACGGACAGCGCCGGGGTGCAGAGTCTTCCGGGGAGGTGTCAGCCTGTGAGGGGCCACGTACAGCGCCGAGGACTGGAGCTTTCCGGGCCGGGATGGGTTGTCCCATGTTTGTGATAGAAGGGGTGTAGCGTTAGGTAGTAGGGTTAGGGGTGTTAGCTACTGCCTCCTTTTAGGACGTAGTGGCCGGCACAGTGTAGGGTACTTGTCGTTGCCTCCCTTAGGGACGCAGCGACCAGTTTGGTAGTGGTCCCGGGTTAAAAGAGAAGGGTGAGTCCTGGGGAGAGGTGTGGGTGGTAGCGGTCGTTAAGAGATTAGAGTCCCTTTGGTAAATCCTTGTCCCTAGTAGTTAGTCACCACGTGTGTGGGCTATCGCTGTGTCCCCAGGTCACAGTGATATACCGCAACTGGTGTTTTAGGTTAGGTTAGGGTCTTCCAGGTCGTTATAGTAGAGTAGGGTGAGTCAGCAGGAATGGGGATACTTGTGTGCAGTTGTGGATGTGCGTGAGTGGTGGCGCCATGGAGTGTGTGTGAAATAAAGAAGCGTGCGTGATTGTAAAACTGTGTTAGTGTGCTGTGTTGTCTGACCTAGTGTGTGATAGGCGTGGGTAGGGGTGGTAGGGTCGTCCGGCTTAGCGACCGTGACACTTTGGTGGAGATGCGGGGTACTTAGGTGGTTCTGGGTAGGTGATAGGTAGCTAGAAGGGAGGTAGGGGGTGTTGTGTCCGGTGTGTACGTTGTGTGAAATGTAAGTGGGTGGTTGGTGGGAGCGTACCAGTACCCTGGGAGGTGGTACGGAGTGTCCCTGTTCACTTCAGGCAGCTTTCCAGTGGCATAGGGCGGGGCACTTGTGTTGGTGTGAATGGGTTGGCGCTACCGTGTGGTTGAGGTATGAATGGTCAATAAACATTGAGTGGTTGTTGGAAGTGTGAGTGATTACACCGTACAGTGTAGGTGAGGTGCCGGAGGGTACCAGGTGTCTTTTGTGTCACTTACATGTGGTATACCCCAGTGAGTAGGTAGAGTGGTACCCGGCCCGTGACTGTGCACGCTGTGTGCTCGGATATCCTGTGGGGATTAAGGGCAGAGTAAGCCCAGGTGACTGTGTGTGGGAAGCACGAGGGTGCGCAGGGTTGTGACACTAAGGTGTGCTGGGAGTGCATATGGACTTGTGGGGTGCAAGTGCACTGTGATCGTGTGGGTGCGGCCTGCCAGAGACAGTGAGGCCTGTGACTGTGGGTAACTGGTGCGCATGCACAGTGGACGGTGGACACACGGTGTCACGTGGTTCAGTCAGTGACCAGACAGTGCATTGGTAGTATTATATGGGTTGGAACCCATAGGGGTATATGTATGAGGTACACAAGTGTGGGTGGAGTTATGCTTGGTACGTGACTCATTGAGAGTATTGTGTACTTGTGCGGAGTTGCTTCAGGGCTAGCGCGTAGTCAGGAACCTCCAGTTGCGCTCAGATCGCATACTGTCCCTTGTTAGCTCTGTGGTGGTAGGGGTTATCCTATGTCTAAACACACCCGAGCCCATCCGCAGTACGACCCCGATAGTGTCATGGATCCACAGGCCCCTACGGCGGATACCAAACCTAAGGTTAGTGACCAGGTTGTGGGGGTGGATCAAGAACGGGGGACGGGGGCTTATGCAAAGTTTGCCAAGTTGGGAGCGGCGATGGGTTTAGCTGGGGGAGACCTCGCCAAGTTCGTCACGGACTCAGTACGTAATGAGGATGAGAAGACAGCGAGAGAAGTAGAATTGGAGCTCCGGATGGAGGAGAAAGTGAGGCAGAAGATGAAGGATGAGAGGGAGCTAGAAATGCAGCGGACGCAGATTGAAGAGAAGAAGGCTGCTAGGCATAGGGAGTTAGAGATGCAGCAGAGGAAGACAGAAGAGGAGAAAGCTGATAGACAGAGGGAGCTAGAAATGAAGCAGAAGAAGATCGAAGAGGAGAAGGAAAGGTTAAAGCAGAAGGATGAAGAGGAGAAAGCTGCTAGGCAGAGGGAACTGGAGGTGAAGCAGAAGAAGATCGAAGAGGAGAGGGAAAGGTTAAAGCGGAAGGATGAAGACGAGAAAGCAGCGAGACAGATGGAACTGGAACTGCAGAGGAAGAAGATGGAGGAAGAAAGGGCAATAAGGGAAATAGAAGTTCAAGCACGGCAAGCCGAGTTAGATCTCAAGAGACGAAGGGATGAAGCCGAGTTAGAGGCAAGAGAGCGAGAGCTAATCATACAAGAGAGACAGGCCTTAGATGAAGCAGCGCATAGGAAACGCTTGATTGAGGTGGAGGAAACGAAGCATGTCCACCTTGAGCCGTTAGGAGAGAACGACGACGTGGACGCTTTCATCGCCCAATTTGAGCGTGTAGCCCAGATGTGCAAGTGGAGCAAGACCTCATGGCCCACACGTCTGATGTCTCTGCTGAGAGGAAAGGCTAGAGAAGCGGTGATGCGGTTAAGTGCGGATGAGTTAGGCGACTATGATCAGATAAAGGGCGCCCTGTTAAGCCACTTCAGGCTAGATGCTGAGGCCTACCGGGAAAAGTTCAGAAGCATCAAGAAGGACGCTGCTGAGACTTTCGGCCAGATGCTGGGAAGGATGAAGCGGTGGTTTTCCCTCTGGTGTGCAGCAGCGGGCAAGGATGAGAGTGTGGCAGAGGACGTAAAGGATCTGCTGTTCCAAGAACAGTTTTATCAGCTATTGTCTCCAGAGTTCACAATTGAGGTGCGGAAGACATGCCCGAAAACTGTGGAACAACTTGCAACAGAAGCTACTGTTTTGGCAGAGGCCAAAAGACTGGGGAGGAAGGCGAGGCAAGACCGAACAGTTAACCAGCCCAACCTGGGTAATACACGTGAAACAGCAGGGAGCCAGCCAACAGGGAGGTCCCAACAAAGTGATGGTGCACTACAGCAGCTGAACAGGAGATCAGAAGGGCCTAGATCGACCATAGTTTGTTTCAACTGCAAGAAGCCAGGCCACATCGCTAGGAAATGCCCTGAGCCCCATTCTGTTGGAGCTGTGCATTGTTGTGACCAGCCCCAAGCTCGAGTAGTCCCTACGTTGTGTCGCCCATGCGCTGAGCAGCGGTACGAGCCTGCGTGCATGGTAGAAGTTAACGGGTCTCCGGCCAATGGATTACGGGACACTGGTGCCGGACACACCGTAGTGGCCAAGTGGTTAGTACCGACAGATGCGTACACAGGAGAGACAGTCCCAGTCGTGTTGGCTGAATCCAGATGTAGGTCTGTGTTACCTGTGGCGGTAGTAGAGTTGAAGTCACCATTCATCGCAGGGAAGTTGGAGGTTTTGGTCATGAATAGCCCTGTGCAGGAAGTCCTGATCGGAAACTTCGCAAAGAGAGTAGGAGATCCCGGTTGGACACGTGTGCCTGTATACGCAGACCCGGCGCTGGTAGGGGCAGTGCAGACACGCGCGCAGAGAGCCAGGGAGCAGCAAGAACCTGTACCACTGCCCGTCGAGGAATGCATTCTGAACACCTCTACCCAGCAGCTAATTCAGATGCAGGACCAGGATGAAACCTTGAGGAAGGCTCGGAGTGCGAGTGAAGCAGGGACGCACTTCCACACTAAGTTTGGACGAGTCGAGTACGCACGGAAATCTGGTGTACTGGTTCGGCGGTTTGAGGGTCCCAAGGACGTAGCGAGTCAGATCTGCGTCCCAGCTGAACTACGGACCACGGTGATGAAGCTAGCCCACGACGTACCCATGTCTGGTCATTTAGGTACCACCCGAACCAAGGAGCGAGTTGGTCGCCATTTTTATTGGCCAGGCATGCATGCTGACATTCGTCGGTACTGCCAGTCATGCTTCCAGTGTCAGCGTACTGTGGACAAGGGAAGAGTCTCAAGAGTTCCCCTTGTAAGGATGCCACTGATGCGCAGGCCCATGCAGATACTGAGAGATCGGTGGTTGCAACCCGAGAGGCAAGAGCTCTGCACAGCTACAGAGTACGTCGTCAACCTAAGGAACAAAATAGCTAAGACGTGCAAGTTGGCAAAGAAGAACTTGGCAACCGCAGCTTGCAGGTACAAGCGACATTCCCACTTGAGGACGAAACCCAGGAAGATAGCTGTAGGGTCTAGAGTACTAGTGGGAGGATCACAAGGTGGGCACTGCAGCTGCAGGCATTCCAGTTTACGGTGCAGGCAGTGTCTGGAAGTGACAATGTGGCGGCAGACTTCTTGAGTCGATTGACACAGAGAGAGAGAGAGAGAGAGACAGAGAGAGAGAGAGAGAGGAAACCTGAGGGTTCCATTAACCTGTGTCGTGAGAGGTTGACATTGTCGAAGCTATGCATGTGTTATTATCTTTGGTAGAGAATGGCGTAGCAAAGTGTTACTGAAGGTGTGGTATTTATGGCACGTGTTACACAGCAGTTGTGCGTAATCAGAGCCCCCTCAGTTATGGAATTTATATGTAGTGCGTAGTGTAACGGCTGCCTGTAAGTGTCTGCATTAAGGTCATATGTGGCAGCGTTAGTCCAGGTTGATTAGTGTAACCTGTGATTGTTGATGTTTTTAAAAGTTGATGCTGTTGGGATGGAAGTTTTGGAGTGCATCAAAAGTAACAGTAGGACAGAATGAGTGAGGGGGAATTGGATTCTTATAGGTAGGGTGTGGCCAAAACGCCGATCGAGTGAGAAGAAGTTGTTGGTTTTAACCTGTAGTTAAAACTTAGGCAGGGGGGTGTGTCACCGATCGGCGGTACTAAATCAGTATGTCCATGTGTTTAAGAGTAGTGAGGGTTCAAGATAGAGAGCGTGTGCGCGTATGCGTGTGTGTGTGTGTGTGTGTGTGTGTGTGTGTGTGTGTGTGTGTGTGTGTGTGCGCTCGCGCGTATGTGAGGTTGGGGTTTAGTTAGCTACAGTTAGGTTAAGTTCCTCAGGGTTAGGTAGAAAGATTAGGCTAGGTAGGAGGCTGGGGAAATAGGACATACAATATTCTTTCATTCCAGTCTTCACTTATTGAAGGAATGGAATGGAAGCGGGAGGTTGGTTTCATTCCCGATTGTTACCCTTTTGTTACTTTGGTTCTATGCCAGAGAGGGCGGGGCAGGATATCGGCTGTTGTTGTGTTGTCAAGTCTGTGAGTTGTTGTGGTAAATTGTCGTGTTGTTGCACGAGCAACAACTAGTCCGTTGGTCAGGCGTGTCAGCTCTGCGGAGGGGTACACTGCTCTGACCAATCGTTGTTTTGTGTGGTGAGTAGAGTTCGCTTGATTCCGACCAGGGCGGAATGCGTTGGGGTAGCTTCACTTCGGTCCCTGGTGTTCGTCGGAGTGGACGTACTCCTTGTAGGTGCGGCGGCAGCGCCGTTAGTTTTGAAGAGTGACTTCGAGTCATAGTTAGTGCCAGGTCCTCGTCGGGGTTGGGTGCCCTTGGCCTGTGCTGAGTCGGTGTCGTCCTTGTTGCAGCCACTGTCAGCCAGTTGCAGAACTGGTGTGGTTGATCGTCTGTATGTCCAGTTGTGTCAGCAGGTATCCTGTTCTGTCCTGAGGCTGGGGCCAGATCACCGGAGTCTACTGCCGCGTGCTGGCAGGTGAGCGGCGCTTTCCAGTGCCTGTTGTTTTCCCGGGAGAGGGAGACCACCCAGGCCGTCTGCCTTCTGTGGGGCAGCTCTCCTCCAGCTACCGGTGCTCTTCCGGGAG
>CM065715.1:14640861-14673361 GCA_033310375.1 Conus canariensis
TGGAAAGGGGAAGCAGAGGTGAATGCCGACGCCTGTGTCTTATTTCCGATGACGGTGCTAGAATCAATGATGGCAACGATGCGTTCTTGTGGTACTGCTTAGATTTTTTCTGTTATCTGGGACTGACTATAGGTACTAATTGCATGGTTGCTTGTTAGTGCCCCCCCCCCCCCCCCCCCTTTTTTTTTTTTTTTTTATATTGGCATGACTATAGATGCTAAATCCATGGACATTTTCTATAGTCTGTGGACTGACCGCAGATGACCATGCTAAATGCATGGGTTTTTCTTTCCGCAGCTGTGGCCTGATTAAAGATGCTAACAGCATGGGTTTCCTGGTGGACTGACCATAGATGCTGGTCAGGATTGTTCTGCCATGCGCGGAATGCTAGTTGCATCCTTTTTTTTTTTTCTAAGGCCTGACGAAAGATGCTGTCTGCAAGAATTCTCCCCACTCCCCGTCTACACATGGTCATAGATGCTACTGCATAGATGTTCCGTGGAGGCCTAAACAAATATGCCAGTTGCTTTTTCTTTTTTCTTCTTTTTTTTTTTTTTACTGTAACTTGATCACAGATGCTAGCCGTTTGAATATTTCCGCTATCTATGGTCTGCCTGACCATACGTCTTTCTCTCTGCCTCAGAGCTTGAAGGGAAAGTGAAAAACAGGAGTTGTCCGCGTTCCCATGTGGACGTGAGTAGTGACGATGTGTCACGAGATCCCGCTCCGTGACCTTTCCTTGTCGCACGTGACAACAGAACAGCCTCAACGTATGGAGTGGTGTTTGGATGGGGTAGAGGGGAAGGGGGAGAGTGGACAGGGGAAGTGGGGAGGGAGAAGGAGAGGTGGTGGTGGTAGCGGCGATATGAGAGAGAGAGAGTGTGTGTGTGTCTGTGTGTGTGTGTGTGTCTGGTATAGTGTTGTGCAGGACGGAGCGAGAAAACCTGCTGTTTGCAAATTGTAGGGAGAAGGATAGGAGGAAGAGAGGAGGGGGGAGGGGGAGAAGTAGCAAGTGAATTGTCATCGGTCTTTCCTTCACCGACTGTGGTCAAGACTCGAGGTCACACGAGTGGCATCGTTTGTCTTTAGGCCACGTCCTTTGCATGTTTCACTTCCTGTCTCGCACTCCAAACTGGTGAGTTGTGATCATATCCGCCACCAAAATGAAGTTTCCAAAATTTGGCGAATGCAGCATCCAGCCACTCATGTATCAATCATAAAAGTCTTATAAATTGACGAATTTGTTGGAACAGTTCCGAGCAGATTCAATTTTTTTTAACCTAAATAGTTGCAATGTGCACACCCAAGCCGCTAATGAGCTAATGAGACAGTGCTACTTCTAAGACCCGATCACATTTATTCTTTTCATGTCATACCTAGCCTGACGTGCCCTTCCTGACGGATGATAAGATCAATGTCTGATCAGCTGTTAGCTCACGCTCTTCACAGACAAAAGTCTGCACAAAGTTCTAAAATAGTTCATATAGATGTTGTTGGGATGTTGGATGGGAAGGAAGCAGAGAGGAATGAATCAAGAGAGAAAGAGCTATTTGGGAAAGCAACAATAAAGACAGGCAGGCATGCAGGAAGAAAAACGGTTTTGACCTACAGCACTGTGCAGGTTACACAGTGATGCAATATATGTCAATGAGAGAGTAAGCCAGAATCACACTGCAGCTTTTACAGTGAGGTGTATTAAAGAACCCTCAGCAACAACTGCTACAGACAGTGTCATGACAGAATTCTATCGAAAAACCTGTTCAGTTGTATAACTACTACACACAAACTCCACTATAATCATGCATATTTTGCACATAATCCATGTTCTTGCACAATTCATGTTTTGCAGAGAACTTTGGGTATTGCGTGAAGTTTGCAAAAACAGAGTTTTAAACTGAATCAGCTTAATAAGCTTGAAATGCCCTATTTGTCTTGTTTTTACCAAAGATGAAGTGAATTTTACATGGAAAGATGCTGAAACAGAGACCAGGTTGCTTAAACTTTATCCGACTTTCAGAGATTGCAAAGCTTTGAGCAGTATGTAAACTGGGCAGGAACATGGATTATGTGCAACACGTGCAAAAGAACCCAAGCTACCAAAGGTATCATAACCAAATAGTGCTTGAAAATCCACTTAGATGTATACTCATATGCCAAAAGAACAAAATACAGACCAGACCTAGCTAAACACTAGGTGCAATGGTGCTTTTCAGAAAAAGTTAACACATTTAATGGTTGAATTTCTTTGAATTTCTCTCTCTCTCTCTCTCTACACACACACACATGCACACACACACATGCACACAGACGCACACACACACACACAGAGCAATTTTCTTTTAACATTTATTTCCAGATTAACAGAAACATGAACACAGTATGACAAGTCACAACAAACGCATAACACAGCTGACATTTGTACATACACACAATACTGCTTTCTACTTTGTTGTTGCTTTTGTTTTCCATAATACAGAGAGGACAATTATTATGCTATTCTTGTTTGTTTCCCCCAGATCCTACACTTTGAATCCTAAATTCAATGTTGCATTCCCGGTATGACCATTTATCTTTTGTTGCTCTCCTAGGAGATTTCTCTAGCTAGTTAAATAGAAAACCTATAGCCCAAAAACATAACCACCATACAACTCAAGATAACATTAAACCTCAAATGTTGAACATTGCAAGATCAACAGTGTAAATGAGAACAAAAACAACAACAACATTAAAATGATTTATTCTTCATATTACATTGAAGTCATATGCACTAGAGCTCTCTTAAATCATAGTGGGAGGTGAGAAGGGAGGAGACAAAAGTATATTAAAAGCAATTGTTTGACTTCTCGTCACTTCATTGACCGTTAAATGTGTTAACAACATACGCATGATCACAATGACTGCAAACGAAGAAGGAAACGTGACTCATCATCACTAATGTAGGACAAGATCTATCATGGTATCCTTAGCATGTCTACACTATTTTTTTCTCAAATGAAATTAAGAAGAAATCTCAATAAGATTTGTTCAAAAAATATATTCAGCAAAATTTGTGATGTGCTGAGATCAGATTGGTAAAAAGCTTAAAAACGAAATACAATGAGACAAATGATGCTGAATAACAGCTGATAGGGTGTTTATTTCCACATCTCTTTCTTGCCTGTTTGTCTCATCTTCTTTCATTGTATAATTTCCATTTTTGTTATCAGTTCTCAATGGTCATCAAATGTCCACTGTATTGTAAGCACTACAGAGAGCTGTCATGTTGTACAATCTTTTAAGTTGTAAATTTATATCCCCAATGTTTGTAAGCATTCATATAAGTTACCATCTTTCAAAATATTCTCAACACATACATTACACAGTCGCTCTAAGTGCATATGCTTGCAATCATGTGTGAATCTTTGTGCAAACACATTCTTGCAGTTGTCTGAATCAAGTTTTCTATTTCTCCATAATGCCATCTCTATAATGATTAATTTCTTCATGACATTTTCCATGTCTCTGTATAGTAAGGTCCTTCCATCAAATCTCCCAAAGCAGGAACACGTCGTCTGGTAAAAATTCTAATATGTCCAGTCTATTTCCTTTCTCTCATTTAAAAAAAAAAAAACATAAAGAAAATTAAAAACATTCAAAGTTCATTGAAAGCACAATCAAGTATAATTACAGCATACAGCAAAATAAAAACGAAAACAGAAAAACCCTAATAACAACATCATGTTTGCTGACTTTGGTTTTAGACAGAACACCATTAACAGAATCTCACAAAAAAAGCACAAAGTTATTATGGCAGAGGTAAAGACTATATACACACAACCCTGTAACTTAATTCAAAAGGGTGGCCGAGGAGGGTATGGGTGGTGACCAGGTGGTGGTCCATCCATCCCTCTAGGTGGAGGCAACCAGGACTCCGAGGCCCCATACTGCCCTCCCCCTGCCATGCCATCTCCAGGGCCTGGAGGCCATCCCATGCCCTCACCCCGTCTCCCCATACCTGGTCCCGGTCGACCCTCAGGTTCCCAGCTCGGGGGCATACCACGGCTGGACATCAGATCTCTCTCATCCCCACCTCTGCCATAGTCGGGAGGCCCTTCGTCCCTGTTCATGGCCCTGGGCATGGATGGCATGTCCGCACTGTAGGCTGCCTCGGAGCCTCCACGGCCGTGATTCCAGTCCTGAATCCGTGGACCTCCCCAGGGCTCTGAGGGTCTTCGTGGCTGGTCTTGCCACAGAGGTTGTTCCATTTCACCTCGGTCTATTCCTGGTCGATCAAAACTTTGATGCTCGACATTTGGCTGCTCCATTCTTGTGCGGTCCATTCCAAAACGCTCCATTCCAGGACGCTCCATTCCAGGACGCTCCATTCCAGGACGATCGTCACTAAACTGATTCAATGGTGGACGCTCCATTCCCTGGCGGTCAAATCCATACTGATCCATCCTAGGCTGATCCAACCTTGGACGATCAAACCCTTGATGATCAAACCCAGGACGATCCAACTCAGGTTGGTCCATGCCAGGTCGACCCATGCCAGGTCGATCCATTCCAGAATGACGCATTCCAGGACGTTCCATTCCTGGACGATCCATTCTAGGATGGTCCATGCCAGGATGGTCCATTCCAGTAGGCTCCATCCTTGGATGATCTCTGGTGTGGTCCATTCCAGGTCGATCCATTCCTGGATGACCCATCCCAGTGTGCTCCATGCCAGGTCGATCCATGCCGGGTCGATCCATGCCGGGTCGATCCATGCTAGATCGATCCATTCCAGGACGATCCATTCCAGGATGGTCAATGGTAGGACGATCCATTCCCAGACGACCCATTCCTTGACTTTCCACTCCAAAACGATCTCCCTGCATTGGATCTAAGCCACGTCGATCAGGGCCTCTGTGATCCGGTCCATGTAAACTATCAGACCAGTCCTTCTCAGTGGTGGATTCATCATATGCATTAGTAGCCCAGTTCTTTGTGGGCTTGCGCAGTGCAGATTTGAGCGGAGGCTTGCTGCTGCCAGAGTCGAACTTTTCTTGAGGCATGTTACTGCCGCCCAAACCCATTTCACGGGCTCCTGGATCATCATAGGCTCGGTGGCGATATTCATCACTGGCTACGGTATCTTCCCTTTGCCTGCGAAAATAATAACAAAACAAACAAAAATCACTAACCACAATGTTTAAAAAACCAGCAATAGATCAATGAGCTCTTAACAATGAAAGAAACATGGCCTTTATGTGTCATGGCAGAGAAAAACCAAACACAAAAATCTTAGATAAACAGCAGCAAATCAAATAAACTGTACACCAGAAAAAAAGCTTTAAGCCCAAAACCCATCAATAATGGACTGAAGTTTCAATATTCCAAGCCACATTTGCAAGCAAGTGCTCGGATTCTCTCTCTCTCTCTCTCAACAAGAAGCGTCAACCAGCCCAATACGTCATTTCCTCATCTGTAAAAGCTTTGATCAATTTCTTAGCATCTAAGCCAACTGTCTAAGCACCTGCTGAAACAAACTTTCATGCACATGATTCCTTACCACCATGCCCAAGTCCCCCTCCTTCCTCTTTCACTTTCTGTCCTCCAAACACACGCACACATACATGTATAGACATGGAATTTGTGGTACTGTAACCACATTTGAAATTGTTTTATAACTGAAAAAGTGAAGCAATGAATTAAAAGCTTATTAATCAGTTCAGTATCCATCCCGAGGCCCTAGGCTGAACAATTCTGGTAAAAATTATAAACAAAACATCAATCTCAAAGCTCAATAACTGGAAAAAAAAAAAATACAATTAAGCACACAGAAATATCTGAGACTCTCTCTCTCTGAATATTGAAATGTGAAAAAAGAAAGGAAGATCAAAGACTGTAAATAGCAGATACATGCCTGGACACGCACGCACGCATGCACGCACGCACGCACGCACGCACCACACACACACACACACACACACACACACACACACAAAGTGAAGGTACATTCAAAAAACAGAACGTGGCGCATTTGCAAACGCAAACTTCTCCCACCTCATTTTATCAAAAGCTTCCAAAGCCATTTAAACATCTTGGTAAACACTGCCACCTAGCCAAGCAAGCAAGTGGCTGATTGTTCCTAATTGTATTTGTTTTTGGCTAACATTAACAACTTCATTACTCAACTCAACTGAGGCTCCAAGCTCATCCTATGATTGTCGTCTCCACAGAAACAATATAAAAAATAGTCAAGAGTTTTTTTCTTCATCTTTCTCCTTTCACTTTCCTTTGAAATTACAAGAGGTCAAAGGCATATGACTTGGAAATTTACACTTTACCAGAACCTGATAATGATGCATTCTTCCTCAGCTCTTTTTCGATCGAACATCAATCTGTGATAACTTCAAATCTGTCCAAATCAGCTTCACTATGAATGACAAACTTTGCTTGTTGTAAGTGGTGGACTCTGACAAAATATTGTGCCATTCAAATTTTTGTTCTTCTAACCAGTTCTCCTGACATCAAATCTCTTTCAAAAAGTATGCATGAATGTCTGATAATATTATAACAATTTTCAGTTATCGATGTCAAGTGCTATGTTTCCATCTTGGAGCCATTTTATCAATTTTATCTGTAAGAAATCAAAACAGTTACTAAATAGAAAAGACTAAACCCATGTCTTAGTCAGTTTACATATGAAAAAGAAAGAAAAATTATGTCTCAGAATGTGTAAGAGAAAAAGCATGTTACCTTGAAAGTGGTCGACCGCCTGTATCCTGTGGTCTGTTATGCTCCATGCCCTGAAACGTGCAAATGCATATGACGTACTTTTTACCCCTTCCTCCTGGTGTTCCTCTGGTTGCCTTCTTCATGTCTGCACTGTAGTCTTCTATCTTGCTGAATACACTTATTATTGGGATGAATGAACCATGTCTCTTTTTTCTTTCTTTTTCTTTTTTGTTTTTTTCAATTGAGAATCATAAACTTAACTGAAACAGCCTGTGTGTGTGTGTGTGTGTGTGTGTGTGTGTGTGTGTGTGTGTGTGCGTGCGTGTGTGCATGCGTGTGTGTGTGTGTGTGTGCATGCATCCATGTATGTATGTGAAAGAGAGAAAGAGAAAAAGAGTCTGTATGAGTCTGTGTGTCTGATAATATGCCTGCCTGTGCGACTGTGCAAAGAAGAAAGACTGTGTCAAAAGCAGAGAAAAGGGGAATGAATGTAGGGATGGAGGAACGAGGGAAGAAAACATGAGTGAGATGTTTGTGTGTATGCTGTTGTGTGTCATGCATGTCTGTACATATGTTCATGCTGGCGTATGATGCATTTATTCACACATTGCACCTCTATTGGTCTATACATCACTGAATTGCTGCACAGTTAGTGCCAAACATATCTCACGTGTCACTCAATATCACCATTTCACTTTCATTTTTCATCCAATAATAAAATTCTGGATTGCTGGATGGTCCATTCTAGGTGTACATTATTCTGCATTTTTATTTCCATAAACTCTAATAGCAAGTATCAAACGATTACTTGGCATGCCAGTTCATCAATAATTATGCCACTGTTGCACTTCACCTGATGTTGCCTCTCTGAAAGTGAATATGATACAGACGTGAACAGAACTCACCTGGCCCCTGAAGGTTGACCCTTTGAAGTCCAGGTTTGCCAAATGCTTGGCGGCCTCCTGCCTCAAGTTCATCAAATCATGCGTCCCTGAACCTCCTTGCTCATCACCTGAATAATAAATCATTCCTGAATCCACAGCTAGTTAAACATACATGCATCATACTGTGAACAGCTATCACTGAAGTGGTGCACTCTCTAGCTATCACAGCAATGAAGTGCCCGAAATGTCCCAACAAAGACTTCCTCTCGCAAAGACTCCCGCTTTACAGGACCCAGGTCATTACTGACAGATTCTAGTATATCAAGACAGCTGAGAAGTCCCAGCACTAGCTCAATCAATCAACACTGCGCACATACATCAATACACATACAACGTTCTCATTCTACTTTTTCCACATGGCATGCTCACATCTGTGAACCATGTCCTGTTCTCCTGCATTTGTGAAGCACATGATCATGCACCAAAAGCACTTCATTACCAACATCATAACAGTTTGATGCCAAAATGACTCGTGCTCCCACACAACAGAATCTTTCTGCCCTGGCCTCACACCCTACTTTACAAGATCAAGGAAAGTTCATGGTCACAGCATTTAAAAAAGCTAGAAATCAGTTTTGCTGATGTATGAAGTAAAATCTGACTGCATGCCTCATCTGCTAGTGAACATCATAGCACCACGCCAGGTCTCTAAAATAATTACAAGGAAGGTGGAGCGGAAGGAGTGGTGGAGAAAGACTGAGAGAGAGAGAAAGAGAGAGAGACCTTTGGTCAGTAGTGTATATATTTCTATGTCTACCAGAGCTAGATTTTGTACTGCACTATACAGTGAAAGACGTGCAATTTCAGGTATTTTCTGTTCATATAAAAATGGTGCATGCAGTCTGCATTGTCACCATGCCTCCTCTGGAAATGACAAGCGCTGCATGTGCTTGTATATGTGAGCAAAACAGAAAACAACAGGTGTTTGTAAGTATTCTGATTGGAAAAAAAAATCACCTGTTTTGGGTAACTGAGCTGTTTTGAATGACTGTTGAGCTGGTAATTTTTTTTTTCACTTCAGCCTAAATTTGTAAACTTCTATTGAACTGGGCTATATCTAGTAATACTATAGTCAAATGTACCTTCTAGTTCTATACAGTCGAGTGCAGTTTTTTTTTTGTTTTGTTTTGTTTTTTAACAGTTTGCATGTTATGGCAAAATTATTATTGTCAGACTCAAACTTTTCCTGTTTTGTATTTTGGTTAACTTTTTTTTAAACATGTCATCAAATTATGGGATATCCAAGAATATAAAAGCTGTGTTACTTTTTTCATGTTGTTGCCAGCCACCTTAATACAGTAATTTAAGATGTGGATGTATAGGGTGGAAATGGTTGGTTCAATTCCCATCAGAAGCATGTTTTCTGGAAGTTTGAGTGTCTGAAAGCTCCTTCCCAGAGCTGAATTTGCTATGTGCTCAGATGGAAAGACTGGAACCACACAGTCAAGTTTCATCCACTCTATGCATGTGTCTCTGCCGAGTGTCACTCAAATTTCCTGATCAACGCCGCTGGTATCTGACCTCTCAGATGTGGTTGACACCAGGAAATAACATGAAAGGAAGTTTAGAGTGCAATCCCCTGGTACTCCACAGCATCATTTTCTTCATTCTCATCCTCCATGACCAACATCAAAAGGTTTCACATTCTGTGACCCTTCAAGCTCCACTGTCATGGTGACCTTAGTTTCAATTTTATCTCTGTGCCTGCACCCTTCGTGAATTCATGTTAAAGTTATCATTCTCAGCAAACTCATGGGGACCATCAGTGGATGAACATGGTGGCACCCTCTGGTGGTCTAATTTCACTCCCACTGGCTGCAACACTAAACAATGATCTTGTCAGTGCCCTGCACACGATGGGTTGGAACAGGCTCTTCTGAACACCATGGAAGTGACTGCAGCAGTGCAGTTGACGCAGGGGGGTTGCCTGATGATGCTTGGATACACTGCTTCTTGTCGACTACCGACGCTAGGCCTGCAACGGTACAAACCTGAGTATGGCAATGTACGAGGAGCTGGAATGGGTAGGATAGCACAAACAGAGAGCAAAAAAGAAAAAGAAAAGAAAAAAAAAAAAGAAAAAAAAAAATTGGGGGAAAATATGTCAGGTTGTTAAGAGTCTTGGTGCATTTTTGCATCATCTTTAGTCGATTTATCAGAAACACATCCTGTTTTGCACTGTCTGTTAGATATTTTACACTTGTCTTGTGTTTTTATTTGCATTTTGCCTTGTGAGGTTTCGCAGTTATCATACACATGCATGCACACACACACACACACACACACACACACACACACACACACACGCACACACACACACACACACACACACACACACACACAAGCATGCACATGCACATACACACAAACTTACGAGCTGTATTATATGCACCCGAGTCCCTGCTCCTGGGTCGGTCAAACATGGGGGACAGCTTTCCTGGGCTGTCTCTTTTCCACCAGTCTGCTGAGCTACCTTGTCTCAATCCTGACAAGTCTCTCTCTTGATGACCACTTCGGTCATCAGCAGGCGATGCCCTCATTTCTCTGGGTCTGTAGACATCTTGTTTTCCAAATGCTTTGAGTGCATCACGCCTCAAAGCTGCCTCTCTTACATCCTCCTCCTCCTCCCTACCTTGTGATTTCCTCTCACTGGAATTCCGAAGCAAGTCAGATCCTGATTTTTCAGCAGTGGCAGCCAGTAAGAGGTCCAAGCCGGGTATGCTCATGCTCTTGGCGGATGGGAACAACTCCGATTTGGCTGCTGTGCTGGAAAAGGCAGCAGGAAACAGTCCTTGTTTGGAAGTTGTCGATTGTGAAGCGTCAGCTACAGAGGTGAAACCAGTCCAGCCACCCCTGTTTTCCACTCCTTTCACCAGTCGTTCAGACTTCTGGTTCTCCTCGGTCTCCGCGGGCCTGTGAGGACTGCGACTCTCACACGATGCCAGCGCTTTGCTGATATGTCTGTGCAGAATTACTGCCTGCTCATCAAGGTTTTGACTTGGTGTGGTTATGCTCAGTCCCTGCCCTGAAGTGTGACCTGGCCGCCCCGGGCTCTGGCTTCGGGTGATGTTGTACTCCAGTCTGTCTGCCACCTGACCTTTACCCCCTGCACGTGAGTGGGCCTCTGGACTCTGATCCACTCTCCTCTGATTCTGCTGCTTTTGGTCCTGAGTTTTGCGTGTTTCTCGACCAGGACTGTGACTCTTCTGTGATGGTTTTGAGACCTGTCTTTCTGAACTGCGGCCTCTCCTGGGGACAGCACCTTTTCTCTGAGGGCTGTGGCTGCGCCGTCTAGGACTGTAGTCTCTTTGATTTTGTTTATCTGAATAGGGCACCCTCCGCCCTGGACTTCGGCTCAGCCTGCCTTGGCTGATGGGGCTGTAGCTCCTGTGATCTGGTTTAGCAGGACTCTGACTGCGCCTTTTTTGCCTGGGAGGGCTACGCCCTCTCCTGCCAGGACTAGGGCCTCGTCTCCCCGGACTGGTACTAAATCTTCCCTGACTGATGGGACTCATAGCTTGCCTCCTGGAACCAAAGTTTGACCGCCGTGGACTGCGACTCTTTCGCTCTGGACTGACAGGACTATATGGCTGTCGCGATCCTGTTTGTCGTGCTCCCCGAGGAGGGCTTCTGCTGTACCGCCGCAATCCATGTCTTCCGGGGCTTCTGTTTCTCTGACTGGATGAAATTCTGCCAGGACTAATACTGCGGTGACGGACTCTTGCGGGGCTCCTACTAGAGCGACGCTGCACTGGTCTTTCTGGACTGCGACTTTGACGGCGATAAGGCCTGGCTGGACTTAACGATCGACGGCGAGGAAACTGACCACCATGCTCTTGTCTGGATCTTTTCAAGCTGTCTCCTCCATATCTGTTTCTGCTTTGAGTGCTGTCTTGTCCTCTTGGACCATCTTCCTCCCATTCTGGAGAGATAGCTTCTGTGCCCTGCAGTTCCCTGTCTGCTTCATAGCGTTGTCGTTGTGGCGACTGCCAGTTCATGGAATTCTGCGGCCCGACCATCTGCATCTGACCGTCCCTGGTGGTCATGGCTGACGTGACAGGCCAGGCTGGTTGTGCCACCGGAGGGAGCATAGGTGGGGGTACAGTGAAGCCACCCTGCATTGGAGGTGGTATCATGGGTGGGGGAATGCTGGTGGGTACAGGGAAACTCCCAAATCCAGGAGGAGGCAGAGGAGGAGGAGGAACTTGATCCAGTCTGGGACGTTTGGCATCGGGCTGTTCGGGAATGACCGGCACTCTACCTTTCTTGATCTGCGTGCTGGTGCCGGAGGTGGCTGACAGAGACCGTTTGTTCAGCACCGGGATCTGGTACACCACAGCTGGTTCTTGACCACCTGCTCCTTTTGCCTGATCTTTCGGAGAGGTGCTGTCTTTCGTTTCTTTTCCTGCCAACGGAAGAATCAAAGCCAAATGCATGAACCAACAGTAAATCATATTGTGGCAACAGGTGAATAACAACACCTGGAATGTAACTACAGTTATGAAGTTAAAGCGTGGCAACATGTTGTTACCATAATGTTCAGCATACAAGCTGCTCTGAAATATCGTATAAAAGATCTTAGTGGGATGCTTTTTGTCCTACTGCCTGTAATCAAATCAATTATTCAAAGCAGCCTCAGGCCAGGAGGCAGCAGTGTCCTGAGTTGGTTAACAGTTTTCTCTAGCTGCAATACATGCTTTCAAATTTGGCCTCAAGCTCCAACACTCTCGCCTTTTGTTTTGGGGCAAGTCTGAGCTTATTTTCTTCATTTCTCCATCTCTGAACTACTAGGTCCTCTGCCTTGTGTGTATGGCAGATTTCAACACTGCGACAGACTCGGAACATGCATGGGATAGTCACGTTTTGCCCAGTATGATATTTAAGAAATGGAGAACTATTTATTGCTGTGTGTTGGCATAAAAAATGAAGAAGCTACATGGTGCATTCCATGTGATATACCACTCACTATCAAAAATATCCTTATGGAACGTTGGGACTTACATAATATTTGAAAGAAACACTCTACATCAGACACTATGAAATCCCTGTTCAGATATGTCCAGCCTGATGTGATTTTCTTAGTTTCTGTTAGTTTCTGGAAGAGATACATATATTTAAGCTAGGATTTCATGGAAGAAAGATTTAAACAGAAATATGGTATGTTTTTACAAAATCTGTTTTAATGAGTTGTGTGTAAGTGTGCATGTGTGTCTGTGCATGTGTGTGTCTGTGCATGTTGTGTGTGTGTGTGTGTGTGTGTGTGTGTGTGTGTGTGTGTGTGTGTGTGTTTTAATCAATGTTGAGAGTTGACTTCAACAGGGTGACAACCCTGATATAGCCCTATGGTGACGGCTGGGTTAAAGGTAACATGAATTCAATTTACTAGAAAATGCAAATGTCAGCATGCATTATGCTCATGGAGCACAAATACGCTGCACTCTATGCGCTGGATTGATTTGCATCATGGTCAATTGGTAATTCCGAGTTATGTTGAGTCACTGAATTGGTTACAGACCATGTGCACAAGTTGATTTACAGTACCGTTGCATGCAGAAACTGGTTTACCTATACACAGAATTCTTTACTTTTATAGATGCTCTAATCAGGGTGTGGCAAAAAGAGTACGACCTTACAGTCAAGATATACATGCATTTCAACAGAATTCTGCAATGGGCAAACAAGTAACAGATGTGAGGAGGTAAAAGGACAGGAGTTTGGTCTGCCAACAGGAAGTGAAACAATATCAAAATATCTGATAGACCCAAAGCTCACTTTTCCTTGGTAAGTCAGTGATTTTCTTGCCAGAATCTGCTGGTCGACCGGTTGGTTTCTCCGTGGATTCAGACCGCCTAGTGCCCGAGGGGCTCTTCCATAGCCGCGACAGCTTCAGCTTCACCTTGTTGATTGTCACACTGGTGTAACAAGTGACGATGTCATCGGCACACTGTGCGCTTCGGAACTGCAGAATAGCGGTCCTGCAAAACATATGAACACACATTACTTTGGTGAAGATCCACCCAGGTTCACACTCAACAGGCACACAGTATTTCAAGCAAAATGTAGTCAGAAGGAAACACACTGAAGTCACTGCTGATACACAGTCTTGTTTTCCTTGAAGCAAAGTATCTGTAAAACAATCTCCACATGAAATAACTTTTAAAAGATTTCCGTAAAGCAAACTACCTGTAACCCCACATGCTGTCTTAAAATATTTCTCCAGAAAAGCAGAGCAAGTAACAAGTGGCGGATATGAAGTCATGTTTGTATGTATGACCGCATGACTTCTTCTTTCTAAGCCCTGTCTACAAGGCGATAATTGCTTGAATCTTACATCAAACTGTGGGAAGTCATGCTCTTAGCTCCATAACTAATGAATAGGCAATCCACAAGTGGAACTTTCAAATTTCCTTCTTCTGGAGTCAAAAAGATGATGGAAAAAAATGCTGCTGTCCTGTTTGACAGTATTATGCACTGAGTTAAATGGATGTCAGCGACAGTCAGTGTTTTGTGCTTTATTCAATGTTGTAATAGACCAAGCAACTACAAAGGCAATTGAGGCTATAGCCCAGTTTCAGTATGAAAACAAGCTAAAACCAATGCAGTAATGACAGGCTGCTGTTGAGGCAAGGACCTACAAACACAAATCATCCTACAGATGACCGCATGACAATTCCACACAAGAATCCTCGCAGCTGTTCTGTTGTTTGTAGATTCTTTGGCCTATCTCCAACCGGCCGGCATCAACTGTCCTGGCTGTAACTTGATGGGTGGTCAGACCGCTTGACCCAAACCCTATGGATAGTCGGCTGCCTTGACAACAAGCCACACATGGTCAGTTGTCTTGACTAACTGCCTTGACGGCAAGTTACCAATGGTCAGTTGTCTTGACGACTGCAAGCTTGTGGGCTGTCAGAGTGCTTCACAGCAGCAGGTCTACAGACAGTCAGATCGCTCAACTGCTACTGTAGGAGTGGTCTATTAGCTTGACTGAATCTTCTTAGGTAAGCAGAAGGTTTCATCGCTTCATGGGTGGCAGTCATTTGGCTTGACAACAGATTTACCTGTACTGGTCAGCTGAAGTTCATGGGTTGTCAGCTACCTTGCCTGGAACTCTTTGGATGGTCATCTGCCTGAACTGGAACTCTATGGATGGTCGGCTGCCTTGACTGGAACTCTATGGATGGTCGGCTGCACTGAACAGAACTCCATGGGTGGTCAGGTGCCTTGACCCAACATCAATGGGTGGTCTGCTGTCTTGACTGGAATTCAATGGGTGGTCTGCTGTCTTGACTGAAGCTCCACATATGGTCAGATGCCTTGTACAGAACTCCATGGATGGTCAGCTGCCATGGTTGGCCCTCCTTAGGGTCATCTGCCTTAATTGGATCTCCATGGGTGGGCCCCTGCCTTGAATGATTCTCAGTTGATGGTCAGCTGCCTTGACTGGAATTCAATGGGTAATCATATGGCTTGAATAAAATTCCATGTGTGATCAGCTGCCCTACATGGAAATTCAAAGGTTCTCAACAGGCTTGAATGAAACTCCATGCGTTGTTAGCTGCCTTGACCTAAAAATCCTACAGGGTGGTCAGCTGCCTGGAACAAAATCCATGAGAGGTCAGCTGCATTAACAGGGCCTCCATGAACAGTCAGCTGCCTGCAATGGAACCCAAGAGATGGCTGACTACTGTGAATGGAACTCCAAGGTAATCAGCTAATTTAAATGTGGCTGGTCAGCTACCTTGAATTGAACTCAACACCAGCTTCCTCGAAAGAAAGCCATGGCTGGGACTGTCAGCTGCCTTGACTGGTACTCCAAGGGGAGATCAGTCACCGTGAGTGGAATACCATTGGATGTCAGCTGCCTCGACTGCAACTCCATGGGGAGGGGCGTGGGGGGTCAGCTGCCTTAACTGCAACGCCAAATGGGTTTAGCTGCCTTGACTGAAACTCCAAACCGGGGTTAGATGCCTTGACTGGAACTCCATTTGGGGAGGGGGGGGAGGGATGGGGGGGGGGGATCAGCTGCCTTAACTGGAATTCCATGGCTGGTCAGCAACATTTGAACTCCATAGGGCGTTGAGGGGTCAGCTGCTTTGACTGGAACTCCATGGGGAGAGGGGTGTCAGCTGCCTTGACTGGAACTCCATGGGGAGAGGGGTGTCAGCTGCCTTGACTGGAACTCCATAGGGCGTTGAGGGGTCAGCTGCCTTGACTGGAACTCCATGGGGAGGGGGGTGTCAGCTGCCTTGACTGGAACTCCATGGGGAGAGGGGTGTCAGCTGCCTTGACTGGAACTCCATGGGGAGAGGGGTGTCAGCTGCCTTGACTGGAACTCCATAGAGCATTGAGGGGTCAGCTGCCTTGACTGGAACTCCACAGGGCATTGAGGGGTCAGCTGCCTTGACTGGAACTCCATGGGGAGGGGGGTGTCAGCTGCCTTGACTGGAACTCCATGGGGAGGGGGGTGTCAGCTGCCTTGACTGGAACTCCATGGGGAGGGGGATGTCAGCTGCCTTGACTGGAACTCAATGAGGTGTCAACTGCCTTGGATGGACTCCAATGGGAGGGGGGATCACCAATCTGGAATGGAAGTCTATCAGGGAGGGGGGTGTCAGCTGCCTTGACTGGAACTCCATTGGGAGGGGGGTGTCAGCTGCCTTGACTGGAACTCCATTGGGAGGGGGGTATCAGCTGCCTTGATTGGAAGTGGAACTAAAGAGTCTCCTGTCTTGACTGGAACTCCATTGGGAGGGGGGTGTCAGCTGCCTTGACTGGAACTCCATTGGGAGGGGGGTGTCAGCTGCCTTGACTGGAACTCCATTGGGAGGGGGGTATCAGCTGCCTTGATTGGAAGTGGAACTCAAGAGTCTCCTGTCTTGACTTAAACTCCAAACGCTGGTTGGCTGCCTTGACTGCAATTCCAAGGGGGGTCAGCCGCATTGACTGGAACTCTACAGCTGGTCAGCAACATCTGAAATCCATGGAGGCTTGGGGGGATTGGCTGCTTTCACTGGAACTCGGGGGGGGGGGGGGGGGGGGGGGGGGTCAGCTGCCTTGATGGACTCTATGGGGTGTCAGCTGCCTTGATGGAACACTGTGGGGTGTCAGCTGCCTTGATGCCTTGATGGAACCCTATGGGGTGTCGGCTGCCTTGATGGAACTCTATGGGGTGTCAGCTGCCTTCATGGAACTCTATGGGGTGTCAGCTGCCTTGATGGACTCTATGGGGTGTCAGCTGCCTTGATGGAAGTCTATGGGGTGTCAGCTGCCTTGATGGACTCTATGGGGAGTCAGCTGCCTTGATGGACTCTATGGGGTGTCAGCTGCCTTGATGGACTCTATGTGGTTTCAGCTGCATTGATGGAACTCTATGGGGTGTCAGCTACCTTGATGGAACTCTATGGGGTGTCAGCTGCCTTGATGGACTCTATGGGGTTTCAGCTGCCTTGATGGAACTCTATGGGGTGTCAGTTACCTTGATGGAACTCTATGGGGTGTCAGCTGCCTTGATGGAACTCTATGGGGTGTCAGCTGCCTAGATGGAATTCTATGGGGTGTCAGCTGCATTGATGGAACTCTATGGGGTGTCAGCTGCCTTGATGGAACTCTATGGGGTGTCAGCTGCCTTTATGGACTCTATGGGGTTTCAGCTGCCTTGATGGAACTCTATGGGGTGTCAGCTGCCTTGATGGAACTCTTTGGGGTGTCAGCTGCTTTAATGGAACTCTATGGGGTGTCAGCTGCCTTGATGGGCCCTATGGGGTGTCAGCTGCCTTGATGGAAGTCTATGGGGTGTCAGCTGCATTGATGGACCTCTATGGGGTGTCAGCTGTCTTGACAGAACTCTATGGGGTGTCAGCTGCCTTGATGGAACTCTATGGGGTGTCAACTGCCTTGCTGGAACTCTATGGGGTGTCAGCTGCTTTGACGGAACTCTAGGGGTGTCAGCCGCCTTGACGGAAGTCTATGGGGTGTCAGCTGCTTTGATGGAACTCTATGGGAGGGTGTCAGCTGCATTGATGGAACTCTACGGGGCATCAGCTGCCTTGGTGGACTCTTAAGGGGTGTCAACTGCCTTGATGGACTCTATGGGATTTCAGTTGCTTTGATGGAACTCTATGGGGTGTCAGCTGCCTTGATGGAAGTCTATGGGGTGTCAGCTGCCTTGATGGAACTCTATGGGGAGTCAGCTGCCTTGATGGACTCTATGGGGAGTCAGCTGCCTTGATGGACTCTATGGGGAGTCAGCTGCCTTGATGGACTCTATGTGGTTTCAGCCGCCTTGATGGAACTCTATGGGGTGTCAGCTACCTTGATGGAACTCTATGGGGTTTCAGTTGCTTTGATGGAACTCTATGGGGTTTCAGTTGCTTTGATGGAACTCTATAGGGTGTCAGCTGCCTTCATGAAACTCTATGGGGTGTCAGCTGCCTTCATGGAACTCTATGGGGTGTCAGCTGCCTTCATGGAACTCTATGGGGTGTCAGCTGCATTGATGGAACTCTATGGGGTGTCAGCTGCCTTGATGGAACTCTATGGGGTGTCAGCTGCCTTGATGGACTCTATGGGGTTTCAGCTGCCTTGATGGAACTCTATGGGGTGTCAGCTGCCTTGATGGAACTCTTTGGGGTGTCAGCTGCTTTAATGGAACTCTATGGAGTGTCAGCTGCCTTGATGGGCCCTATGGGGTGTCAGCTGCCTTGATGGAAGTCTATGGGGTGTCAGCTGCCTTGATGGAACTCTATGGGGTGTCAGCTGCTTTGATGGAACTCTATGGGAGGGTGTCAGCTGCCTTGATGGAACTCTGTGGGGTGTCAGCTACCTTGATGGAACTCTATGGGGTGTCAACTGCCTTGATGGAACTCTATGGGGTGTCAGCTGCCTTGATGGAACTCTATGGGGTGTCAGCTGCCTTGATGGAACTCTATGGGGTGTCAGCTGCCTTGATGGAACTCTGTGGCTGGTCAGCAACCTTTGAATTCCATTGGAGACTGGCGGGATCGACTGCCTTGACTGGAACTCCATGGGGGATGGGGAGGGGGGGAGGGGGGGGAGGGGGGGTGTCAGTCGTCTTGACGGGAACTCCCATGGCTGGTCAGCAACTTTGAACTCCATAGCAGGTTGGCGGGATCTGCTGCCTTGACTGGAACTCCATGGGATGGGGGGGGAGGGGGGGAGGGAGGCAGGTCAGCTGCCTTGACTGAAACTCCACTGGGGAGGGGGGGGTCAGCTGCTTTAACTGGATCCTGCAGGGGGGGGGGGGGGGGGGTCAGCTGCCTTGACTGGAACTCCATGGAGGGTTAGCTGCCTTGACTGGAACTCCATGGCTGGTCAGCAACCTTTGAACTCCATGGGGGGTTGGATGGATTGGTTGCCTCAAATGGAACTCCATGGGGTGTCAGCTGCCTTCACTGGAACTCTGTGGGGTGTCAGCTGCCTTGATGGAACTCTATGGGGTGTCAGCTGCCTTGATGGAACTCTATGGGGTGTCAGCTGCCTTGATGGAACTCTATGGTTGGTCAGAAACATCTGAACTACATAGGGGGTTGGGGAGGTGTCAGATGCCGTGACTGGAACTCCATGCATGATCAGCTGCCTTGAATGGAACTTAATGGATGGTCACCTACTCTGGCAGGACTCACTGACTGGCTAGAAGTCCTGACTGAAACTTCAAAGGGTTAGCTACCTTGACTGGAACACCAAAAGAGGTCAGCTGCTGGACTGAGAAATCTCCAAGGTTGATCAGCTACCTGGACTGTAAACCTGCAGGTCATCAGTTGTCTTGACGGTAAGTCTATGAGAGAGAAACTGGTTTTGACTGCAGTGCTATGCAGAATCAGCTGGTTTGACAACAATTCCATGGATGGTTGGTCACCTCAACTTATCATCTATGGATGGTAACCTGGCCTGGTAGGGTAATTCCTGTTTAATAGCTATCTTGTTACCCCACATTTTCAGCTTCGAGATCCACTATCAACAAAGCACCCAAATCTTGCACTGAATCTGGCATGGATCTGGTTTAATGCATTTTTACCATACAGCCTTTAACAAAACTAGCTTATAAAATGTTAAATGTATAGTAGCAATGTCATATCAAGACAATTCACATTTATTCATTTATTCACACAAAGATCCACATGAGGACACAAAGGTTAGTGTCAGAAAATTATTTTCATTGGGAAAATGTATCTAGATAAATACAATATGAAACAAACAAACAAAATTCAGAGATCTCCATTGGTCATGAGCTATGCATAAAACTGTATGATGAAAAACTGATCAAAATTTAGTTTCATTATTCATGTCTGCCCAGACATAATCAGAAAAAAAGGGTGCAAACATATCACTGAAGCTAATGAGTGTATAGTCAATATAAAATACAGAAAGGTTTGAATTAATGAAATTACAGACCAACCAAAATCAGACAGCAAACCCGTGATATAAAGTAAAGAACTAACACCAGGAATTAAAATACAATTTCTTCTCAACCTCTCCTTCTTCACTCTACTGATTAAAATCAGTTACAACGTTCAAACAATGTATATTCTTGAAGCGTAACATTCTGCAGCCTCTCATAGCTAGTTTTTGTTTTCTTGTCCGTTACTCTACAACTTGCTCACCACACTAGAGACAAATTAAAATGTGACCATCAAAAATGTTCTGAGGCAACTATCCAAAGCAACTGTCAGTGTGGACAGAGATCAATTTTACACTTGTTCTGCAGTCTTAGTGTCTGAAGAACTGGTTCACCAACCTGAACATCCTGCTGCCTTTCACTGCCATCATTTCATTTTTGTCTGAACAGGCTGGAGAAGTTACCATAAATACTGTGCTGTATCTGACTTCTGTTGTTACTGTCGGACAGACTCTGACTCTGAAGCAGGGACTTGCAGCCTGTCAGGAAACTGGTGTATCCACGGATTCCTGTTTCCCTGACTTGATGACAGTGATGACAACTTCAGAAAGAGCACACACTTCTGCCCTGAAGCTGGTACAGAAGCACTATGCTTAACTACATTGGCAAGGACACTCCTCTTCCTGTCTTCTTCTCTGCTGTCTTGGCCTCTTCTCCGTTGTCTTGGCTGTATGGCTCTACTTCCTGTCAAGACATGGATCCAAGTGATTTCTGGGGATTTACGCTGTCCATGATTTCAGAGTCCTCAGTTCTGCATGGAAGCAGGCTTCTTTGTCCATGAATCCTGGCCACCTGAGAACAATGCAGGATTTCACTACAGTCTTCGTACCCCTGAAGGAATTTTACTATGCCTGTGATATCAGGACAGGGTATCAGTGTGATGTCTCTGTGAAATCTTGGACAAGTCTTCGAAGCTTTTCTCTGGAGTATTTTCTTCATTAATGCTTGTGATCTGTTGTGAAATCTGGATCATGTGGATGACTGGGAGGGTATCTCCTTTTTTCACTGACAGAGATCTGTTCTTCCCTTCTTTCCTCTCAGGACAGGAGATTTGCGGTCTTCTCCACGACGGAGATTGGGTACTTTTGATGTCAGCACTGACGAGATCAAGGCCTGCATTTTAAGTGTTGTTTGCTCAGCCTGACTGTGTCAGTCCCAGCTGCCACGGTCCTGGAAATCAATGTGCGTTCCAGATGCATCAGACAGGTGGTAATTCATGTGAATTTGCTTCAAGTTTCTGCCATCCGTTCCTCATCTTCTTCCAACCAGCTTCTTCAAGATGGCCACTTGACAGTTTAGGCTGTCAACGAGCCAAATCCCTTCAGATTTTCTGTGATACTAACAAATCTGGATATTGCAATATAAGTAGATGAAAATTGCAGATTGAAGATATGCCGTTAGGTGGGTATGGAAGAATGAGAGAAACAGAAAAAAAGAACTGCATGTCATCTGAAACAAGCTTCACCTTCTCATCTCTCAAATGATGAGCACACTGCGGTAGCCATGGATCATGACAGTTAAAACCAGCTCTTTTCTGGATGGTGACCCATCCATTTGTGTCAATGGATTTTACAAAGGAATGTGCTGCAGCATGTTGATGATTCTATTTGTAAGTACCCCAGAGCGCCTGACAATTCTATCTTCCTCTTTTCTTTCCAAATGTGGACCTAGCACACAAAGAAGACACATCCACAACAACAGAACACAATAAAAATGGCATTTGACACCTGACGCCAAACATTTTTTAGCATTCTTTACTTGAATCTTTACTTGAATCAAAAGTACCTCTACGTAAGATCATTTAAATGGAAGCAGCAAACTTTGTATTGATCAACTGCTAAACAAAGGGCAGTTCAAACCCTTCTCAAAATCATCATTGTTGGATACTCAGCTCCTATCTAAAGTTTACTGTTCTATGGGTTCAAATGAAAAGACCAAAAACCAAAAGCTCAGCCTCATATATTTCCTGGATCTAGCCATGAACATGTTGCTCCAATGTTCTGACCCAGCACAAAACAGATTTCATTGTATCTCTCAGGCTGGTTAATGCCCAGATAAAAATGAAACAAAAGAGTATACCCTTGTCCTCCAGTTGTCTTCGAGCAAAACAAGAACTCCAATCAATGATTATCATAAAACCTACATCCCCATCCCACCCCGAAATTGTCTCAAATCATGTAGAATGCTCTGCTTCATGATGCCCTTAAGCTTTCTTTCCCTCCACATCCATACTGATGTGTTCAGGCTCAGGTTTAACTTTTCACGACAAAATCTTCGAAGGGAAATATCACTGGAGAGACATGGTGATGGTTCTCACTCCAGTGGGACGCTCACTCATGTCATGCAGGAGGGAAGACCACAGCATGACAGCATGATCCAGTTATTTTTCCTCCATTAAGAATCATAAGGGTTCCTGTCAAAGGCACCAATGAACTCCGTACAGTCAACCAGTGAAATCATACTTCAATTGAATCAAACTTCAAGCTGGGCAAATACATACAATGGTCACCACCAATGTACCCTTCACCAATACATTGCCCTGATCATCTTGTTGACATTCATAGGTTCTTCTCTTGGCACTATAATGGCAGCCTTTGTTTCTTTAGCATTCGATTTTTGCTGAGCCATCTGTGCAAGTTGAGCCAACTCAATCCATGCCACACTACTAGAGTCATGTATGGCAATGATACTGGCTGGCACACTGAAGACACCACTGGCAGCGTAAAGTTGTCAGCACAGGTCCAACACAAGGTTTCAGACTTTTAGTCTGATTTCCATTAAACGGCATAGAACTATGTGTCTGAATATGGGAAATGGTTCAGGAATGAGGGAAGATGCCTTAAAAGTAAGATTAGAAATCCAGTGATGGTGAATCATTACTTTTAAAAAATTAGCCATTCCAAACGTGATGTAAGACCAGTGTAGTGTTGTATACATCAGAAAGAAGATTCAGCAAAGTCTTCAATTTGTGGAAAGAGTTGGGAGAAAGTCCAGTTTGCAGAACCCTCTCCTCCCCGTATTCTTTACCTTTTGTTCTTTCCACAGAGAAGAGTCTCATTCATCAAACTGAAAATGTTCTCCATGAAGGAAAGAATTGTGCAAGGGTGGTGGGGCTTTAAAACAGAAGTTATCTATTTTTGTTTGCTCCTGTTGCTTTGGTTTGAAAGCAGCTCCCATCAGTGAATGTTTATTCTGATACCTGTGCATGTGTGCTGTGTTCCATGGAGTTGCGTAGCAGAATGGATGAATGTGTTGGTGTAGCATCACTGTATTTCTTCACACTTTTGTTTTAATAACAAGGACCCTCAGATTTCACAGAGGGACCTTCAGATTTTCCAACAGAGGATCCCGATAATCCTCAGCTTTAAATACTGTACGGAACACCGAGTCAGTCACTACCAAATATCACGCAACTTTGAAGAACAGGTAGAAAATAGTGGGTGGAGTGCAAGTGGCATAAATGCTTTTTCTTTACATGTATTAATACATGTACGCTTTCAAAAATAACAACAGCAAAAAAAACTAATAACTTACTTTACGTCACTCAGCATAAATCATGATTACACCTCCTGGTCAGGTAATCGCTTGCCAGCTGCTGAAATTTGCTTCAATCTTTTATGACCCCAACATACTGATGCTTTTCCATAGGACGGCAAAACAGATGACCTCAAGCCCACAAGAACATACATGTAAAGCACAAAGTTCGTAAACTGCTGGGCGCGTTATAAACAACTTACCCTTTGTCTTTTCCATCTTTAGGCATTTGAATAGAATAGGCGGTGGGGAAGACAACAAAGAGCAATTCTTGTGTAGTGTTCTTTGGCACATTGGAAATGTGTACATTTTTGTCTTCTGCTGCATCTGCAAAACAATACATGGTTGGCAAAATGCGCCATTAGCATACAAAAAAGGCTTGTATGTGATCCACAGCAACAGGGAATAAACAAGATAGGATAGTTGGCATCAGGTGGCTGACACCTTGATGGAACGGGCAGGACAGCTCCACAGGTCAATGCACAGGATCTCCTTATTGATGTGGCCCACATCATTCTACAGCTTTGCTTCCTGCTATTGGTCAGACCATCCACATGAAAAAAATTGTAAGCTAGGATGTAAATCACAGTACATATCAGTACCATATTTCTTGTGTTTCTCCACGCAGCCTTCTTTACCTTCAAGCGTAATTAACAAAAAGTTAAGAAGAAAAGGCAAGTAGAGTGGGATATTCACTGGAAACGAATTCTGCAGATTTTGTATATGGTCTAACTTGGTATTTGTCTTGAATCACCGTATCACGGCAGTCCGTTCGGTGGCATGGACTTTTCATATCATCTTTTCAGTGAATCAACAGCTTCAAACCATTCTAACACAGTCCTGTCATGAGCAGATTCCTCCGTCCAGCCAATGGGAATGCTATACAGCTCACATGATGGAACTTCAATCCAGTTGATGGCATGATCAGTATCTTGCAACCTGTACCAACTCAGAGGAAAGGTATCCTCAGGGACACTGTCCTCTTCACTGAGATCACCAACTGGTTACTGGTTCTACTTCAAGGCACTGTAGTGTCTTCAGCTGGATGATGTCCTGTTCACATGGTCGGCATCCTGCTCACCTGTGTAGTGCACTGTTCACAGAGGCCTTCATCTGCTCATCAGGATGGTGCTCTATTCACAAGGACAGCAAATTGCTCATTTGAACGATATTCTGTTGACAAGGACTGTGACAAGTTATGATGATCTGCTCATGAAGTTAACAGCTGCTCGTTGGAACAGTGCTTTGTTCACAAAAACTGCAATCTGCCGATTGTGGTAGCACTGTTCATACAAACTTCGATCTGTTCAATGGAATAGTGTTCTCTTCAACAAGCTCATTGGGACAGCACACTTTATCTTACAAGAACAACACTGGGACTGCAGCCTGCTCATTGGGATGCTGCCCTGGTTGTAAGGGTTGTGACCTACTCACTGAAACATCATCCAATTCAAAGAGATTTTATTTCTTTTAGATGGACGTTCTACTCATCAGCACTACAATCTGCTCATCAAGATGACTTGGTTATGGGAACTGCACCCTGTCCGACAGAGTAACTTGCTCTATGGAACAGCAACCTGCTCATCCAATGACTTGGTCATAGGTACGGCAACTGCTCATCCAGATGACTTGCTTGTATGAACCTCCATCAGCTAACTGGGATGGCGTCTGGTTCACAAGGATTGAAACCTACTCACTGGGACGATATCTTGTTCACAAGGGCTGCTAACTGCTCACTGGAAGTTCATGGGGACTGCTATCTGGTGAAGCGGATGCCCTGCTCATAAGAATGACCAGTCTGTCACTGTGTAAGACAATGATGACTCAAACGGCGCTCTGCTAATCCTGGGATGTTGTCCTGCTCACTGGGATGATGTCCTATGAAGACAGCAACCTGGTAACTGAGGAGTTGTCCTGTTAATGAAGGCCATGGTCAGCAGCGTGGTCATTAGGAAAGTGTCCCCATTCATCAAAGACTGCAACATGCTCACTGGAAAGTGTAACCTGGTTAGGCTGGGCATGGACAGCAAAGTGGGTCATGGAATGGAACACTGTTCTTTAAGAGCGCAACTTGCTCACTGGATTGTGGATCTGTTCACTACAACTGCTACTTGCTAATTGGGAAGCGTGTCCTGGTTTAAAAAAAAAAAAAAAAAAAAAAAAGGCCTGAATTACAAGCGGGTCCTGGAGCTGGTATCCTGGTCAGAAGTCTTCAACCTGCTCACCAGGCTGCTGTCCTTTTTACAGAGACAGCAGCCTGCTCACTGGGACAATGTCCTTTTTACAGGGGGGTTGGACTGCCACCTTGCAATTGGCATGGTGTCCTGCTGACAAAGGGTGGGATTTTGTTCCGTCCCGAGACTTCATTCTGTTTCATGGAATGTGTGCCATTCATAAAAGGACAGACATGAATGGCAACCTGTTCAATGACGAGGAGTCGTATCATCACTCAAACGAACAATTACCTCCTCAAACAGATGATGGCCAGCTCTCTAGAATATACCCCTTTCACAAAATGAATGACTTTCTCCTTGGAACAGCATCCTGTTAATACGAATATAAATCTGTCCACAGGCAGGACTATGATAACTGTTCTGCTTTCACAAGTGAACACCTGCTCAGTGGGGCATTGCATTCTTCTCCCGAATGTAGATCTGCTCACTGGGATGGTGTGTTCGATGGAATAATAACTTGTTCACTGGGATGTCAACTTCTTCATTAGGATGATGACCTGCTTACTGGAATATCCATAAGAATGGCATATTCACTGGGATGGCTTCCAATTCATGGGCACAGTGACCTACCTACTGTTAAGATTGTCCAATTCATTGATGAGGTGAACTGCTCACTGGGTGCTGTCCTGTTATGACGTGTTCACTGGGATGTTATGCAAATTTAAAAGGATGCTACCTTCTTCGCTGAGATGTTGTCCCATTCATACACATGGTAAAGTGCCCACTGGGCTGACATGCTGTTCACAGAATGATTGAAAGACTGAGAATGGACAACGGTCTTCATTTGGATAAGGAACTGACTTCTGTACTGATTGAGGTCAGCTTCAAGTGGACCTTGTTTGCTGAGATCATGTCCCTTTCACTGGCATTATGATCCACTCACTGAGATGACATACCTCTCGTAGGAATGGTTAGTTGTTCATTAGGAGTGTCTTGTTGTGACCACAATCTTGATGATAATATGGCATCCTTTACATTCAGAACATCATCTGATCTGTAGCATGATTTCCTGGAGAAAAAATAGGTAATCTGTTGATTCATCCAGAGGTAATGACTGGCTCAAGGAGAAGACATCCTATTCACAAGGTTTTAACTCTTACTGTGAGGGAATGCTGTTCCTGTTCCAGAGGTTCACATCACGACTGTCCTGTTCGTTGGGGAGGTGTCCTGCTCACTAAGAATTTGATCTCTTCACAGTGTGGCTTCTTGTTCAATGGAATGATGTCCTGTTCATTGGGTTAGCGCCCTGCTCACCACTACACAGCGTCTTGCTCATTTGGGATAAGTGTCTGTTCATGGAGATGGTGACTTGCTTCTTTGGAACAGCGTCTTGTTGCCACTTTGTGCCCTGTGGATTGTGATAGGACAGGTGTCTGGATCACACTGATGATTTCCTGCTCATTTTGGAAACATACACTGTCAACAGTCTCTAGAACAGCAACCATCCATTGGAACGTCTCGCTTGCTGGATGGCATCCTGTCCATGAAATGTTCCCATCAGTGGAGGAGTTCTGATAGATGGAACAACACCGGAGATGGCCCTGCTCACCTGAATGGTTTCCTGCACAATGGAGCGGTTGCCATTATACAGTGTGGTACTTGAACAGTTAGTACACACGTCTTCATTGTTTACCACAATGATTGTGACATGCCTATAAAGATGCAGTGCTGCCCATTACGATAGTGTCAAATTCATAGGAAAGTGACACTAGCTAGCATGGTCCAGTGTTGGGGCTGTGTCCTAGTCTGCTCCTCTGGTGTGGGATCCTGCTCTGTGCAACCATGTCTTTCTCGTGGGTATCTTTTTTTTCTCCTCTGCCGTAGCTCCTGTTACCTGGTTATAAAGAATGATGTCATGAAGATGGAAAACCAGCATCTAACAACAAAGCCAGTTACTGTCTCACTAACAGCAATGCTTCTAATGCAGACAAAGGCATCTTGCTGATAACCCTCTTGATCTTGACTGTGATCAGAGAAGCTGAAACAAAATCTCACACATGTAACAATCATCTGGGCAAATAGCATGTGTCTGGCATACTTACTGACAAAAATCTGAAAGTGGCCTGAACATGGCAATGATAATTATGCTATAACAACATCCTAATACAGTATGATAATCATGCTATAACAACATCCTAAAATAGTATGATAATCATACTACGGCAACATCCTAAAGTGTATGGTAATCATGCTATAACAACATCCTAAAGTAGTATGCACATGTAACAGTAAGAATCTTCGAAAACCATGATTATCGCAAAATACTGAAGTAATATGGACTGTAATACAGCGACCTCTTCTGCATAAAATGGTGACAAGCACCTTCTCCGGAGATGGCTCATGCATTCTTTTTAATAAACCAGACTCATGACTGTATTTAGCAATGGTGATTTCAGTTTGTGACATTCTGAATTTGGCAAGTTACAAAGACATCTGGTTTGGTAATTGTGATTTTAATCTAAGCACAGAAAAAGTTGTTATATATGTTATAAACATAAAATCACAAATGAGTCTAAACTGTACAAATATTGTTGGCGACAAAAAAAAGATGATAATGGTGTATATACATATGCCAGAAGCAATCTGGAATAACACAATGACAGATGATCTAAATCTGGTTATCTGCGAAACAGTTACTTTTAAGATTAGCAATATCACTTTTGATTTCATGTGGGCGGACAACATTTCAAGCAAACATTTACATATAAAAAGAATTCAATATATATATGAATCATAGCAAAATCCTTTACCAATTATGATTAACTAATCGTAACCTAGGCCAGAACAAAATCAAACGACTGTGACAAAACTGACCAACATCTGATGGAGAAACACATCTCATGGACAAAAAGAAGGCAACTTCAGAATAACAACATATTTTCATATATGGACGATAGCTTGAGCTGGAGCACACCACCAAGGCAGCAGCATCATGGTGACGACAGCAAGTACTGATGAAGGAATTGGCTGCCTACAGGATGAAATCTGTAACTGTTTTCAATGTCAGCATGATGACCTGGACATTGGCAAGCAGGTCTCCTGTGCCTGTTTGTGTGGAACATCATGATTATGATCTGTACTCCAGCCACATTGCAGCATCCCATCTTCTGTGAATGATCTGTCTTGAACGCTCCACTATGGTGAACTGGTCCTTTGCATGTGACAATGATAAGCTGGTCTCTGAACATCAATCTCCTTTCTTTCTTTTGCGTCCCCAGCCATGCTAGATCCTCAATCCAGTTTGTAAGGTGAAGTCCACAGTCCACCGCAGAGACCCCACCCGTCATCACAGCTTCTCCTGGACCTCAACCCAACTGGGCCACGTCTGGCGTCTCAAGGCTTCAAATCAGCAATCTGAAGCTCTGTGCATGGCAATGGAAACCTGGTCTTCTCCACATGATGATGATTATGGTCTCTTGTACTTAGTTGGTATCCATTGACAGAATGGTACAAAGGGATTTATGCACTGACAGATGCCACTGGATGACGGAGAACACGTGCAGATGTCACCTGATGTGATAGGAACAGCGTTTGCTGTGGGTGTACAGCCACATTTCTACCATGCTGTGTAGAAGGGAGAAGTTGGTCCGTCTGCCTGGATCTGAGCTTTGCTGTGGGTGTACAGCCACATTTCTACCATGCTGTGTAGAAGGAAGAAGTTGGTCCATCTGCCTGGGTCTGAGCTTTGCTGTGAAGTCACCTCTCCTCTGCGTGGACCACCAGCTTTTTCTCCAGATGAAGGAGCCCTGCTGCACCTCAGGTTTCCATCTGTGCTGGGCAAGGCTTGCAGGATGTCAGCGCTGAAGGTGGGCAGCCTCAGGCTGGTTTTGCAGACGTCCTCAACAGGTGACCGGGTTCACCCAGCAGGCCATTAGCTCTTCACACAGGTCCTTGATACTGTAGTTGTTGCCCTTGCAAAAAACAATGCAAATGGCAACGGCAATCTGATCTCCAGCACATAACCAAAGCAGTATGGCTACTTGCGCATGTTACTGTTGATCAGTTTCTTGAAAATTACCACTGAAGTACAGTTTCTTGCATATCATGACTATGGCAACTGGATATCTTGTAATCTTGTGCAAGATGTTGATCTGGAATAGGTCTTCCATACCCTGGATGAAGATGGCTTGGACTGTGGCACCATTCTGGTAATCAGGAGTCTGAAGACCTGAACTCTAGCAGCAGAGTGGATGACAGCAGAGCTGTCCTAGAATGGGACACTTGAGTGAAACCATCTACACATTACAGGCGAAGTCTCTCACCCACCCGCAACTGTTCTGTGTACATTTGATCCTCTTGACAATAACAGGGACGTCTTCCTTTCATACATATATATACAACCATAAAAAGCAACAATATCACGGAGTGAGCTGGAATACCCACAGAGCATCACAAAGTCATGTTACACACACGCATGCACACACTCACAGACACAACCACAACAGTTTAATTAAAAAGACTCACTTTGTTACACATGCAAATAAAAAAAACTCAAACAGGCTATGTGTGCTGCTTTTCAGTGCACAGGAAGTAATGATACAAACATCTTTTTGATGGAACAAAAAATACTAATACAAATATGTACAACTGCAAGCATGTTTCAACTTTTACTGTGCACTGTCTACTTGAATCAATATTCTTCCAATATTGCTGTAAGGCTAAAAATACTCACTCTTTGTTGAGAACATATTTGTAGCATTTGCTGTCGCCAGTGTTCCGGGGGTGGTCAAATCCAATTCCACAATTGCTGCAAATAAGCACATGAAATGATCAGTCTATTTCCATGATTGCTGGAAATAAGCACATGAAATAATCATTCCATTTAAAGGCAGGCCCATCAATTTAAGACAAGGGCATCCACAGGAATGTATTATTTCCCATCCTATATGCACATTAGATCTTTCTGATCTGGTAGGTCTGATCTGGTAGGTAATGTGTCCTCTTTGTGTGTGTGTGTGTGTGTGTGTGTGTGTGTGTGTGTGTGTGTGTGTGCGCGTGCGTGTGTGCGTGTGTGTGTGTGTGTACTTGTGTGTGCACATGAATGTGTGTGCATCCGTGCCTGCCTGTATACATATGTGTGTCTGTATGTGTGTGTGCGTGTGTGTGCCTTTGTATGTGTGTGTTTGTGTGTGCTCCTATGCATGTGCGTAAGTATAAATATGTATACATGTGTCCTTGTTACTTTTCTTGTTTTCATGTATTTTAAACGCCATGTTTACACGTTTTCCTCAACAGGAGAAAGGGAGAGCAGCAATCTGTGGAAAAGATGGACAGAACGATGGAGGTAGATTGACAGACATACAGAGAAGAGTAGGGGGCAGGATGAGGATAGCTACTTAAGCGCAAGAAGAAAGGAAAGAAGACAGCTTACCCAATTATACTTTAGTAGAAGTTAGTTGAGTTTGTCTTTTTCCTTTCTGAATACTTTATTTTTAAATATTTCTGTTTCACACAAATGTGTTCAACATTCTGTGATTTCTTTTCTTTTAAATGTCATTACAAGGGGGGGGGGGGGGGGGGGACATGCACACACACGCACACACCATGACATGAATTGCTGTTCTTTGTCAGATAACATTTAGTGGGTGGGTGGATAAGCATTTCACACATCAAGCTCCCCAGGATGCCCAAAGAACTGATCAGGACACTAATTACTTGGAACTAGAGTGGTAATGACACCTCTACTATGCATGACTGGTATGTCAGACATACATTATTACAGATCTGCCAAAATATCTGTCACAGGACCCTTGCAACACATGATCACAAAACTAATAGAGATGATGAGTGGCAATGATGATTTAAACTTACCTGTGTCCTTCTCTCTGGAATCTAGAACTTTCCTACAGATCTCCATCTCTAACTTCTTGGTAGTCAGCTGGAGAAGGAAGAGCTTCTGCACCGTACACTTTGTTGTCAGCAACCGATTGAAGTACATTTGGCTTTCTCTGCACATTGGAACAACAAAAGAAAAGTCTGATATATATAATTTGAAACAAAAAATTACAACAACTACAACAACAACAAAAACAACCTCAAACAACTATAACCAATCAAGGCCATTCTTGCAGTTTCGCATTTTTTGTTGTTGTTGTTGTTGTTGTTTTTTCTAAAACTGTTATCAGTTCAGCATTTTCTTTCCAATTCTCAGATAAATCATTTCACAAATTGAACAAAGTCAACTCCATCTTGTTTCTAGCCAGCTTTTTACTGCACCATGTAACTACCAGAGTTATTACAAGGCATCATCATATGGGTCTTTCGCTATTCCTCCTGTTTTAGCTCTCTTAACTTGACCACAACTTGCTACATTTCCCTCGACCTCCCTTTCCATCCAAAACCTTGTTTCTTTTTTGTCCAGCTTGCACTCTTATGCTCTATGTCTACGACTACCAGACTTGCACATTCCGTCCCTTCTTTCCATCCCCCTCTCAAAGCTCCCTTATCCCCTCACATCTTAATGCATCCAAAAAATTTCAACCTTGTTCCCTTCCACATGCAACACCCTAAACCCCTACCCCCACCCCACCCCCCCCACCCCCCTCTCTCTCTCTCTCTCTCTCTTTTGCCTCCATCATTTCCTACTCATCTCTCATTGTTCGTGATTGTTGCCCCACTTCTTCCCTTGTTTTAGTCATCTTTGCACTTCACACTCAGGTTATCAC
>CM065715.1:14675861-14683361 GCA_033310375.1 Conus canariensis
CAGTGATGCAGAGTTAGCTACTTTGACTACTGATCACTTGAGTAATCAAAAGCACTGCATTACAGTGTTCTGATTTCAGTGTTAGACTACACTTCCATTTCAAAGTGTCAAATTTTTTTTTTTTTTTTTTTTTTGCTAAAGCGCTGTATACTGTAAGTGTAACAAGAGATTATGATAACACTATAGTAATGACGAGCTGGCTTACTTCCCCATCTCAGCACAATGTGACAACAGTTCTTTCACATCCAGCATATTAGAAAGTCATTAGCAAAGTAACCAACAAGAGACTAAATTCACATTTACAAAGTAAAGTATCTTTCATATATATATATATATAAAATATATATTCATTTATGTTTCCACATAAAATCTCACCTTGTTCCAATTTGGTATCCTTTATGTTGAGCAGCTGTTCAGTCACTATGGTCTGCTCTTCAACTGTCTGCTTTCCATTTCCAGATGTCTGCTGATCTTCTTTCTTGTCTGCTGTCGACTGCTTTGTGACTGGCTGTTCTTTCTTTGTAGCAGTCAACGTTATTGAAGTATTATCAGTCTTCTTAGCAGTTGTAGATTTGGTGGTGGTGGAAGAAGGCTCCGACTTCTTTGCTTCTGCAGGTTTTTTGTCACCAGGTTTCCCTGAGCCAGTATCTGCAGATTTGGTTGGTCTTGAAGAGCTGGATTCCGTGGATTTTCTGTCTCCTGTCTTTGAAGAGTTTCTGTCATCACTTCGTTCATAACGTGAACCTCTCTCTCTGCTTCGCCCTCGCGATCGAGAGCGTGAGCGAGATCGTCGCCTGTCACGATAACCATCACGTGACCGAACACTAAACTTATCATATCTTGAACTGTAACGGTCATCACTATGAGATCTGTCATCCCGTCTGTCCGACCTGCTACTGGATTTCTCATCATACCTACTACCTAATTTCGTCTGAGATTTGTCGCTGCTTGTTGCACTAGGTTTGTCTTTTGCTCGGTTACCAGATTTCTCCTGATTTTCTGTCTTCTGATTTGTTGGTTTGGTTTGAGACTTCTCAGAGCTTGTTGCATTGGGTTTATCTTTCACTTGGTTACCAGGTTTCTCCTTAGTTTCAGCTTTCTGGGCTGTTCCTGATGCAGTTACGTCTGCATTTTTTTTACCTGTTTCAGTTGGCTTTGTTCCTGTATTTGTTTCACTTTTCTTTGCTTCTGACTTTTCATCTTTCTTCACTTCTTCCAGTCTCGTCATCTTTACTACAGCATCTTGAGCAAGTTTCTGGTCTTTCAAAGGATTAGAAGCTTCACTGTCTTTTGTACTGTCAGCTGACTGTTGTTTTTCACCCTGATCACCTGTTTTTCCGTCATTTGTTGACTGACTAGCCAGTGTCTTTTCCACAGACTGCTTATTCTTTACTTGATCATCTGACTTCCTTTCAGCTGTTCCCTTTTCTGCTGGAGCGCTGGCCTGAGCCTGGTTTGTCCCTTTAGTAGGTGCGTTTGACAGATTTTTCCCTTGAACCACAGTCTTTCCACCTGATGATTTAGTCTGAGTGTTTGTAGATCCTGGCAAGTTTGCTGGAGTACCTTTGCCTGCATTTTTCACAGCTGGTGATGCAGCAGACTTTGCCGCCTGTGAAGTCTGTCCAGGAGTAGATTTAGTCTGACCTGGGCCTGGTTTGGGTGTGTTCTGTGAAGATGATGAAGATCGAGTTGCTGCCTTGGTCTGAGTGGTGGGGGAGGCTGAAGGCTTGGACTGACTTGGGGTAGTCTGGCCAGATGATCTGGACTGACCTGTGGCAGATGAATTTGATGGTTTTGTCTGATTCGGGGTAGACACACTTGATGGTTTTGTTTGACTTTGGGTTGATGAGTTGGATGGTTTGGACTGTCCCTGAGTCGCTGAATTTGAAGGTTTGGGCTGATCATGGGAGGATGAACCAGACGGTTTGGACTGAGCTGAATCAACTGATGTGGACTGACTTGGAGCAGATGAAGTGGCAGCTTTAGCTGGGGTAGATGAAGTGGATGACTTGACCTGACCTGGGGCTGATGAAGTGGGTGCTTTAGCCTGACTTGGGGTGGATGAAATCGGTGGCTTAGCCTGGCCTGAGGTTGATGAAGTGGATGATTTTACCTGATCTGTGTTAGATGAAGTGGGTGCTTTAGCCTGACTTGGGGTGGATGAAGTGGGTGCTTTAGCCTGATTTGGGGTGGATGAAGTGGGTGTTTTACCCTGACTTAGGGTAGATGAAGTGGGTGCTTTAGCCTGACTTGGGGTGGATGAAGTAGTTGCTTTACCCTGACTTGGGGTAGATGAAGTGGGTGCTTTAGCCTGACTTGGGGTAGATGAAGTGGGTGCTTTAGCCTGATTTGGGGTGGATGAAGTGGGTGCTTTAGCCTGACTTGGAGTGGATGAAGTGGGTGCTTTAGCCTGACTCGGCGTAGATGAAGTGGGTGGTTTAGCCTGACTTGGGGTGGCTGAAGGGGGTGCTTTAGCCTGACTTGGGGTGGATGAAGTGGGTGCTTTAGCCTGACTTGGGGTGGATGAAGTGGGTGCTTTAGCCTGACTTGGGGTGGATGAAGGGGGTGGTTTAGCCTGAGTTGGGGTAGATGAAGTGGGTACTTTAGCCGGACTTGGGGTGGATGAAGGGGGTGGTTTAGCCTGACTTGGGGTGGATGAAGGGGGTGGTTTAGCCTGACTTGGGGTAGATGAAGGGGGTGGTTTAGCCTGACTTGGGGTAGATGAGGTGGGTGGTTTGGCCTGACTTGGGGTGGATGAACTGGGTGGTTTGGCCTGACTTGGGGTGGATGAAGTGGGTGGTTTGGCCTGACTTGGGGTAGATGAAATGGGTGCTTTGCTCTCATTTGACTTAGATGAAATGGGTGGCTTTGGCTGTCCTGGTTTGGACTGACCTGGGGCATCACTAGCTGCTTTGGACCGATCAGGTGTGGCTGGCCTGGGTGCTTTAGACTGAGCTGGGGTAGGCGGAGTGGATTTGGACTGTCCAGCAGATGGACTGGACTGTTTGGGCTGAACAGCTGCTTTGCTTTGAGATGAGGCTCCAGTCTGACCAGAAGGCACAGCTGGCTTTGGGGATTCACTTTTCTCCAGTGATGTGACAGATGATGATCTTGTCTGTGGTGTGCTTGAAACATTTTTTCCCTGATCCGGATTTTTGCTAGGAGGGGGCTTCGTAGCCTGAGTGCCTGATTGTGAAGGTTTTGTCTGAGCTTTCACATTTGTTCCCTTGTTTGAGCTGGTGTTCTGAGCAGACTGGGTCTGTTTTGCATTCCCCTGTGGTGTCTTGTTTGCTCCAGACTGATCAGCCTGAGCAGGTCTAACTGGTGGCTTGACTGGAGTTGCTGACCCAGGAGGCTTCTTCACAGAATCTACGCTTTGTTTCCCCACTGAAGGCTGTTGTTTAGCTGGTGGCGTCACCCCTTTCTTCTGAACATCTGGTTTGTCTGCTGAGGTAGTCTGCTTGGCTGAGCCTTGAGAAGTTGTTCCTCCTTTTTCCTCTAACTTGGATGCATCCACATCAGATTTAGCTCCAGCATCTCCGCCAGCTGGACTTGGCTTGGAGGCCTCTTGTTCCACTTCCATGTGTTCTTCATCTGCATCATCCAAAACCATCCAATCTTCTGGAAAATCCATGCCACTTCCTATCTCCATACTATCCTCGCATTCTGTTGCTTCCTGTTCTTCTGGCGCATCCATACTGTTCTCTGAAAATCCAGTGAAAATAAATAACTAAAACATCACTTAATATTTTCAGGATCAAACTGTCCCTATCTTGGACTCACATGTGAATGAACACACATCGCCAGAAAATTATGGAAACTTATGGATACTTCATGTCTCATTGTCTGATCTCATGAAAATTTTCCGGATAGGATAAGTCTAACATTTCTACTGTTTTAAGGCCAACATAATGATGAAGCATAATTTCTAAATCAAAATCATTATCAAACTGCAGTGAATTATCAAACTGGGGACAATATGATAAAAAAGAAAAAAAAATCTCTGTAACTAGGATCACTAAATGCAACTGCTTAGAACACCAGAAACTGGATTTGTAAAACTTTTTCCACAGTGGACAGGGTTGCATAATGTACTGGTAATGACTAGCATTTTTACTATTTCTTATTACAAACTACAGACAAAAAAAAAATTAATGTTTACCATCAATAATGCATGTTCTGATTTAATGTTAATTTGAATGACGTCAGAAACGGGAAAGCAGGCTGTTGCATTTGTAGCACTTGGAATTTTACTGACTGCCGTGACCAGGTTACTTTAACCCATTTGAGATTTATGAACAAGTTAGAAGTCCTGGTTCTAAAAATTACAAGCACAATCACAAATTTATAGATCTGCTCGATAATTTAATCACAACATTGCATGTATCTTGTACAAAAGTTGGATTACTTGGAGTTGGATACACTTAATCAAACCTGCTCTGTATTTTTTCATTACAAACGTGCAGGGGCCAGAATAGCTCAGTTGGTAGAACATCGGACTCGTGATCTTGGAGTTGTGGGTTTGCATCTCCACCAGGCCATTTCGGTACAGGGGGATTTTTCCCCTCAGAGTTAACATTGGTTCTGACTCCATTCCCCATACAGTCCTTTGAATGAGACTATATAGTATAAACCGAGGTTCCGTGTGTGAACGCATACACATCATCTTGCACACACGTAAAATCCCATCACAAACTTTCAGTTCTAAGAGAAGACCAGTTTGGCCGTTGATATGGATGACATGTTACACATACAAGGGTGACACTCTGAAAATCAGAAAAAAAACTGAAAATGAGGCAGGGTCTAGGGGCCGCCCAGGCCCCAGCTGGGTGCAGGGGCAGTGCCCTGCTGGGGGGTCCAGGGGGGCAAAGCCCCCCAGCCGAAGAAGATTTTATGAAATTTTAAGAGCATTTCATGGCTTCTCCTGGCATCAAATTGAAACTTTACGTTGCCTAACTGGAAAACTTTTTCTACCAGCACAATGGCGCGACGTAGGCTAACAAAGATCGCTGGACCTGTGTTGTCTTCAACGATAGAGAGCGCTTCCTCATTTCCGGTCGTCTGCTACAGTGCTGCTTCAGTCATAATACCGCCGATTCAACTGTTTTTCAAAAAAAAAACTTTTTTTTTTTTTTTTGGAATAGCGAAACTATAACAGAATTTCCATCTGGGGCCTTGCCGAGAAAATGGATTTCAGTCACCCAGACGGAAGAGTGGCACCCATGCACATAGCATGCACCTTCCCCGAAGCTGGAGTATGGCTGCCTTAATGACGGGATAAAAAATGGTCATACACACGAAAGTATCAAAATAATCAAACTGATGATTGTGTACTCTACGGAAAGAGAGAAAGAATGAAAGAAAAAAAAAACTACTTGTAAGCATGATGAAGCACCATAATCATTGCAGTTTGTATCAAGTCGTTTTACCACACTCCAGATGAGATTTCACGAGTCCCTACAAATTCAGAATGCATGCTCGTCTACAAATTAAAAGGACTAGCGTGCCAAGAACAGACTGGCACGAGACATTGGGTGACTTAGTTTCTTCTGCTGCCGTATGTCGCCAAATTCGTGCCGTTTTCGATAGAACGTCAACACTGTGAACACCCATGTTTTGTCAATTTGTACACGCCAAACCAACTGATAGATCAGGTATAAAGAAGGGAAAAATCTTGCAGCCATAAAAATGAATAAATAATCCCATAACAAACGAGGCACAATGTGTGATAAATGCACTAGTGACATACTGTTAGTCGATGCGTAAACTACACAGCCGCCATGATGATGATAGTTTCGACATTGATTGCGCCCTCTCAAAAAAATAAAATAAAATAAAACAAATACTTGCCGATTTTCCGCTATATGCACGACTAAAGCCACGGCCTCTTCACATAGAAATGGCAGCTCTCAGTGCACAGGATAAAAAATGTGAAGCATGGAAAATTATCTCACTTCGCGCTGCCTGGATTATTGCTTTACTACAACAGGAAGTGACCCGCTACATATTACGAGTTACCTTTCCTTAACCGGTTCCTAGCGTCACTTTGCCACAGATGCTGTGGTATTCGGAAGTATTATGATAATTATTATTATTATTTATGGAGTTAATCTTACATCATAAGCCCAAAGCGCTTACAAATACGTAAAAGATTAAAGAAAACAAATTAAACCAAAAAGAAGATGAATATTGCAATAAGTACCATGTATCTACAAACAAGAATGAATGTTGACATACACCCACACCTACACACACACACACACACACACACACACACTGACAGAGTTTGAACTACGCAAAGATATTGGGAGTTTATTCCAAGAAACCGGACCTGAAAAGAAAAAGAACGATCGCCATAGGTTTTAGTTCGAAATCGAGGGATTTGGAGCAGAGTGTTGTCGGTAGAAGAACGCAACTGCCTAGAACTAGTAGAAGGAACATAGTGATTAAGGAGATCAGAAAGGTAGGAAGGAGCTAAGCCATTAAAAGATTTAAAGCAGAGTAAGGAAGTATTGCATAATGGGTGTCTGTGCGGGTTTTTGTTTTGTTTTGTTTTGTTTTGTTTTGTTGTTGTTTTGTTTTGTTTTGTTTTTGTTGTTGTTGTTTTGTTTTGTTTGTTTGTTTTTTTGTCCTTCATAATTTCTTCTTAATGACCATTATCAACATTTTGATGATGCTTTCATTTTGCAAGAGATGGCAAATTCAGCTTGCCCCGACTTACTTTACTTTACTTTAACAATACAGCTGTAGTCAGGCTAGTCGCCTATCAGCCGGTCGCTGCAGTCAATGCTTGTCCCTTCATCTTCGTTGTTTGCACACTCAGCTAGTAACAGGCTGGTGCGCGCTTGAAACCAGTCGGAGTCCAAGGAAAACTTATAATCTGCCCATGCTTTGTCAATCCTGGTCTTGAAAACGTTGAGTGAGAGCGCAGACACCACTCGTTCAGGCAGAGAGTTCCAGGCATTTACTACACGGACACTGAAAAAAAATTGGCGGACTGCCTTTCTGACTGAGAGTTTTTTCAATTTAAGACTATGGCCTCGAGTGTGTGAGTGGGGGTCGCGCAGAAGGATGTTCCCTGTTACAGTATAGATTCCAGTCAGGTACTTGTAACATTCAATCATGTCGCCTCTAGCCCTCCGAAAGTACAGTGAAGGCAGATCCAGTCTGCTGAGACGTTCACAGTAGTCCAACTGCTGAAACTCTGGGATGAGTCTGGTTGCCCTACGCTGAACTCTTTCTTTTTTCTTCTTTTTTTTTCCCCCACACACTTTATTCAAGAAACAATGCATACATGATACACACGAGGGAACGCTGAACTCTTCTAGCTGCTCCTCATCACCTTTGAGACGAGGGTGCCAGACTACATTCCCGTACTCTAGGTGAGGACGAATGATGGACTTGTACAGGGTACGGAGTGATACACTCGCTCGAGACTATAACCTACAAATTTAACATGCTGACGGACCAGTTAGTGAAGGAGTGTAAGGGGGTGGGGTG
>CM065715.1:14690861-14695861 GCA_033310375.1 Conus canariensis
GGGTCGGGCAGATCTTGTAGCTAAAATGTTAGTGTAGTCTAAATGAAGGACAAAACCGCACATACACTCAGATCATGTAAAACACACTACACTACACTACACTACACTACATTACACTACACTACAGAGAGAGAGAGAGAGAGAGAGAGAGAGAGAGAGAGAGAGAGAGAGGCATGCATGCGTGCATACATGCAAGCGATGTCAGGTGTGTAGGTCTTCCTGTTTTTAGGTGCATACAGACATCCATGCATGTCGATGTCTTATGCGTCTTACCGTGAAAATAAAACAAACGAATTCCATACGTGAGGGGAAAAAAAAGGCAATCTGATAGTGCGTGAAGAAAACGGGCTCCCTGAGTCAGGGTGAAACGACACCCATGCAGTTGGCTACACAGGCGGGGCAAACTGGGAAAGGGCGAGTTGAAGAAGGGCGAATCGGGATGTCCCCCTAACCTCGATCTCTGCTTCCTTGTCCTGCCCTGGAGCAGCAACTCTTAAATTAATCACTCTGCTTTTTTGTCTTTTAGTCTTTTTTTTTTTTTGATGTACGCAAAAAAAGGGGGGGGGGGGGGGGGGGGGGGGGGGGGGGGCGGGAATAAAAGAATGTAAGTGTAGAGGGCTTTAATTTCTGACCTCAGGGTCGTCTATCCGCATATTGTTTCGCGAATTCTATATGTACAGCTGATATCGTGTTTATGGAGTCTCCCGTCACAGTGTTCAGCTCTGATCAAGGACACGAAACCCATTTTGCAGGAGTCTTAAGGTACTCTTACATGAATCGTTTCAATCAGGTAGGAAAGAAGTGGCTGTTAAACCTTGTTTCGAAAGGGTTGTTCTTCATTATACTCTTAAGGCTGTAGGGTCCTTTTTTTTTTTTTTTTTTTTTTTTTTTTTTTTTTTTTTTTTTGCTGCTCCGAAATCGTAACATCTGTCACTTGGGACGTATGAACATAGCCACCAGCCACAAACAATTCTTTATTTTGAGAGAAGACCTGTTTAGTCATCATCGGTTCCCGAAAAAAATGCCAGTGGACCGACCCGTGTCCCAACAAGAAGCGATTGAACCACCCATAGGCCAAGATAATGATTCTGGATATGTTGCCTTATGAATTTGTCCATCATCATTATCATCAGTATCTTTATCATTAGTATTATTATCATCATTGGTGGTGGTGGTGGTGATGGTGGTGGTGGTGTTGCTGCTGCTGCTGCTGCTGTTCTCCTTTTTGTCTTTGTTCCTGTCACTTGTTGTTGTTGTTGTTGTTGTTGTTGTTTGCATGATATGAACTAAATTTGCCACACAGATTTGACCTACAATTTAGAATCAAGCAGATTAGACGTTCTAATTACTTAAGTAATCAATCAAGATCAAATCTTAAATAAGTGTTAGCGAACCGCCAAGAGAAACGTGGACAAATGAGTCACAAGACAAAACACGAAGCGTTTCGACCTCTTAGGTCTTCTTCAGGCAAGACACAAACAAATAGGACAATGAAAATGAACGAGTTTGTCACTTAGCTTAATAATTGCACACATCGATGACGTAAACAAAAATACAAAACAACGAAGGGTAGCAGTCAGTATGAATCAAAATAGATCTAGTTGCAAAGTGAGACGACTGCAGGCTGAAATCTAAACAAATCTTAAATAAATGTTAGAAATCTAAAAAAGATTTGTTTAGATTTCCGCCTGCAGTCGTCTTACTTTACAACCAGTCAAGATCAATTAACATCACACACACACACACACACACACACGCGCGCGCGCGCGCGCGCGCGCACGCACGCACGCACGCAAGCACGCCATGCATCACACACACACACACACACACACACACACCGCTCGCGCGTGCCATTTCGTAACGATCATAAATCTAATGTATGGCACAGAAAGGAATCATTGCAGAGGGATTAATTCGGTGCGGCCCCAAACTACGGATCGTGTGACAGCCCTTTCACTTCGAGGACACAGTCGAAGGCTTATCCAGGGACACTACTCATCACTATATGGCTTAACTTTTAAACCGGAATAACTTCCCTTGCTGAGTTTTGTACTTGTGTTTAGTTACAGTCGCCAGGAACAGCTGGGGACCACTTTTTTTTCCAACTGATAACGTGTTTTGTTTTGTTTTTTAAAAAGGTTAGTGATAACTAAATAAAGCCAGGTCATAAGATCTTTATCTCATTTGGCTTCGCTCGGACGTGAAGTGCAACGTTCCAAAAAGAAGGGAACAAAGGTCGACTAAGAGCTTCATCAGCAACATCGCTGAAAGAATCAGTTTGACCATCACTGCAGGAGAGAATCAGCGAAAAGCAAGAGAAGAAAATGGAAGTTTCGGTTACGAAATACACAGCCAAAACAGGGAAGGCAGCTACACTGGCAGAATATGACGTCTCAACCTCCAAGGTTGGTGCGCACATTGCAAAACTAAGAGAAAAGGACAGCGATGTATATCATGATGTGCAACTCGATCAGCTGCCAGAGTATTTGGACTTGAAAAAGCAAGTTGACAATGAAGTCAGCAAGATGCCCTGGTGGGAAGCGTACGGGATAGACAATGTAACCCACGCTTTTGGAGCGTTTGGGGCAGTGTTGAGCTTTTTCATAATGAAATCAGACTCGATCCCAGTTATCTGCAGCGGAATCGTCCTGCTCGGATGCTGCCACAATATTCTGGCAGTCAAGGGAGGTCATCTAGCAGCTCACCGTGCGGCAGTGCAGTCCGATTCCTTGAATCGTCTGCTGGGATTCTTTTTCTCAGACATCTGCGGCACTTTCCCGTCCGAATCTTCTTATGTTATTCATGTGAAGCAGCACCACGCTTACACCAATATTGTGGGCATCGGGGACTCCAGCACATGGAAAGTGCCCATAGTGCCACCTTACCTCTACATGTTTGTCACTCCCTTTCTGGTTCCAGCAATTACACCCTTTGTTGCTGTTGCATCACTGTGGGGACAGTGGTTGCCTCTTTTGCGATTTCTATTGCTGGCATCTTTTGGCCTGTGGGTAAATTTCACACTCTTTATGCAGGTGTCAGGATTCAGTTTTCTGCAGGCCTTGGCGCTGACTGTGATCAGTCGCGGTGTGCTGTCCGTCCCATACATCCATGTCAATGTATTCCAACACATTGGGCTGCCCATGTACACGCTCAAGGATCGACCCAAGAAAGTGTACCAGATGTCCACAGGTGTCCTCAACCTCTCTCGCAACCCTGTACTTGACCACTGTTTTGGCCACAGTATCATCAGGTAATTTCATTATGTCCAGAGGGTGAAGGGCTTGGGAGGGAAGTCCTTTTTGTTAAAGAATTTGATATGCTGAAGCTTACTGATTCTTTTTCTTCACATTTATTTGACTTTCATGAGTTCCATCAATCTACATCCATGGAAATAATTGAAATTTCCCCCCATGTCTAACCCTTGATCACTATCAAGAAAAATGTCTGCCAGAAGCTATTTTGGTCCTATTTTTCATGTATACTAAAACAAAGCACACACACACACACACACACACACACACACACACACACACACACACACACACACACACTAACACCAACGCTAACACTCCAATGTATCTCCTTCATTTTTCCTGTTACTTAGTAATCTAATGCAAAAACAGCCATTCTGTTCATTGTCTATGTTTATTTTTGCATTGTTCTCTACTGACAGGGAAGATTAGGAGAAAGTGGAGAGGAGAGGGTGGGGAGGCAGAAGAAAGGAGTTATATAAATTTTTGGTATTAGAATACACTTGTGATAAATGTGTGCAAGAGAGAGATAAAGGGAATATGCTTGTGCATCCATGTAAACTGTGTAGACTGGTTTAGTGGCCTGCAGACCAATACAATCCTTGCTAAGCAGCGGTTGCTGAAAAAATAGAGGCTGACAACCCAAACTTACATTTTACACAAGACCTTAATTCTGTTCATTTAAACTGAAGATGTCCACTAAGTATCTACTTCCTCCATAGGTGGTATAAATCCATAGTTGGCAATGATGACTGCAGGCAATTTGTGCAAAACCTGTTGAAGCAAAAGAATAGGTACGCAGTTGAAGTTTAGAGACATGGTCAGCATGGCATTCTCAGTCTCTTGAAGTGTACAATGATGCCCATGTCTACAAAGCTTTAGATTTCCAAGGCTTGTGTCATGTATCTGTTACTGACCGACGTTGGAGATGACCTTGATTTTTGGCAAGAAGGAGAAGATCTTTCATACCACTTCTACAAATTTGTTCGCTCTTTGATTTCACATTTCGGGCTTGCTTTTGGATGATTCTGGAGATACAGAATATCCATAAGAATATCTGGAAGGCACATATCTACATGTAACCTGAAAATGGTCTGGTTGTGGAAGGCAGAATATCCACATGTAACCTGAAAATGGTCTGGTTGTGGAAGGCAGAGTATCCACATGTAACCTGAAAATGGTCTGGTTGTGGAAGGCAGAATATCCACATGTAACCTGAAAATGGTCTGGTTGTGGAAGGCAGAATATCCACATGTAACCTGAAAATGGACTGGTTGTGGAAGACAGAATATTCACATGTAACCTGAAAATGGTCTGCTTGTGGAAGGCAGCATCCACACGTAACCTGAAAATGGTCTGGTTATGGAAGTCAGCATTTACACATGGCCTGAAAATGGACTGTTTGTGTTTTATACATGATCACAACAAAATAGGCTGAATGGACACTTGACCACTCAAGTGGTGTGAATTGCTGTGAACATATTTTTCATGTTTTAAGATGAATGCCAGTAGCGCTGAGGAACATTTAGATGAAAATTATTCAATATTGTTTTAATGGTTATTATTCATTTTTACTATACAAGATATGAAAATGTATTTCTCTCTGTTTTTTGGTTTTTTTTGTTTTGTTTTGTATATTTACTATTTAGACGATTTTTCCATTCTTTGCCTAGTCAGATCATCTCCAACATCTTCAAGACTGCATTTCATAGATGTAAAAATAAATTTCAGATAGTCATTAATGGTGTC
>CM065715.1:14698361-14723361 GCA_033310375.1 Conus canariensis
CTTTTCTCCAGAAAAATCTTGTTTACACTCGCTGTCTTGTTGAAATATATAACATGCTAGTTTTTATGCTGTAATCTAGTGACACCTTGCTGAGGGTCTATGCGTTGAAATGGTTTCTAGCAGTCTGTTCTACTAATGACAGATTTTACTACATTGGCTTTTTCAAAAAATATTGTTCAGATTGAAATGTTTTAAAGATATTTTTAATGCATTATTTTTACACTTGATTCTGAACAATGTAGCACAATGTCCGGCACACTCATTCTAGCCTACTTTTATCCCCCTTAAGGATTTGAATATTCAAATGTATGTGCTCTGAATCAGTTCGTTTCAGGTGTTTTCTTTCACCTTGGTGACAGCCCAGAAAGGGGGCCTGTTTGGTTGCTTGCTGTGCTGAAATGGTACTGAAACGGAGAACCCCCTTTCTGGCACTGCAATCAGCTTTCACATCAAACAAAACAATGCTGGGGCATACAGTCTCTCACAAAGAAGATACCTTCTTTCCATGACGATTTTTTTTTTTTTAAACTGTGTCAGGTTTTGTAATGCACTCACAAAGATTTTCAGAGGGAAGCATGTGAAAGGTATTTTCTCAGCTCTGTCTCTGGAAGATGAGGCTTTACGTAACAGATCACTAAGAAGTGTGATGGTTGGATCAAAACTTTTACCTAAAGATATGATTTGACTATGTACATCATCTGAACGTTTTTCTTTTTTTTTTTTTTTCTCCAGTCTCAATCCTGTGTGGCATTATTCTCATGCGTCTGATTCCAGGTTTTCTATGCACAGCCGCATCAGGTTTTATACACCCAGAACTGCAGTTGCTGAGAGTAATCTGTTTATATTTTCTGTTCTAATGCAAAATGATCAAATGTTCCTTTCCACTCATTTCCCGATGGACCGTCTTTTTTTCATGTCTTTTTGTTTGTTTGTTTGTCCATGACAAGATGATCAAACTTTTTTTTAAACCAAGACAATATTGTTAAACCATGTAAGTATTTCTTCAGTGTGATATAAGTTCAGAATGTATATGTGTGAAATAATTTCAATGCAATAGTCTTTCTGATATTGATTGTGTTTCATAAAGGAAGCTCAAAATTTTTGCAACTTTTTTGACTTTTTTGTCTTTCAAGTGTATGTCACTTTTCATCTTAGGGTGTTTTATGATTTCAGAAAAATAAACATGATAAATGAATATTTGTTTGACCTTGAATCACTATCAGGGTCAAAATTGAAACGATTGATCATTCTTAGCAGATGTTTAAATTTGCGTTTTGTTGTCCAAGATGCATCACAGTTTATCCACACAAAAAAAGAAGAAAAAAGAAAAAAAAAAAAAAAGAAGAAGAAGAAAGAAAAAAAAAAGAAGGAAAGAAAGAACGAATGAAAGAAGGATAAAGAATGAAAGAAAGTAAATAACAATTGTTTTTAGATGATATTTTCAACAACTTTGATCTTTTAAAGCATTAATTTTTTTTTATATTACATTGTGATATGCAAGCTTTTTTGCCACTGATCACTTGGGTAGTTTCTGTAAAAATAAGCACATTTGTTTCAGCGAGTCATATGCTGTTGAGACTTTAAGTTTTAGGCCAACTCATATTACATATGTGACAGTTGAGAGTTAAACACACACAAATTCAGTCAGCTCATGTAAGGAATCAAAATTACTTAATTCTCTACCCCTTCTTGGAGCATTGAGAATAAACAATGAAGGTATATGGGTAAAATGAAGAAGCATAGTTTTCAATGGCCCATGACAGTAACTTTGCAGGGTGCCATGTTGGATGATAGGGAAGTCAGAAATTGCTTTCCACGACTGTGCTACCACAAATCATGCATATCAGGCTAGAGGTATCGTAATCACAGGAGTATTAGTGTTTGTCCCAGAGTATCTGTGTTTGTCCCAGAGTATCGGTGTTTGTCCCAGAGTATCGGTGTATGTCCCAGAGTATCAGTGTTTGTCCCAGAGTATCGGTGTTTGTCCCAGAGTATCGGTGTTTGTCCCAGAGTATCAGTGTTTGTCCCAGAGTATCAGTGTTTGTCCCAGAGTATCCGTGTATGTCCCAGAGTATCCGTGCTTGTCCCAGAGTATCAGTGTTTGTCCCAGAGTATCAGTGTATGTTCCAGAGTATCAGTGTTTGCCCCAGAGTATCAGTGTATGTCCCAGAGTGTCAGTGTATGTCCCAGAGTATCAGTGTTTGTCCAAGAGTATCAGTGTTTGTCCAAGAGTATCCATGAGTTTGTCCCAGAATATCAGTGTTTGTCCCAGAGTATCAGTGTTTGTTTCTGAAATCTAAGGAAAACAGCAGTTTGTCTCAGGAATCCGCATTCCTGTTTCATATTCTTGGGGAAAAAATTCTCAAGATGAATCGGCCTTAACTGGCATCAACCGGTGGCTGAGATTACTGAAACCGTCCGAATGACCCAAACAGTGCAGGATCAGTAAATGCGCATATATATATGCATAGTCCGCCCCAAAAAGTTTTGTGGGACACAAAATGGTATCAAAGCAATGCAAAGACAAGAGGTGTGATTCATATCATGATGGTGAGAATGAATCTGCACAGCTGCATCCAGCCGCAAGATTTTAGAAGCTCCTACCACCAATCTCTTCAGGACATCTATACTTATCAGAAGACCTTTGTTGGCGTTGTACATGGAGTAAACAAAGGCACGCTTTCAGTTTGTTTTTGCTACAGTTGTGATACTTGACATTGAGACATGCCTCCCTGGATATTGGTCCTTGTCCATGGTTTTTAAGAAGTGTGTCCCAAGAAGATGCAGAAGGGGGTGGGCAGCCTTGTAATCAGGTCAAGAAGTAAGAGAGTACAGTTGCGATATAAACCGCTACACAATATATACACATGTGCACACACATACACACACATGCCCATGTATATGCTCAGTTTCTATGCCTGCACACCAGACAAACTGCTCCTGTGCTCGGCCTTTCTCTGCTGTACCTGAAAGGATTATATGCATGCAGATTAGTGACAAGGTTCAAATAAAAAAACAAAAGAATATTCTATACAGAAACATGAATACACCACATCTGTGTGCCTGGTATATGTTTGTTATTAATATCTTTTCATACTTGTGGCATTGTTGTTTGTGATTTTTGCCTTTCTGTGAGTAACGTATTTGTTTGGGGCTTTTTCTTTTTTCTTCTTTTTTTTTCCCCCCTTACCTTGTCATGGTATCACAGAGTTGTGTCCCATTTTTCTGTCATGTGGTTGTGATAGTGAATGCACTTTGAAGGCCTGTTTGGAAAAAAGGAAAAAGGCAAATGACTACATCATTCAAACCATGTTCATTATTGAGAGTCAAGCAAAACTGACTCTGTTTTTGGAAATGTAGTGATTCTATCTGGTTTTAGCCTAGTATTCACAAATCAATGTTGATATTATTGATTTTAATTATATGTGTATATATTTACATGTTTGGAACGTGTAGTAGGGCATTTTCCATTTCTCCATCAGTCTAATCGTAATTGTTGTTCATTTCTGACAATATTAGTTTCATGTTTATGCGCACAAATAACCATTTCTTTACCCTGCATTACTTGTATGATTGAAACAAAAAGGAAGAATAGTAAGGTGTGCGTAATATATGAAAAGAAAGTATATTGGGAGAAAAAATAACAAAGGATGCTTTGAGAAACAATTATAGGAAGTATAACAATATCATCTGTGACCTGCTGAGGTCTTGCAAATCATCAAAAGAGAAAGAATGTATTTAATTTTCAAGACAAAAGCAATACTTTTCTTTTTATCAAGACGCTCTGTTCAAAGAGAAATCAGAATGTCATTCAAGAATGGAACGGGAATACAATGGTGTATTCCCTTCCAATTATTCCCTGTTTAGAGGCAATGCAATACACCAGCTGGTTGCATAATTATAGATAAACAAATAGAGAGATATAACTAATGGTGAATATGTATAGACTAAATACAGATTTGTTCACTTGTTTGGACACATACAAGCCAAACCAGAAATTTTATGTTCTTGACATAATAATAGCCGGAGGTTTAAATTTGGTTTCACAAAACCCAGATGAGGAGCTAAAGCTTTAATTAAAGCAGGTGTCCAGGCTTCGCTAAAACGATGGTGTGCTTCAGGAGTTCTCAGTGTGTTCCCTTTCTGGAGGAACAGTGTAGTCAGTTGACTGGATTGGGGTATGAAAAGCCATGTTTTTCTTTTGTTGAATTATTGAAATAGAAATCAGATGGTATTAACCTGAAACATGTCACAGTCCAAAATAGTTTTAACATTCCAAATAAGTGGTACAAAGGTGACTGAAATATATTGTCACATAAAAGCAAATAATGTACACAAGATTTTAAGAGGACTTGTGCATAGATGTCGAATGGAAAGTGTTGGAGATTATGAAGGAAAATTCTCAGGCTTAATGCTTTTCATACTTGAAATTAGTTGATTGAACTTGATATTATCACCGTCTTTGTTGTCTTTTCATTCAAATGATATTAAATAGTACAGGCTGATTTATTATCATTGCATTTGTTGTCGTTTTATTCAGATGATACTTAATAGTACAGGCTGATTTAGAAAAGGATAGAAAATTATATTACAATCACAGTTGCACAGGCACAGTTTGTTCACAAATGGCTCTGTGCAGTCAGTTGGTGAAGGAAGGTTTGAAATGGCACTGGAAGGATGAAAACGTGCACAAGCTTCTGCACCCTGTTGTATTAAAAAAGTATTGCGGTGTTGTGCAATGTGTTTTTCAGGAATAAATCTTTTACCCAAGCAAATGGTGAAGAAAAAAGAGTGTGTGTCTGTTTCTACTTTTTACATAACAATATACAACAAAATGTATGTCGGCAAAGAACAATTACAACTCATTGTCATTTTTTTTTTCTCATCAGACCAAAGACAGCAAAAACTACTTATTTCAATACCAGATGATTTCAATTCCCGGATGATTTCAAGTTCCCATGCTGTCCTGGCCAAAGGTGCTCTTTCTACCTATAACAAAAGACAGATAATGGCAATTTGTGTGATTTCAGTACCTGCTAAATTTCAAGTATGATTTTTTGTCTCCATGGAGACAGGGTTTGCCCATTTTCCAAACAGATTGCTTAGTTTGAAACATGCATAATTTTACTATAAAAAAAAAAAAGATTTTGTTTCCAGTCTATCTGAAAAGTGGCTAATTTGATTTTTTTTTCATTTTGTTATAAATTTTCGTGTTTGGTCTATACTTTCTTTTTTGAACAGCTTTTGGTGCTTAGATGAATTACACACTTTGCAGATGGTGTGTGTGTGTGTGTGTGTGTTCTAAAAAGAAAGGAAGGAGTTTTACCACTGTCTAGTCACCTGCCACTTGTTTAAATGGGATTGAGACTGATGTTACAGTTGGGGTCAGGTCATCTGCTTTAATTTCAGACAAACTCATGCGTATACACCTCCTCCACCCTTGCCCTTCCATGATCACATGGACATGCTCACACACATACACACATGCACGTGCACACAAGCACATATGCATGCACACGCACGCACACACACACATACACACACACAACATACACACACACGCACACACGAGCACACACACACACACCTTTTCTTAGAAATCAGCTTGGCGGCTGTAGTTTCCATTAAAACCACAAAGTCTGCAATTGGACAGCTATTGTAAGCATATTAATTATTTCTTTGCAAGTGCATTTAATCCTAATTTGTCATTATACAAATCCAGAGGGCGAAATCAGCTCCGACAACACAATGAACCAAGTTCCCTTGTGTTGTGTGGTTTGAAAATTGAAAGTAGACAGTTGCTGACTTTTCCTGCAAATATATTCCAGTTATTCAGATATATCTCCTTATCATAAATGGCTCTAAAACATTTTGAGCAGCAACACAACAGTATGCTACTCAGAAAAGCACATGAAATCTCATATATGTCCAGCAATTAGGAATATACAGTCATTTCCAGCTTTAGTCTTTATCTTTTTGTGAGTGGTTGAACTGAATGCACATGCATTCATTATCAATATCAGAATTTTTCAAAGTAATATGTATGGTTTTTATGTATAGATAGATAGATAGACAGATAGATATGGACAGTACTCTAACATTCTATGAAAATTTGGCATTACCAATTTGTACAAGTCTTGAGAACAGCCAGTCCTATGATTAAGAAGGCAGAATAAAAAAAAATATATATATATATATATATACTTTTGCTGCATTAAAAGCAAGTTAAAATCAAGCTTAAAACCTTTTTAAGGTTTTAAGCTTGATTTTAACTTGCTTTTAATAAAGCAAATGCCGCTCCCACTCTGGTCGAGCACTCTTTTTAATATAACGCTGATCCTCAGTACTACCCTATATATATATATATATATATATATATATATATATATATATATATCCACTGCATTACAAAACAAATTCTGGTTTAATTTTTTTTTTTTTTTTTGCGTAGTTTAACATCTAACAAAGGGAGAGTTTTTTTTAAAGCCAAATTATAGAATTTGCGTGAACAGGATTCCTGATGACTGTAAAACTAGGCTGTACAGAAGATAAAGCACTGCTGCCAGAATGCATATCAATATGATACACAAGATTATGCTGGCCAAAAAGAAAGCTTGCTTTACTTTAATCACTAGTGCAGGCTGTGAGGTATGCTGCTCACTCATAACACTTTGGCAACAAGTGAGAGAAATGTTCATTGGTTTTTTCTTTGTTTGTTTGTTTGTTTTTCTTCAAAGTACAGTCATATTGGGATTGCAAAACACTTTTTGCAATTGTTGAAAACAATGCCCAGTAAAGATATGTGGCCAGATAGTGTCTCAATCTTTGTATGGATGTGTGGAGGAGATAAGCAGTTTTTGTTTGGTTGGTTTTTGTTTGGGGGGCATAAGGGGGTGGGTTGGTTTGCTTTTAATGGCCGAGTGCTCATATCTCGGTCTTCTGGAGAGTTGCACGTGTTGTCTCTGTCTGACTATCTGGGTCGGTGAACTTGAAGATAAACCTGACGGCTACGGTGTGGAACCTTACCTGATAAGCACCGACATTGTTATCCCGATCACTAACCACGTACCTAGACTAACCTGTCACATCATTAGAGAAGGAGTAAAGGGTAGTAGGGTTGCACATGTGACGACCTGATACGCTGTTATCACTCTTGCTCCCTGTTGACTGCACTTGTTGGGTCAAGGGTTGGTAGAGCACCCAGCTGGTTATTAAAATTGTGCGTGCAAATGCGGTTGAGACATGCCCCACATGAAAACTGTCATTTTTCCACAGCCCGTCTTAACGCTTTTTCATTCTGGTGGTAAAAGTGGTTTGTAAGATGAGTCCCTCAGCCCCTTTCTCCCAGGAGAGTTGTGCCACATCGCATAGCGCAAGGGGGACAATGTATGAATGTATGTGATGCCAAGGTCGCCAATGACGGTATCCGGTCCGACGGTCACGTCGCTGCAGTAAACAGCTAAGAGTACGCCTGCACCAGTCGCGCTAAGAATCAGGTGTCCTAAATATCAGATTACTTAAACAGGCATGTTATCTTTTACGCAAGGGGCGTTTGCATCCGTGTAAGAATGCAGGAAGATAAGTTAGTCCAGTCAGTGTTTACAGCTGAGCCGACCACAGAAGCCGCATCAGAGAAAACAAAAACTAAATCAATGAGAACAAAAGCGTTTGATACCTAAATTGTAGCCTACTCTCTAGTGTTGGAAAGATCAGAAGAAAAAGTTCGCCCGACAAATTGATTTGGAGTCCCTTCTTCTAGGCATTGAAGGGATGGAGTGCGGGGTGAAGGGGAAAGAAAAAGATCAGAAGGTGGTGAAGGTCTGGATGGAAAGGCGGAGCAGGGAGCGAGTGAGGCTGTGGTGTGGGGAGGTGGGTTGGTGAACGTTCTGCGTGTTTTGAATCAGAGCAGGCATCATTGAGCACCACCAAAATGACTGTCTGGTGGAATGCCTGAGACACGCTTACTTGTGGTGTAACGTCCATTACTTCACAACACACACACACACACCCCACACACACAACACACACGCATACACACACACACATGCACACACACACACATACCTGCACGCATGCACGCACGCACCACACACACACACACACACACACACACACACACACACACACACATGCACGTGCACACGCGCGCATGATTTGTGTGTAAATAACCACGATAATGAAACTGCGTCATCGGTCGTTACATGATTGACACTGTGGCACAAAGCCGTCCCACATCATCTAGCTTCGTTTTGATATCATGTAAGTTTACGTAAGCTGGCAGACAAAGAAGAAATATGAATAAAATAAGATAAAGTTGTTTGTTTGTTTTTAAAGTCATGCAGACTTATACAGACGAATGGGTTCACTGGAACACTTCACACATTTCGATGATTCACATCACTGCAGCCGACAGACAAACCAGACTGATACAAAAAGCCGCTATAATGGCTGGAATGGAGTATGTCTGTCCTTATGACGTGAAAAAGCTGGACTCGAATGCAAGCAAGGAGAGCAGTAGGGGTGATGTGTGTGAGTGTGTGTGTGCGTGTGCGTGTGTATGCGTGTGTGTGTGTGTGTATGTGTGTGCATGTGTGTGTTGTGTTGTGTTGTGTGTGCGTGTGTGTGTGTGTGTGGTGGGTGTGATGTGTGTGTGTGTGTTTGATGTGCAAAAGTTGGAATGAAAATGCGAGGAGGGAGAGTTCTGGGAGCAGGAAATTCACACAACCCTAGCGTTTCTTCATGTCGACGGTGCAGTACCCCAGTAGGGGACACACTTGAAAACCAACATTCTTCACATTCCGCTCTGGCACCAGTAAGCTTTTCAAGCTTACAAGTTTTAGAATTCTAGTCATTGGGCTACATGAAATAAAAGACACCAGGATCCATGGTTAACCTTAACATTGGCATTTTATCCGCAGTCCATATGTGCTAGTAAAGCTGAAAAAGGCCAGAACAATAAATACTGACAAAGCCGTAACAGAAAGTTACGTTACTGCTGATGACTCAACAAGTGTCATTGCTCATTGGAGGACTGTAAGTGAGAAATAATACTGGATCCTTGTTGAGTTACTGATGATGATTCAACAAGTGTCATTGCTCAAAGGAAGAGCGTAAGCGAGCAATAATACTGGATCCTTGTTATACTGAGAACACACACACACACACACACACACACACACACATACATCACACACACACACACACACACACACACACACACACACACACACACACACACACACAGAGGGAGGGAGTGAAAGAGATAAGAGTATGCCCAAGGGTAAGAGATAAGCAAGAACATGCTTTTTCTCATCAGGGAGTAAAAGGATACAAAGAGAGAGAGAGAGAGAGAATGATGTCCGAGTATGCTGCTGAATTTAACAGCATGTACTTCCTCGGCATTCCTGTGGTCAGTTTGTCAGCGGTTGAATGGTTGGGTGTGATCATCCCCCTCGCGCCCTCCACCACGCCATCATCTTCACCCCGTCCACTCCAGTTGTCAGAATTTTGCTTCGGGTCCCGCCAGCCCCCCTCCCCTCCCCATCCCCTCCCTCTGCGGCTCCCCCTCCCCTGCCCACTTCTGATATTGATGAACTATGCTCTTTAGTTAATACAGGAGTATGGCCAACAATACTTTATTGCAACAGCCCTAAATATAATTCTGGCACCACCTGTCAATATCAATAAACAGCCCCTCCCAGTTGGTGGGAAAGCCCCTTCTTTGTCTCTTATGCCAGCCACTGCTTGCATGCTACCATCTCCTCACTTCCATCCCGACCCTCTTTGTGTGAAGACATAGTTATTTCTCAGTCTCTGTGCAATCTAGCCTTTTCAGTAAATAAAGTGTGTTATAGTCCAGTCATTGTTCTCTCTGGGTGTACAACACAAAACAATATCATCACACCCTCACCCCCATCTAATCATCAGTCAGTCTTTGGCAATGTCACACTGAGGACAGACAGTGGAAAGAAAACAAAGGGGTGGGGGGTGATGTGGGATTATGGGTCGGGCAGATCTTGTAGCTAAAATGTTAGTGTAGTCTAAATGAAGGACAAAACCCCACCGCACATACACTCGGATCATGTAAAACACTACACTACACTACAACTACACTACACTACACTACACTACACTACTCACACTGCACTACACTACTACCACACAACTACACTACACCACCTACACTACACTACACCACACTACACTACACTGCACTGCACTGCACTACACCACACTACACAACACTACACTACAGAGAGAGAGAGAGAGAGAGAGAGAGCAGCCATAAAAGTACAGGAGCCGAAGTTGCCAGATTAAAAAATGGACCCAATATGCCTGTCAACCTTCTCTACATCAGAGTGCGCCTGCACCATTAATTCTTTATCGTGGCATAAGATTAAAACCACACACACACCACACACACACACACACACATGCTTGCTAGGCAGGCTACTACCCGTGAATTTTGAGATCAAGTGCTGCTTTTATCCTCTGTGTGTGTGTGTGTGTGTGTGTGTGTGTTTTGTGAAGTTTTAATAACCAGGCATGTGTGCGTGCATACATGCAAGTGATGTCAGGTGTGTAGGTCTTCCTGTTTTTAGGTGCATACAGACATCCATGCATGTCGATGTCTTATGCGTCTTACCGTGAAAATAAAACAAACGAATTCCATACGTGAGGGGAAAAAAAGGCAATCTGATAGTGCGTGAAGAAAACGGGCTCCCTGTGTCAGGGTGAAACGACACCCATGCAGTTGGCTACACAGGCGGGGCAAACTGGGAAAGGGCGAGTTGAAGAAGGGCGAATCGGGATGTCCCCCTAACCTCGATCTCTGCTTCCTTGTCCTGCCCTGGAGCAGCAACTCTTAAATTAAACACTCTGCTTTTTTGTCTTTTTTTTTTTTTTTTTTGATGCACGCAAAAAAAAAAGGGGTGGGGGTGGGTGGGTGGGGTGGGAATAAAAGAATGTAAGTGTAGAGGGCTTTAATTTCTGACCTCAGGGTCGTCTATCCGCATATTGTTTCGCGAATTCCATATGTACAGCTGATATCGTGTTTATGGAGTCTCCCGTCACAGTGTTCAGCTCTGATCAAGGACACGAAACCCATTTTGCAGGAGTCTTAAGGTACTCTTACATGAATCATTTCAATCAGGTAGGAAAGAACGGGTCGTTCTTCATTACACTCTGAAGGTTGTAGGGTCCATTTCTAATTGATTTTGTTTTTGCACCGAAATCGTAACATACGTCACTTTGACGTATGAACATAGCCACCAGCCGACAAGAAATCCTTTATTTTGAAAGACCTGTTTAGTCATCATCGGTTCCCGAAAAAGTGCCAGTGGACCCGTGTCATAAAAAGAAGCTATTGAACCATCCATAGGCCAAGATAATGATTCTGGATATGTTGCCTTATGAATTTGTCCATCATCATTATCATCAGTATCTTTATCATTAGTATTATTATCATCATTGGTGGTGGTGATGATGGTGGTGGTGTTGCTGCTGCTGCTGTTCTCCTTTTTGTCTTTGTTCCTGTCACTTGTTGTTGTTGTTGCTGTTGTTGTTTGCATGATATGAACTAAATTTGTCACACGGATTTGACCTACAATTTAGAATCAAGCAGATTAGACGTTCTAATTACTTAAGTAATCAGTCAAGATCAAATCTTAAATAAGTGTTAGCGAACCGCCAAGAGAAACGTGGACAAACGAGTCACAAGACAAAACACGAAGCGTTTCGACCTCTTAGGTCTTCTTCAGGCAAGACACAAACAAATAGGACAATGAAAATGAACGAGTTTGTCACTTAGCTTAATAATTGCGCACATCGATGACGTAAACAAAAATACAAAACAACGAAGGGTAGCAGTCAGTATGAATCAAAATAGATCTAGTTGCAAAGTGAGATGACTGCAGGCTGAAATCTAAACAAATCTTAAATAAATGTTAGAAATCTAAACAAGATTTGTTTAGGCCTGCAGTCGTCTCACTTTACAACCAGTCAAGATCAATTAACACCACACACACACACACACACACACTGAATGGGCGATCGTACTGCTCGGGCATGTGCAAAAAAATCTTTTAAATCCAAGGATATTCCCATTCTTTTAAGTTTACAAGAAGGTTACTCTCTATTACAAAAAACATCTTTTGAAAATTTTGAAAGATATATAAAGACTACATGCTTCCCAAAGTACATAAGCCTAATTCTTCAACAAAGTGTTGTCTAAACGCTCGATCACAAAATTTTTCAAAAAAGAATTAATCAATAGATTATACATTTTATCAAAAAAATTTCAATAAACACCCAAAACACCGCAAAAAAAAATTGTTTCACTGTTTTACAGACTTAAGTTAAATGCTTTCAAACCAAGTTCATAAAAAAAACATTCAATGTGTATGCAGGGCTGTTGATAGTTGTACAACAACACATATTTTTACTTTTGTCCTTATTTTGAATCAGCTCTATCAAAATTAAGAAAAGATGAATCTAAATGCATTTTCCAAGAACCTGTATTTCTTTTGAACTTTGTTCAGAACTTAATATAAGTCCAGTGGGCTCGGTTTTATGATTTCTGCGTATATTAGACTGTTTTGTTTTGACTATTGCAGTTTGATTTGTTAATGTTGCTTTTTGCTAAGGATTGTTCTTATGTAGTATTTCCACTAATATTCAACACACACAGGCGCACACACACAACACAGCCACCACACACACACACACACACACAACACACACACACCCACACACACACACCACACACACACACAACGACAACACCACCACCAGCACACGCACGCATCGCATAACTACAAACTCATACACATATACAAGTAACGCTCACTTCCTGTCTAATATCACTTTAAAGTGAAAAGACGTTAAATCGAAGAAGAGAAGAACAACAACAACAACAAACACACACACACACACACACACACACACACACACACACACACACCGCTCGCGCGTTTCCATTTCATAACGATCATACATCTAATGTATGGCATAGAAAGGAATCATTGCAGAGGGATTAATTCGGTGCGGCCCCAAACTACGGATCGTGTGACAGCCCTTTCACTTCGAGGACCCACTTGAAGGCTTATCCAGGGACACTATTCATCACTGTATGGCTTAACTTTTAAACCGGAATAACTTCCCTTGTTGAGCTTTGTACTTGTGTTCAGTTACAGTCGCCAGGAACAGCTGGGGACCACTTTTTTTTTTTTTTTTTTAACTGATGACTTGTTTTGGGTTTTTTTTTGTTTTTTTTTTAAAGGTTAGTGAAAACTACATAAAGCCAGGTCATAAGATCTTTGTCTCATTTGGCTTCGCTTGGACGTGAAGTGATTTGCAACGTTCCAAAAAAAAAGGGAAAAAAGGTCGACTAAGAGCTTCATCAGCAACATCGCTGAAAGAATCCGTCTGGTTTGACCATCACTGCAGGAGAGAATCAGCGAAAAGCAAGGGAAGTAGAGGTATAAAGAAAATGGAGGTTTCGGCTACGAAATTCACAGCCAAAACAGGGAAGGCAGCTACATTGGCAGAATATGACGTCTCAACTTCCAAGGTTGGTGCGCACATTGCAAAACTGAGAGAAAAGGACAGCGATGTATATCATGATGTGCAACTCGATCAGCTGCCGGAGTATTTGGACTTGAAAAAGCAAGTTGACAATGAAGTCAGCAAGATGTCCTGGTGGGAAGCATACGGGATAGACAATGTAACCCACGCTTTTGGAGTGTTTGGGGCAGTGTTGAGCTTTTTCATAATGAAATCAGACTCGATCCCAGTTATCTGCAGCGGAATCGTCCTGCTTGGGTGCTGCCACAGTATTCTGGCAGCCAAGGGAGGTCACCTAGCAGCTCACCGTGCGGCAGTGCAGTCCGATTCCTTGAATCGTCTGCTGGGATTCTTTTTCTCAGACATCTGCGGCACTTTCCCGTCCGAGTCAGCTTATGTTATTCATGTGAAGCAGCACCACGCTTACACCAATATTGTGGGCATCGGGGACTCCAGCACATGGAAAGTGCCCATAGTGCCACCTTACCTCTACATGTTTGTCACTCCCTTTCTGGTTCCAGCAATTACACCCTTTGTTGCTGTTGCATCACTGTGGGGACAGTGGTTGTCTCTTTTGCGATTTCTGTTGCTGGCATCTTTTGGCCTGTGGGTAAATTTCACACTCTTTATGCAGGTGTCAGGATTCAGTTTTCTGCAGGCCTTGGCACTGACTGTGATCAGTCGCGGTGTGCTGTCCCGTCCCATACATCCATGTCAATGTATTCCAACACATTGGGCTGCCCATGTAACGCTCAAGGATCGACCCAAGAAAGTGTACCAGATGTCCACAGGTGTCCTCAACCTCTCTCGCACCCTGTACTTGACCACTGTTTTGGCCACAGTATTGTCAGGTAATTTCGTTATGTCCAGAGGGTGAAGGGCTTGGGAGGGAAGTCCTTTTTGTTCAAGAATTTGATGTGCTGAAGCTTACTGACTCTTTTTCTTCACGTTTATTTGACTTTCATGAGTTCCATCAATCTACATCCATGGAAATAATTGAAATTTCCCCCATGTCTAACCCTTGATCACTATCAAGAAAAACGTCTGCCAGAAGCTATTTTGATCATATTTTACATGTATACTAAAACAAAGTAAACACACACACACACACACACACACACACACACACAACACTAACAACACCAACGCTAACACTCCAATGTATCTCCTTCATTTTTCCTGTTACTTAGTAATCTAATGCAAAAACATTCCAACTTTTAGTATCAGAAACAGCCATTCTGTTCATTGTCTATGTTTATCTTTGCATTGTTCTCTACTGACAGGGAAGATTAGGAGAAAGTGGAGAGGAAGGGTGGGGAGGCAGAAGAAAGGAGTTATGTAAATTTTTCATATTAGAATACACTTGTGATAAATGTGTGCAAGACAGAGATAAAGGGAATATGTTTGTGCATCCATGTAAACTGTGTAGACTGGTTTAGTGGCCTGCAGACCAATACAATCCTTGCTAAGCAGCGGTTGCTGAAAAAATAGAGGCTGACAACCCAAACTTACATTTTACACAAGACCTTAATTCTATTCATTTAAACTGAAGATGTCTACTAAGTATCTACTCCCTCCATAGGTGGTAAAAATCCATAGTTGGCAATGATGACTGCAGGCAATTTGTGCAAAACCTGTTGAAGCAAAAGAATAGGTACGCAGTTGAAGTTTAGAGACATGGTCAGCATGGCATTCTCAGTCTCTTGAAGTATACATGATGCCCATGTCTACAAAAGCTTTAGATTTCCAAGGCTTGTGTCATGTATCTGTTACTGGCCGACGTTGGAGATGACCTTGATTTTTGGCAAGAAGGAGAAGATCTTTCATACCACTTCTACAAATTTGTTCACTCTTTGATTTCACATTTCGGGCTTGCTTTGGGATGATTCTGGAGATACAGAATATCCATAAGAATATCTGGAAGGCAGAATATCCACATGTAACCTGAAAATGGTCTGGTTGTGGAAGGCAGAATATCCATATGTAACCTGAAAATGGTCTGGTTGTGGAAGGCAGAATATCCACATGTAACCTGAAAATGGACTGGTTGTGGAAGACAGAATATCCACATGTAACCTGAAAATGGTCTGCTTGTGGAAGGCAGCATCCACACGTAAGCTGAAAATGGTCTGCTTGTGGAAGTCAGCATTTACACATGGCCTGAAAATGGACTGTTTGCGTTTTATACGTCACAACAAAATAGGCTGAATGGACATTTGACCACTCAAGTGGTGTGAATTGCTGTGAACATATTTTTCATGTTGTAAGATGAATGAAGTAGTGGCATTGCCAGTAGTGCTGAGGAACATTTAGATGAAAATTATTCAATATTGTTTTAATGGTTATTATTCTTTTTACTATACAAGATATGAAAATGCATTTCTATCTGGGTTTTTTTTTTTTTTTTTTTTGTATATTTACTATTTAGACGATTTTTCCATTCCTTGCCTAGTCAGATCATCTCCAACATCTTCAAGAGTGCTTTTCATAGATGTAAAAATAAATTTCAGATAGTCATTAATGGTGTCAGGGTGATTTGCTCAGTGTGTGTGTGTGTGTGTGTGTGTGTTGTAACAGCGAGTGCAAGAGGGGGAAAGAGAGAGAGAGTGATGTGTGTTCTTGATGTGCAACTGCAATTCAAAGAGGAAGAAAGATAATTGGTTTCCTATCTCGTTGAGACAATATCCAATTGTTTTTGCTCTCACCCAATAAATAAAAACTTGTGTAATTTCACAGATTCTCAGCAGTGTATGCTGATGATGTGGATATGTTTATTTCTTTACTTTTCATTCGTTTTATCTGGAATATGCTTTCAGAATTTTTTTTTTAATCTTGCCAGAACAGAGGGGGATGAGGGGGGGGGGGGGGGGGGGGATTACAATTCCCATGAAAACATTCTCATCTGTATCCCACATTCCTACTTCACCTTCCTTTCCCAACGCACCTGCCTACACCCGGGAGCATAGGTCTACCCAGTATCACATGAGCAACATGTCACATGAAGTGACGTAACAAGCAGGCCTTGCACCCAAGTATAAACTTGGCCTTTTATTGCCTGAGTCAAGGAAACTGAGAAAAGACTGATAACCTGTTTCAGTTGGAAATGATTATTTGTGTCAGTTGGCATTGTTTTACCTGTTGTGTTCGAGCTGTCCTGATAATGTGCAATGTTTATGGAAACTTTTATTTTTCCTGTATTGTGAAGCGCTCTGAGGATGTCTTCTTCTCTCATCGAAGAGCGCTATATAAGCTCGATTTATTATTATTATTATTATAAGTTGAAATCTTTCTTGACTTGGCCAGCACTACTAGCAACAGTGTTTGCTGGGGAATATGTTTTTTGCTCTTCTTCTTCCTATTCTTGCATCACTTTTAGTTTTCATCAAGAAGGCATCACCCTGCGTGGAACAGTCCATATGCTATATTACATCTCCCATGAATTACAAAGTTCAGGGTTCACAGCTAAATAGATGTGGAAAGGTTGGGAAGGAGGCTGTCATGGACAAGTCTTGGCAGATGCCTGACTTACTCATGGACACATTATTCTGGTTAAATCTTGAATACTGACAAGGTCTACTCTGCACCACTACTATTTGTGTGTGTGTGCATGTGTGTGTGTGTGTGTGTGTGTCTGCACCACCACTATTTGTGTGTGTGTGCGTGTGTGCGTGTGTGTGTGACATCATATGTGACAAACAACAGGAACAAAATAGAATTTAGATTTGACCAACAACGGTTTTTCTCTCTTTATTTTGGATACCCTCTCTTCTTCTGGGTCTGTCCAGTTTTTACTGTTTCATACACTATCCTCAGTGTCTGGTTCAGGCTTACCCTGAAAAAGAAACTATCATCAGTTTATATGATTTGTGTGATACAGACGGTAACTTGGATATCATTTCATGATATGTGTTGCTTCAAATTTTGAATATTCCTAGAACTGCTGTTAAAATAAAGACTAAAATAAAGCCACATGAGGTAATCTGAAGTTCAAGAGATATCCAGAAAAACACATCGAGATCTCAGGACAGAGATTTCTTTTTTTCATTGGTATGTTTAACAGAAGGTCAAGGAATTATAAGTGAAAGCATTCTGCTAGTTCGTTTCAACAGGCTGGCTTGATCTGACCTGATGTGTGTGTGTGTGTGTGTGTGTGTGTGTGTGTGTGTGTGTTGTGTGCGCGCGCGCACGCGTGAGCATGTGTGCATGCATGTGTTTCATTCTCATAAAACCTGACTTTATGAATCTCTGATTTCAGTGCTCACATTGAGCACCACCTGTTTCCTCGGCTGTCGGACCAGCAGTGCCTGCGTGTGAAGCCGGTGGTACGCCGATTCCTGACGGCACACAACATGGCCTACAATGAAGCCAACTACATGGACCGGGTGAAAGTCTTCCTCAGCAAATACCCAGAGCTCATGGTGTATGCACCCCCCATTTCTCATTTTGTTGGCCTTCAGTGACGAGACTTTAAATGAACGAGTCTGATGTCATCACTTGTCGGATTCAGGCGGTTTTTGTGGGTTTAGATGATGTTCTTTTAATACTTGCTTAAAGTACTTCACACATACCTGCTACCTGCCCCCATGCCTGTTCCCATTCCTCTCTCAGTGGAGATGGTGGAAGTCTTTCGGTATTCATTATATTTCTGCCTTCTGGAAATTCTGTGCTGATGATTTCCTCTTTTTTGTCTTTTTTAATTTTTATTTGTTCTTGCCTTGTCTATTTTATTTTTTATGTGCTGTTTTTCTATTTTGTTGTCCATTGTTTTCTGCCATTTTGGTCCGTTCAAGTACCTTTTTTCAAGAAAAATCTTGTTTACACTTGATGTCTTGTTAAAATATATAACATGCTAGTTTTTATGTTGTAATCTAGTGACAGCTTACTGAGAGTCTATGCGTTGAAATGGTTTCAAGCAGTCTGTTCTACTAATGACAGATTTTACTACATTGGCTTTTAAAAAAAAATATTGTTCAGATTGAAATGTTTTAAAGATATTTTTAATGCATTATTTTTACATTTGATTCTGAACAATGTAGCACAATGTCCAGCACACTCATTCTAGCCTACTTTTTTTCCCCCTTAAGGATTTGAATATTCAAATGTATGTGCTCTGAATCAGTTCGTTTCAGGTGTTTTCTTTCACCTTGGTGACAGCCCAGAAAGGGGGCCTGTTTGGTTGCTTGCTGTGCTGAAATGGAACTGAAACAGAGAACCCCTTTTCCAGCACTGCAATCAGCTTTCACATCAAACAAAACAATGCTGGGGTATACAGTCTCTCAAAGAACATACCTTCATTCCATGACGATTTTTTTTTTTAAACTGTGTCAGGTTTTGTAATGCACTCACAAAGATTTTCAGAGGGAAGCGTGTGAAAGGTATTTTCTCAGCTCTGTCTCTGGAAGATGAGGCTTTACGTAACAGATCACTAAGAAGTGTGATGGTTGGATCAAAACTTTTACCTAAAGCTATGATTTGACTATGTACATCGTCTGAACGTTTTTCTTTTTTTTTTTCTCAGTCTCAATCCTGTGTGGCATTATTCTCATGCGTCTGATTCCAGGTTTTCTATGCACAGCCGCATCAAGTTTCATACACCCAGAACTGCAGTTGCTGAGAGTAATCTATTTCTATTTTCTGTTCTAATGCAAAATGATCAAATGTTCCTTTCCACTCATTTCCAGATGGACCATCTTTTTTTGATGTCTCCTTGTTTGTTTGTTTGTCCATGACAAGATGATCAAACTTTCTTTAAACCAAGACAACATTGTCAAACCATGTAAGTATTTCTTCAGTGTGATATTAGTTCAGAATGTACATGTGTGAAATAATTTCAGTGCAATAGTCTTTCTGATATTATTGTGTTTCATAAAGGAAGCTTAAAATTTTTGCAACTTTTTTGACTTTTTTGTCTTTCAAGTGTATGTCACTTTTCATCTTAGGGTGTTTTATGATTTCAGAAAAATAAACATGATTACTGAATATTTGTTTGACCTTGAATCACTATCAGGGTCAAAATTGAAATGATTGATCATTCTTAGCAGATGTTTAAATTTGCATTTTGTTGTCCAAGATGCATCACAGTTTATCAAAACAAAACAAAAAGAAAAAAAAAAAAAAAGAAGAAAGAAAAAAAAAAAAAAGAAGGAAAGAAAGAATGAATGAAAGAAGGATAAAGAATGAAAGAAAGTAAATAACAATTGTTTTTAGATGATATTTCCAACAACTTTGATCTTTTAAAGCATTAATTTTTTTATATTACATTGTGATATGCAAGCTTTTTTGCCACTGATCACTTGGATAGTTTCTGTAAAAATAAGCACATTTTTTTCAACGAGTCATTGCAGTTGAAACTTTAAGTTTTAGGCCGACTCAGATTACATATGTAACAGTTGAGAGTTAAACATACACACACACATTCAGTCAGCTCATGTAAGGAATCAAAATCACTTAATTCTCTACCCCTTCTTGGAGCATTGAGAATAAACAATGAAGGTATATGGGTAAAATGAAGAAGCATAGTTTTCAACGGCCCATGACAATAGCTTGGCGGGGTGCCATGTTGGATGATAAGGAAGTCTGAAATTGATCTGCATGGCTGTGTTACCACAAGTCTTGCGCATCAGGCTAGAGGTATTGTAATCACAGGAGTATCAGTGTTTGTCCCAGAGTATCCGTGTTTGTCCCAGAGTATCTGTGTTTGTCCCGGAGTATCGGTGTATGTCCCAGAGTATCAGTTTTTGTCCCAGAGTATCAAAGTTTGTCCCAAAGTATCGGTGTATGTCCCAGAGTATCAGAGTTTGTCCCAGAGTATCAGTGTTCGTCCCAGAGTATCCGTGTTTGTCCCAGAGTATCAGTATTTGTCCCAGAGTATCAGTGTATGTTCCAGAGTATCAGTGTTTGCCCCAGAGTATCAGTGTATGTCCCAGAGTGTCAGTATATGTCCCAGAGTATCCGTGTTTGTCCCAGAGTATCAGTGTATGTTCCAGAGTATCAGTGTTTGCCCCAGAGTATCAGTGTATGTCCCAGAGTATCGGTGTTTGTCCCAGAGTATCCGTGTTTGTCCAAGAGTATCAGTGTTTGTCCAAGAGTATCCATGAGTTTGTCCCAGAATATCAGTGTTTGTCCCAGAGTATCAGTGTTTGTCTCTGAAATCAAAGGAAAACGGCAGTTTGTCCCAGGAATCCGCATTCCTGTTTCATATTCTTGGGGAAAAAATTCTCAAGATGAATCGGCCTTAACTGGCATTGACTGGTGGCTGAGATTACTGAAACTGTCCGAATGACCCAAACGGTGCAGGATCAATAAATGCGCATATGCATAGTCTGCCCCAAAAAGTTTTGTGGGACGCAAAATGGTATTAAAGCACAGCAAAGACAAGAGGTGTGAATCATGTCATGATGGTGAGAATGAATCTGCACAGCTGCATCCAGCCGCAAGATGTTAGAAGCTCCTACCACCAGTCTCTTCAGGACATCTATACTTATCAGAAGACCTTTGTTGGAGTTGTACATGGAGTAAACGAAGGCACGCATTCAGTTTGTTTTCGTGACAGTTGTGATACTTGACATCGAGACGTACCTCCCTGGATATTGGTCCTTGTCCATGGTTTTTAAGAAGTGTGTCCCAGGAAGAAGCAGAAGGGGGTGGGCCGCAAGCCTTGTAATCAGTTCAAGAAGTAGAGAGTACAGTTGCAATATAAACCGCTACATAATATATACACATGTACACACACATACACACACATGCCCATGTACATGCACAATTTCTATGCCTGCACACCAGACAAACTGCTCCTGTGCTCAGCCTTTCTCCGCTGCGCCTGAAAAGAAGATATGTGCATGGAGATAAGTGATAAGGTTTGAATAAAAGAATGTTCTATACAGAAAGATGAATACGCCACATCTGTGTGCCTGGTTTCATGCTTATTTATCTCTTCATACCTGTGGCATTGTTGTTTGTGATTTTTGCCTTTCTGTGAGTAAAATATTTCTTTGGGGCTCCTTTTTTTTGTTTTTCCCCTTACCTTGTCGTGGTATCACAGAGTTGTGTCCCATTTTTCTGTCATGTGGTTGTGATAGTGTATGCACTTTGAAGGCCTGTTTGGAAAAAAGGAAAAAAGGCAAATGACTACATCATTCAAACCATGTTCATTATTGAGAGTCAAGCAAAACTGACTCTGTTTTTGGAAATGTAGTGATTCTATCTGGTTTTAGCCTAGTATTCACAAATCAATGTTGATATTATTGATTTTAATTATATGTGTATATATTTACATGTTTGGAACGTGTAGTAGGGCATTTTCCATTTCTCCATCAGTCTAATCATAATTGTTGTTCATTTCTGACAATATTAGTTTCATGTTTATGCGCATAAATAACCATTTCTTTATCCTGCATTACTTGTATCATTGAAAAAAAAAAAAAAAGGAAGAATAGTAAGGTGTGCGTAATATATGAAAAGAAAATATATTGGGAGAAAAAATAACAAAGGATGCTTTGAGAAACAATTATAGGAAGTATAACAATATCATCTGTGACCTGCTGAGGTCTTGCAAATCATCAAAAGAGAAAGAATGTATTTAATTTTCAAGACAAAAGCAATACTTTTCTTTTTATCAAGACGCTCTGTTCAAAGAGAAATCAGAATGTCATTCAAGAATGGAACGGGAATACAATGGTGTATTCCCTTCCAATAATTCCCTGTTTAGAGGCAATGCAATACACCAGGCTGGTTGCATAATTATAGATATAGATGAACAAATAGAGAGATATAACTAATGGTGAGTATGTATAGACTAAATACAGATTTGTTCACTTGTTTGGACACATACAAGCCAAACCAGAAATTTTATGTTCTTGACATAATAATAGCCGGAGGTTTGAATTTGGTTTCACAAAACCCAGATGAGGAGCTAAAGCTTTAATTGAAACAGGTGTCCAGGCTTCGCTAAAACGATGGTGTGCTTCAGGAGTTCTCAGTGTGTTCCCTTTCTGGAGGAACAGCGTAGTCAGCTGACTGGATTGGGGTATGAAAAGCCATGTTTTTCTTTTGTTGAATTATTGAAATAGAAATCAGATGGTGTCAACCTGAAACATGTCACAGTCCAAAATAGTTTTAACATTCCAAGTAAGTGGCACAAAGATGACTGAAATATATTGTCACATAAAAGCAAATAATATACACAAGATTTTAAGAGGGCTTGTGCATAGACATTGAATGGAAAGTGTTGGCGATTGTGAAGGAAAATTCTCAGGCTTAATGCTTTTCATACTTGAAATTAGTTGATTGAACTTGATGTTATCACCGTCTTTGTTGTCTTTTCATTCAAATGATGTTAAATAGTACAGGCTGATTTATTATCATTGCCTTTGTTGTCGTTTTATTCAGATGATACTTAATAGTACAGGCTGATTTAGAAAAGGATAGAAAATTGTATTACAATCACAGTTGCACAGGCACAGTTTGTTCACAAATGGCTCTGTGCAGTCAGTTGGTGAAGGAAGGTTTGAAATGGCACTGGAAGGATGAAAACGTGCACAAGCTTCTGCACCCTGTTGTATTAAAAAGTATTGCGGTGTTGTGCAATGTGTTTTTCAGGAATAAATCTTTTACCCAAGCAAATGGTGAAGAGAAAAGAGTGTGTGTCTGATTCTACTTTTTACATAACAATATGCAACAAAATGTATGTCAGCAAAGAACAATTACAGCTCATAGTCATTTTTTTCCCATCAGAGCAAAGACAGCGAAAGTACTTATTTCAATACAGATGATTTCAATTCCCGGATGATTTCAAGTTCCCATGCTGCCCTGGCCAAAGGTGCTTTTTCTACCTATAACAAAAGACAGATAATGGCAATTTGTGTGATTTCAGTAGCTGCTAAATTTCAAGTATGATTTTTGTCTCCATGGAGACAGGGTTTGCCCATTTTCCAAACAGATTTCTTAGTTTGAAACATGCATAATTATACTAAAAAAAAAAAAAAAGATTTTGTTTCCAATCTATCTGAAAATTGGCTAGTTTGATTTTTTTTTTTCATTTTGTTATAAATTTTCGTGTTTGGTCTATATTTTCTTTTTTGAACAGCTTTTGGTGCTTAGATGTATTACACACTTTGCAGGTGGTGTGCGTGTGTGTGTGTGTGTGTGATCTAAAAAGAAAGGAAGGAGTTTTACCACTGTCTAGTCACCTGCCTCTTGTTTAAATGGGATTGAGACTGATGTTACAGTTGGGGTCAGGTCATCTGCTTTAATTTCAAACTCATGTGTATACACCTCCTCCACCCTTGCCCTTCCATGATCACATGAACATGCTCACACACATACACACATGCACGTGCGCACAAGCACATATGCATGCACACACACACACACACACACACACACACACACACACACACACACACACACCTTTTCTTAGAAATCAGTTTGGCGGCTGTAGTTTCCATTAAAACCACAAAGTCTGCAATTGGACAGCTATTGTAAGCATATTAATTATTTCTTTGCAAGTGCATTTAATCCTAATTGTCATTATACAAATCCAGAGGGCGAAATCAGCTCCGACAACGCAACGAACCAAGTTCCCTTGTGTTGTGTGGTTTGAAAATTGAAAGTAGACAGTTACTGACTTTTCCTGCATATATATTCCAGTTATTCAGATATATCTCCTCATCATAAATGGCTCCAAAACATTTTGAGCAGAACACAACAGTATGCTACTCAGAAAGCACATGAAATCTCATATATGTCCAGCAATTAGGAATATACAGTCATTTCCAGCTTTAGTCTTTATCTTTTTGTGAGTGGTTGAACTGAATGCACATGCATTCATTATCAATATCAGAATTTTTCAAAGTAATATGTATGGTTTTTATGTATATATATATATATATCTATATATATCTATCTATTATATATATATAATAGATAGATAGATATAGACAGTACTCTAACATTCTATGAAAATTTGGCATTACCAATTTGGACAAGTCTTGAGAACAGCCAGTCCTATGTTTAAGAAGGCAGAATAGAAGAAAAAAAAATATATATACACTGCACTACAAAACAAATTCTGGTTTAATGTTTTTTTGCGTAGTATAACATCTAACAAAGGGAGAGTTTTTTTTAAAGCCAAATTATAGAATTTGCGTGAACAGGATTCCTGATGACTGTAAAACTAGGCTGTACAGAAGATAAAGCACTGCTGCCAGAATGCATATCAATATGATACGCAAGATTATGCTGGCCAAAAAGAAAGCTTGCTTTACTTTAATCACTAGTGCAGGCTGTGAGGTATGCTGCTCACTCATAACACTTTGGCAACAAGTGAGAGAAATGTTCATTGTTTTTTCTTTGTTTTTTTTTCTTCTTCAAAGTACAGTCATATTGGGATTGCAAAACACTTTTTTATATTTATAGTATGGTGAAGAGAAAATCTGCA
>CM065715.1:14728361-14758361 GCA_033310375.1 Conus canariensis
ACAGATTTAAGCAAACATGGTTTTTTTCATCCGGCCCTTGCCCTGCTAAGGGACTAACTAAGCATGACTAGCGACTAAAACTTACAACACTTTTAACAAACACACAAACCTTCACAAATGCATTAAAAAGTTGATGAGTTGTTCCTCCATTAACATTGAGGCGTAGATGAATTTAAAGTAAAAAAAAGAGAAAAATTTAAAACAACAAACAAGAATAAAGAGATCGACTACAAAGAAGAAAAAACTCATCACACACAGACAGAAGAAGCGATCCTTCTGTTGTTAGAGAGAGAGAGAGAGAGAGAGAGAGAGAGAGAGAGAGAGAGAGAGAGATTTCTCTGCAAGTTAAAGCAAGGAAAGGCAAATTTCAAAGGGGAGGGTCTTCATTGTAGTATATTGCATTAAAAAGACATTTTGTTGACACGAAACTGTAGACAGCGCATTTGGAATAGAAATTAAAGGTAATTTTTGGTGTGCATAATCTGCCAGTTGTCTTATGCAAATAAAACGGAACAGAGTAAAAGGTTAATTGTTACTTCTACTAAACTGTGGAGAAGAAAATAATTGTCGGCTTAAGTTTGAAAACGCACCATTTCCTGTTCCTGTCGTTCCAGAGGACCGGCTCTTTGTTAAGTGTGATCGACTCGCTGGCCTTTTCAGTTCACAAAACTATAGAGGTATGCATTTGTTTGTTTAAGGTCTATATCACATTCACCTCCGTTAAGAGAAGATAATCTGCTGACCGGAGGAAGCTTTAGGAATCATTCATTGAGCTTCTCTCCCTCTGTGCTGTTTGCCCACTTTCATCATCATCATCAGCAGCATCCGTCGAGTGTCCACAATCATCAGGTTGATTATTCTGACACTTTTGGGAGGTTGACGCAAAAAAAAACAAAAACAAAAAAAAAGAAAAAAGAAAAAAACAAACAAAAACCCTTTTTACTGCAGGAGGCAGCTAGCTCTTGACCTGAATAGGACAAGAGTCTCTGTTGTCACAGCAGCCTCTGTTAAGTTGTTGTTTCACTCCTGGATGGCAGGTGGCAGGAACGAGTTTAATCTACAGTCTCATACACACAGGAGGCGGTTCAGCTGTTGGGAGTGCAGTCTTCTGTCACGTGAAGTTGCAGCTCTGAGTTTTGATTTTCCATCAGACAAGGCCTTTCCAAACTCCACATGTACTAAGTTCTGTCTGATCTTGTAGAGCATGGCGAGCCATGCAACCTTTCTCCGGTTTTGCAGTGATGTCCAACCTAACTCATTGATCATTTGTGAACACTTGCATGTTCGGTGGTATTTGTTGTTGACAAAACGGGCTGCTCTTCTTTGCACTGCCTCAATAGCGGTGATGTGGTCTTTTATGGGTCCCAGACTGTTCACGCATATTCCAGGACTGGGCGCACCAGTGCTTTGTAAGCAGTCTCTTTGATGTTGCGAGCACCGATCTTCAGGTTGCGCCTCAGGAAACCTAGGGACTTGTTTGCTTTACTGATGATGTTTTTTATGTGTAGGTCCCAGCTTAGATCTTGAGAGATGGTAACCCCTAGATATTTCGTTGAAGTGACATTTGTCAAGATCTGGCTGTGTAGATGATAGCTTGGGATACTAAGTTTGTTCTTTCATTTGGGGCTGATGACTGAAGAGTTGTACATTTGGCAGGATGGAAAGTCATGTCCCAACTCTTTTCCCATTTTTCAAGCTTATGTAGGTCCTGCTGTAGATCATCTTGGTCTTGGCTTGTTTTACTTGCCGGTAGACAGCTGTGTCATCCGCTAAGAGACGTGTCTGTGAGAAGAGATTAACGGGTAAGTCGTTTATGTAGGCCAGGAAAAGACTTGGACCTAAAACAGAGCCCTGAGGCACTCCCGACATGACACAGATGAAGTCTGATCTAATTCCATCTACCACAACTGCCTGTCGCTGATCTTTCAGGAAACCACCTGTCCACCTGTTGACATGGCCCCGTACTCCGTACTGATGTAACTTGTGGAGGAGGAGTGAGTGGTTTACCTTATCAAAGGCCTTTGCGAAATCCAAAATGACAATATCTGTTTGGCCGCATTTTTCCATGGTCTCTGTCAGTTCTTCCATCAACTCTAAAAGTTGTGTTTCACAAGATCTTCCTCTACGGAAACCATGTTGATGTGGGGAAAGTATCTTGTTGCTCTCTAGGTGGTTCATTTGAGCGCTGATAATGATGTGCTCCATGATATTGAAGGGCACACTTGTCAGAGAAACTGGCCTGTAGTTTGCAGGATCGTAGTGCTTCCCTTTCTTGAAAATTGGTGTGACATTTGCTGATCTCCAGTCTTCGGGTACAACTCCAGTGTTGATGGAGGACTGGAATATGCGAGTCAGTGTGGAGCGATTTCTGGTGTAAGAGTCTTCAGTACCTTGGGTGTTATCTCATTGGGTCCGCAAGCTTTGTATGGATTTAAACCTTTGAGAAGCTATCACGATGATGTTGCTGACATTAGAAACATTTCCACTGATAACAGATAAGGAAGGTCGATGAAAGCTTGGCCTACCGATCGGGTTTTCTCCGTTAATGGCAAGGATCTCCACGGTAAACGGAGATGCCTAGCTGAAGACATGAAAACATCAGCAGTACATGTGCGCAGTTTGTCCAAGGATTTTGTTTGTTTCTGTTTGTTGTTGTAAATGTATGAGTGTGCGTGCCTATATATGTACTCGTGTGAGTGTGTGTGTGTGTGTGTGTGTGTGTGTGTGTGTGTGTGTGATTTTAATATCAAACAGCCTTAAGTTTCACTTTTCATAATTCGATTAATGTTGGCCGCCAAAGGTGAAGAAGAAAAAAACATTCAGTTCATCTATCGCCTTTGCTTAAATGGGGATCATGAGTCACACTGGTCAGCGCCTCGGTGTTAAATCACCAGTTAGTGTCAAATCAATGCCACCAAGATATTTTTGGTAAGTTTCTAATTACACAGCCAACGAATTGACAATGGGAGAAAATCAAAATCCTATTTTCACAGCCTCTCCTTCCACCCTGTGTGCCCCACTCTCTCTCCCCTCTGCCGACCTTCCTGATGCCCCAGTTTTGCTGGAGAAGCTCTGGTACTGGGCTGTGCACCATAGTGCTGATGCGATATTCATAGCTCTGGCAGTGCTGCACCATGGGATATGTCTCCTGGCAGCTTAAAGTGAGGGGACGAAAAGCAGAGTAATGGGACAAGCTGAGGTCAGTACCTTGGAGCTCTCTCATGCAGTTATGACCAATCATTGACAGCTAACAACATGAATTAGCTCTGACTTTACTTATCACCTGAAAGACATCCTGTGTGGAGTGACTGTCAAAATTCTGTGTGTGCGCGTGCGAGCGCGCACGCGTGTTTGTGTGTGTGTGTGCATGTGTGTGTGTGTGATATGAAAGAGTGTGTGGGTGTGCATGTATGTGTGTGGAGAGAGAGAGACTCGGGGAGAGAGAGAGAGAGAGAGAGAGAGAGAGAGAGAGAGAGAATGTGTTATATATAAACTAAGGGGTGCAAGTCTTACGGAATAAACTGGAAATCTGGATCAGAAAAATTTTGAAAGCTTTGTCTCCTGATTGGCAAGATTGTGTTCATGTAGTCTCCATTTGGGTGAGATTTTGTTGAGGTGCTTTCCAGTGCCTAGATATTTTTTGAATGTGATATTTTCTCCTTGGTTCATATTGAATGCACTTTCTTTTGTGATGTGTAATGAAATACAGAATGAATGTTCTGGAAAGAAAATTTGTTCGAGTAATTATGATCTGCTACTTAATTTTGGTTGTAAAATCCTAAAAACACTGTCTTCAGCTGGGAAAGTACAAAAGAGACTTTCTATCAATCCAGGCACAGTTGTCTGTTTCATAGACTGATAGAGGCGAGCCAGTCAGAATATTCACTTTGCGAGTGTGAGCATTTCATACCAGACTTTCATAGCGTGCAGGGCTAGAAAAAGGCAAGAGTTAGCTATATTTTCTTGGGGTTTTCTCGCGTGCGAGAGAAAGTGGTTGACAGTTGTGTCATCCTTTTGATTGGTGTAAAAAAAAAAGTAGTAATTTTCTCTAAAAGACAGGCGAGTAAGTAAAGGATGAAGTACTGAACAAAATGAGATTTCAATAGCAAACAGCAAAAACCATGTTAAAAATTACTTTGTTTTTCTTTTAGTTATTTGCATAGGAAATGTAGCTTTCTCTTTTTCTGTCTTTCCTGGAGTCAAAGAAGACTGATTACCATAAACTTGTTTAGACAGACATGCTTTATAGATAATAAAGATGTTATGTAAAAAAAAATAATCAGTGTTTGTTTTCTTTATTTTTCTTTTTTCAACATTCAGCAGCAACTTCATCATCTGTGAGTCCAAGTGGAGAAAGTGAAAAGATGGCAGATGAGGACAGTACGCCACACAGCCAGAGCAGTCGAAGCTCAACGCCTAATGTCAGTAATCCTGGGACCCCAAGACAAGAACTTGCGCCGGAGGTGCGTGCCACCCCACCCCTTGCTGTTCCTTCCACGTCCTCTACCATTCAGCGCACAATTCCAGGCCAGCCACAACCCCCGTCTGCTGCAGCCATTGCCGCTGCTGCATCTGCAGCTGCCACTGCTGCAGCAATGGCGATTCCTCCTCAACAGCAAGGGCTCATGTCATTCCTCCTCAGTCTCAGAGTAAATACAGTTCCCTGCTGGCTGTCATTGAAGACATGGGCCGTGACATTCGCCCAACCTATGCAGGCAACAGGACATCTTCTGAAAGACTGAAGCGCAGCATTGTTCATGCAAGGATTCTGGTGCGCGAGTGTTTGATGGAGTGTGAACGGAGTGCCCGGACATGATCACGTGCCTGTTCTTGTGTGCAGTAATACATTAATTTAGTACTTCATTTTGTGTGTTCGAATGATGATTTTCCCTTGCACAGCTGCGAAAAGCTGTGACTTTAATATGATCTTTTTTTTGTTTTGAGATTTGGGACGATAGCATGGTAGGAATCTGAGGAAATCAAGAAGAAAGTTATTCGATTGTATCATGCCGAGTTGTGTTTCTCTTCAAGAATGAAAATGTTATTATTAAGTTCTCTCTTCTGTAAAAACATTATTTCAAGCATATTTTATTTTACAAGAATGGTTGATCATATACATCTCATTCATTTGAAGAGGGTGATTATAAGAACACTGAAAGATTTGGTAATAATTATTGTGCATGCTGGTAGTTTGTGTGGTGATTGATTGTGAAACTTGGTGCAAAATATTTCTAACTGTAGCTTTTCCTGTATTTTAGCTTTTTTTCTGTTGTCTGCAAGATTTACCTGAAGCAATATGTTTGTATGGATTAGAATCTTTCAAGAAGATTGTCACCACTCTGCCAGTGACTCAAGAACAGTTTTTGTTTGGTTGTTTTTTTGTTTGTTTTAATGTAGTCAAAGCACATACAATCCAAGTTTAGTTTTATTACTATAACCAAGGCACATGTGTCCTATGCTTGAGTTTTGCCTCCATATGAAAAAAAAATCCTGTCCTTTAAAGAGAGAGAGCGCGAGAGAGAGAGAGAGAGGGAGAAAGAGTGAGCAATAAACATTATGTAACTGTACTGTTTGAAAATTCATGACATGAATGATATTGATGAGGCTATGTTGGGTGTTATTTCATTTTTACTTTGAGTAGTAGAATATTAGAAGTCTTTGATATTTTTGTGAAAATATGGTTTCATTCTCTTTTGCACACGTATATATCTATAGGTCAGTTATGTCTAATCAGTAAGTGCATGAACTTATTCAGCATTCATTTATAGGGTCTGGAATATGTTATGTTAATTCCCATTGAGTATGGCTGTTCATTTAGAAGGTTGAGTAAAAGAAGTTCGGAATGTTTTGACACACCACTTTACTTGTCCTTGCGTATTTATCCTATGTGTTAAGTTTTGTGTTTTGTTATACTTATAGTGTACTTCTCATCAACCTGGAATTGACATTACTTTTGGACTGTAAATGATAACCTTGATTAAAGTCTGCAAGAGCCACTTTTATTTATATTTTAATAAGTTAATCTAAAAAAAAAAAAAAACATACAGTTGTAACATTACATTGTAACTTCTGTTATTTTATGCATTTCTTTCTTCCTTTTTTTTTTTTTTTTCATCCAGGTATTATGTGTGATGTTCAAGTACCATAATCATTTCACACTAAAAATGAAACAGAAAAGGCCAGAAATTACCATCCAAAGAAACTGAAAAAAAAGGTGAAATGGAAAGAGGGCGGCAAACCAAAAATGAATATCAAAATTGACCTTTGATGTTGATTGACCTTTGCTGCTCTTTCAGGGGTGCCCATGGCCCATAGACACAATGATTTTGTAAAATGATCTCTCTTGAACTGTTTCAAATTCTAGTATATTTTAAATGGGTATTTGTCAAGAAGCCAGTCAGCTGCCTTTCAATTTTGGTGTGCATGCATCAAAATGGAAAGAAATAATCAGTCACATCATCTAAAGTATGCACTTCTGGTGGTGTAGGTTGCAGATGACCAATACTTGAAGAGTGGTAATCAGGTACGGCAGCACATTGTGAAGATGGGTCATGGGCGACCAACATTGTTGGTTATGGTATAAACTTTTGAAAACTTTTAAGAAGTATGGGTCTTGTATGAACTACATTATCTAAACAGGAAAAAACTGTGAAAACACGGTGAAGTCAGTTCAAACTATGGGTCATGTGTGTCAGAAGCGACGTCCAGTAGATATTAAGATAAGAATTGTACCCCCAGTTTCATTATGATATACATTGGTATCTGCATGGTTTCTTTGTCATTCTGTATGTTTGTATGTCCAGTAAATGTTAAGATAAGAACTGTACCCCCAAAGTTTGATAATAAAAATACATTGGTATTTACATGGTTTCTTTGTCATTTTTTATGAGTGTGCATGCTCATGCATGTATATATCATTGATGAATATATGTGTCTGCATTGAACAGTTCATCCTGAGCCCATATTCATTTACTATTAGTCTGTTTAAAACACTTCTTTAACTAAACATATGTAAAAAGCTTGTTAAATGCTACTCAGAGGTACATGATAACCCAAACCCGTCCCTTGAATTGACGTTTAACTTATTGCTCCATCAGCGGGAATAAGTGACCACCGTCACCCACAATGGTTGATGTTAAGTGATACATCTTTTTTGTGACAAAAACAGTCATTGTGTCTTCCATGACAGAGCTCATCAATTGATTAGTGACCACAATATCGTTTTGAGGTAAAACATGACATCACAAGCACTAATCTCAGTGATCAGCTCGCATTGGCCACCCAGCATGCGATGTGTTGGTGTGCAAAGTTGCTGGCTAGATGGAGGCCAGTCCCTTTCTTGCATCTTATTGTCAAATGAGGCAGTGCACATATCTATACACACACAGCAGAGGCCTGTTGGTCGGATTCATTTTTTTTTTTTTTTTTTCACAATCTGTTGAAGCAAAACTTGCCACCTGTCTGTTGACCTTTTGACCCACTTGATGATTACAGTTGACTGTCAACTTCTTCTGTTCTGAATGATAAGCAGCAAGAAAGTGCAATAAGGTAACGTGCGCATGCAGGTGGCAAAACAGGATATTTTGCATCTTACTTTAGTTTATGGTGAAATTCCAAATGTGCTGTCATGAATGGACCAAACAGAAGGGAAACCTAATGTGTTCATAGTGCTAAGAACAGGACAGGACTGTGATGTCAACATAATAAGAGACCCTCAGGTCAGAGTCAATACTTTTATTTTTAATTATAACACCGAGAACACATAATCATTAGGATATTGTGAAATATTTACCAAAAGTATAAACTTTTTTTTAAGGATTCTTGGTCCTTTGTACAGATGCAGACAGATCCTGTTTGACATTCTCAAGGTGTGCTAGTGCTTTGTTCTCAAACAGGCATTGACAAGTGTGATGATACTTGACATAAATTCTAAGTGTTTTATTAATGTAACAGTTGTTGGATATCAAGCAATATATATACGAATGACTGCAGCAAAGCGTGAAGAAGACAACAAGAATGATCAGTTCACCCACACTGATTTCTCTCCCAGTTTTTTTATTGTCTTACTTTGAGTCTGCTTTAGAAACACTGCAAGTACTTGTACTCTATGTTCATTGTTGTTGGTTTAATGACTTTCATGAAAAGGGAGACCTGAAATATAGATTACTGAGTTCTTGAAGTTCTAGTGTCTTACTCAGCCTCACAGCAAAGAAATTATTCCTGTGCTCATAGAATGTGATGGCTAATACCTTACAGTTTTTGGCTGATTTTAATGCTGTTACAGTTAACAGATTTGTGTATGAACCGTCAAAAGTTTGGTCACAGAAAGACTGGGAACGGAGACGGGGAAACAGACTGAGAATGAGAGAAAAAAAAAAATCTAAAAATATACTCGCATTCAAATATCCCTACCATATTTCGATGTCAGTCTCTTGTATATTTTGTCTGATGCTGTTTGTACTAATACACAGGATAATAATGTTTATAATTTCCAGAATTTTCAAAAGGAAATCAGTGAACCAAACATTAGCATATACATGTTGTTCACACATTTTTTCACACACCCACTTTGCAACTGTATATTGGAATAACTGAATCATTCAGGGAACCAAACACTAGCAAAAATGTGTTGTTCACATATTCATGAGATGATGAATACATCCACCTTGTGCCAGTGTATTGGACTAACAGAATCATTAACATGCCTAGAATGGCCAGTGTGGAGCCCAGTCCCACTACCCTGCAGGAGATCGACACACAGCTGTATGCAGACTCCTTGGAATGGTGCCCCTATCCAGGAATGCAGGAGACGCTACTCTGTGGCACATATCAGCTGGTGGAATCGGAGGAACAAACCACACAATTGGGACAGGTCTGTGTATGCATCTTGATCGCTATGTTCGCTGAATGAAAATTGAATTTTTTTAATGATGTGCTCAGTGCACACCTTGGTGTGTACACTGAGTAACTATTTCAAGAATAACCAGATAAAATCCTTGTAACATGTAGACATAGGGGCAGATTAGTGAGTGAGGCGGGGGTGGGAAATGAGGAAGTCAGGCGTGTTCAAAATGCGCTTGCTACAAAATGTAACCTTTGCTATTGGTCATAGATCTGTATTAAATGACCTACGGTCATGATGTTTACTTGATAGCTGGATGAGTTATTTAGAGATCTCCACAAAGTTGTATGACTGTCATAAAATATGGCCCCGTACCTGTACTCGAAACTTTTTTTGTTTTTAGCAAACAAAGGACTAAATGAACAACAAAACCACTGCAAAGCTTTATTCCTTTCAGAAAAAAGTATTGGTTCCTGGAGACCCTCAATGCATGGCAAGGCTTCAGTCCTTCAAAAATAGCATGGGTCTCTGGAGACCCATGAGTCGAAAGAAAATGCATGGGTCTCTGGAGACCCACAACGTAAGGCAACACTTGATTCCTAGACAAAAAGGTGACTGGAGACCCGACTCAGCATGTGGCAGGGCTGTAGTCTTTCAGAAGAAGCATGGGTCTCACTCTCTGAAGACCCAGAACATAAGGTAAGGTCCTTGAAGACCCAGTGGGCACGTTGTATGGCGTGCAAAATTTGAGGCAACGTAAAGCAGACGTTAAATGAGCAGCACAGACAGGAGGGAAGAGGAGACAATATAGGAACACGACTTGTGTGCAGTTCAGCCATCAGAAGAAAGTACTTCGCATCTTGGACACATTTATTGTTTGCAAACTGTTTTCCTTTTGGCATTTTATCAGTCTTGTACCTAAGGTGTTAAGATTTTTACCACTTTTTGAAATGGATTCTGCAAACCCTGTAAAACACAATAACGTCTTAACAGTTTCCATTGTGCTCTTAACTAAAAAAAAACAGTTCTGTACTTCACAGACAAACCAACCCTGCTGTACAGGGTAATGAGTGGAGTGGTGGCCAAGTAGTTAATGCACTCTTGTAGGAAAAATGAGAGAATCTTTGTCTATGGTTCACGTCTCCCACAAGGCAGGTTTTTTTTTCTTCAAAACTCCACTTAACCCTAAGCAGTAGTTTGAGTGCTGGTCTTTCAGATGAGACAATAAGACAAGATCGTTTGAACAGCACCTGCTTAGGAAAAGCAAAAGATCTCTCAGCTACGAGGAAATTGTTCTTGGCAAAATTCAACTTTGACAGGTGGAGGAACACACACACACACCACACACACACACACACACACACACACACACAACCCTCACCCCCACACCAAACAGTGGTGGCACAGTATGGTGACACTTTCTCCCAAGGGAAAGTAGTCAACATTTCAGACAGAAAAATCAGCTGTGACAATAAAGTTAAGAAATGCAAAGCAAAAAATGACATCCTAACTTTTGCACACACACACAAAATCAGTGGTGAAATACTGGAGTGACACACTGTGTACAGGGAAAGTAGATCAAGTTCTAGAAATCTCAAGTTTTAGTAAAATCCGGTATGACAATGAAGTTTTGTATTGCAAGACAAAAGACACCCAACACTTAAAGCAGAAAAAAAGGGAAATAGTATGGCTGAATGCTCTCTCAGGAGATAGAAGCCTAAACTTGCAGAAAATGTGCTGTGACAAAGAAGTTATGAAATTCACGTTATAGACACCCTAACTAGGCAGAAGATTCCTGACTGTTTTATGGAATAATGCATGCATATGTAAGTAAGGTGATGCACCTGGAATTCATGCCATTTCATGTTGGTCACATGTGTAGGTGTGGGTATAGGCATGTGAGTGTGGTTTTATGTTATCATATTGTAGTCATGGCACAAAGTGCTGACTGTGTCATGTTTGTCATGGCACAAAGTGCTGACCATGTTATGTTTGTCATGGCAAAAGTGCTGACCATGTCATGTTTGTCATGGCACAAAGTGCCGACCATGTCATGTTTGTCATGGCACAAAGTGCTGACCATGTCATGTTTGTCATGGCACAAGTCCCACATGTCAGTTTGTCATGGCACAAAGTGCGACCATGTCATGGCACAAAGTGCTGACCATGTCATGTTTGTCACGGCACAAAGTGCTGACCATGTCATGTTTGTCATGGCACAAAGTGCTGACCATGTCATGTTTGTCATGGCACAAAGTGCCGACCATGTCATGTTTGTCATGGCACAAAGTGCTGACCATAGTACACCTGTAATCCACAGCCTCAGGTGAGAGTCGGGCAGCTTCAGGTGTTCCAACTCCACACCCCAGAGAACACCCCTCCTTCCCTCTCCCAGTCACACTGCATCGACATGCCGGGCATCCTGGACATGAAGTGGGCCAGGCAGTGGCAGAGGGCAGCGGCCCTTTGTGGACTGGTCAACGCCAAGGGAGAGTTCCAGCTGTGGAAGATGGGGGAGGAAGGCACAGAGGAGGGCACAAACCGACAGGCATCCCCTGAATGCTTGGCAACACTGGAGATTGCAGAGTGTATTGGCTTGTCGCTGGACTGGGCAGCTCCGTGTGAAGGGTAAGAAGTCAGGTTTTTTATTTATTGTTAATTGAGTGAAAAAGTTTAGGATAATAGAGAATAATGAACTGTTGATGTCTATTGACAAGATAGATGCAGGCGCAGTTGCTCTACTGGTGCAGTTCGTACCTTCCAAAATGAACTACTGTAAAAATTCATGTTTTTTGTTTATTCTTGATTCAGTGAGTATCTTTACGATAATATGAAATAATGAACTGTTGATGTCCACTGACAAGATGGATGCAGGCGTAGCTGCTGTGCTGGAGCAGTTCCTACATTCCAAAATGAACTACAGTAATGATTTCGGCACAACCAGTCTTTAATACAAGTTCCAGTATGTATTTCTTTGGAGCAAAATGTTCATTTACACACTTGTAGATTAATGTAGGCTTCTATGGAAACGTTTTCATGTGGATCATGAATGGCTCAATAAATTGCTGTGTTTCCTTATACAACTGTGGATGTCCATCCATGTTGCAGGTCAATTGAGGAAAAGAGTGCCTACAATAAGCATATCATGCTATCATTTTCTGTAAATGTTTTTGTGAAGATCTTTTCTCTTGTTTTGTTTATTATTCATTAAATGTTTAAATGCTGTCTGAATGTCTGACAATGGAACTGAGCGGATGTAATTGGTTGACAGCAAGGCTGTAATTTATGAAAAAAATAGAAGTCAGTTTATATCCGAGGAGTGTGATTCAGTTATTGGCAGTTAACTTAATAAACAGAAGGAAAACAAGATTCCAGTAGATTTTAAACCTAGAACTGGAACGGAGGGGGCAAGGAGAAGGGAAGGGGGAGAATGTGGCTCTGGGAGGGGGAAAGAGTTAAGGGAGGAGTACCGAACTGATATTCTTACTCATGATTCAGTCTTAAGAAGCATTTCCCATTTGTAATATTCAGATCTTGTTCTCATCAGGTAATGAATTTTGAAACCACAGTAGTTGACTTTCACTGTCAAAACTGAATCTAGTTCATGCATAATATAGTCTGTGGCTGGCATGTGCATATTTCTTGAAACTTCATTCTGTGTCTTATCACTAAACACTGTGTCTACATGTAATTCCCGAACTTTGCGTTTCCTTAATTCCTACAAGTCAAGGCATGGCAAACACAATCTATGCAAAAAATCGCCTGTGGAAATATACGAGAGTGATCATACTGAAATGCATTATAACAGCACCAGGGAGTGAATTTTTGCATTTGCAAATGCTTATGGATGGGACTTCCATGACACATTGCAGCTTCCCTTCTCTGCAACTCCTCTCTCTCCCTCCTTGGATCCAGCCGTGACAGGGTCATGTGTGGTCAGCTGGAATGACACCCTCCTCTCCTCTCCCTGCATTGGCGCGCGCACGCGTGTGTGTGTGTGTGTGTGTGTGTGTATGTGTGTGAGAGCATACACTCTTTGATCTGTCTTTGGTTTGCACCCACACCCATAGCCAACTGTAAATATAGAATTATAACTGGAGAAAACAATGTTCAAAGCTTTGACAAATACGACATATTTTTACTCCTAGAAGGAAACTCTTTATTAGAAATGATCAAGCCTTCTTAGTGTATTTAAACAAAGTTTTGCAAATTTCATTTGCACATAAATGTGATATCATTTTGAGGAATGTTTTTGCATGCAGATTATATTTACATATAATTATGCTCTTAGGAAAAAGAATGAGACAGCAAACATATTAGTTTGCAGTCTCATTCTTGTTTTTCCCTGGCGCATAAATTTTAGGATGAGAATGGCGAGTTTAAAATACAGTGAATGACCGATAATTGCCGGTAGTGTGATTATACATTACATGATATGTCCCAAAGGTCTGTACCAAGGGCAGTAACTTCAGATTCAACAGGAGGCCTGACAGTGCTGGAGGTGGGATCAACAGTGACAGCTGTTTCACAGTGGCATGCTCACGACTTTGAAGCCTGGATTTGTGCCTTTGATCAATGGAACAAAGACATTGTTTATTCTGGTATGGTATTGCTGCTGTTTTCGTATTGGTTTCTTTTCCCATTCAGCCTGATTAATTTTTGTTATTGACATAATGTTAACAATTCACTGAAAATGGATCCATCCTCCTCACTCATGCAAGCCTCACACAAGATGAAGAAAGAACAAGAGATTTAAATACTATGGCTGCATATACAAATTCATTCTGCACACTGAAAATCAATTTTTTTTTCTTCGTATAATGTATTTATTGACTTGTTTTGCAAAATAAACAATTTGTACTCACATGATACTATCGGGACACATGTATGTGCGTACAACCACTCACGTATCACTTGAATGAACATGAAAGAAAAAAAAAAAAACCTAAAAAAGACCACTCACATAAAAACTGAAGTAAATTATGCATAAACCATGTTTTTCATGATTTTGGGCATGGCCACTTGGTTCATGTTTTAATCATCAGTTGATCGGGGTTGCTCTATATTATTAGACCTTCAGTGTAGTTTATAACCTAGTAAACAATTAGCACCATTACTGGCCTGCAGAAAAAGATAAAACAATCATGCAAAAATGGAGAAATCTTCAAGCAAGCTTTTTTTTTCCTGTGGGAAGGGAAAAGGAGATGAGATTGAGGAAGGGTGGGAAGGGAAAAGGAGATGAGACTGAGGAAGGGTGGGAAGGGAAAAGGAGATGAGACTGAGGAAGGGTGGGAAGGGAAAAGGAGATGAGACTGAGGAAGGGTAGGAAGGGAAAAGGAGATGAGACTGAGGAAGGGTAGGAAGGGAAAAGGAGATGAGACTGAGGAAGGGTAGGAAGGGAAAAGGAGATGAGACTGAGGAAGGGTGGGAAGGGAAAAGGAGATGAGATTGAGGAAGGGTGGAAGGGAAAAGGAGATGAGACTGAGGAAGGGTAGGAAGGGAAAAGGAGATGAGACTGAGGAAGGGTGGGAAGGGAAAAGGAGATGAGACTGAGGAAGGGTGGAAGGGGACGGGGGGCAATGAAAAAGACAGGACAGAAGAAACTACATGATCGACTGATTTTAACAGTTGTTTGGTTTTGTAGGTAATCATGACCAACACTTCTTTGGTTTTATAGGTAGTGATGACTGCCGACTCAAAGTGTGGGACTTGAGGATTGGGACAACACCTGTATCAACCAATTCAAGGTACTGTTTAGAAACAAAAGACAAGAATGTAACATATAGATTAAAGAAATTAACGAAAAAGTAGGGTAAATCTTACTCCCTTGACGAGATAAAATAAATGCCCTCAACTCCAAGTGATTGCTGATAACAACACCAAATTGCCTAGCAGTCTGAAATGCCAACATGGAGCACACAGAACAAGCAAGCAAACATCCTCAAAAAAAAAAAAAAAAAAAAAAAATGTATTCATTAATTTATTTACTTATAAAGCACTTATTTTAAGTTAGAGTCCAAGCTTTAAGGAATTTACAAGCTGCATACCTGGATTGAGTCGACTGAAGAGCTACCTGCTGGCACTACCTTCAGTCATTTCCATTGTCATTCAGATGAATACCAGTTGCTCAAATTCCTCATCCCATTCTTAATATTGTAAGTCTGTAACAAAACACCAATTTTAAAGGAGACACTATTTCTCTGAACCCATAAGAAAATCAGCAGCAGCAATTTTTTTTTTTTTTTTTTTTTTTTTCAAATCGCTATCTTTAACATTTCTTTACTGTTTGCTTTCAGGTTTACAATGGGGGTGTGCAGCATTCAAAGCAATCCTGACAGGGAACATCTGCTTGCAGTTGGAAGGTAGGCAAGGAGAACTTTTCACCCTCTATCTTTGTGTATCAATTTCTAATGAACCTCTTATGACCTGTTTGTCAGCAAATCATATCACTGACACTGACTGCAAAATAGTGGTCCAATGGAATCTTGTGATAACAAATTTCTTGTGTTTTAAGCACAAGTTTTATTTAAAAGATAGATCTTGTACATTGGAAAACCCTGTCTTTGTGATCTGTATTTCGATGATGACATTTACCAGCAGGGAAGTAGTGAAACAGAACTCCCCAAATTCACCATCACACTGGAAAGGGCATTAAGGGAACGATTGAAAGTCAGCTAAAGAGTTTTACTGTTCAACACAACATGCAGCAATCAACGTGATACTGAATACACTGACTGGAAGAAATGGACTACAAGTAACCCAGTCCATTGTGAGCAAGAACAACTCAGCGAAGGAAGTCAAAATGAGATCTGCCCTAGCCTTACCTACCATGATAATACTATCTGATAAAACAGGTCTGTCCACTTTCCGATGAAGAGGAAACTATACAAATCACATCACTGGTGATGTCCATCTTTTTTTTTTTTTTCCTTTATGTCCATCCTTTTTGTAGATCCAAGAGCTGGACAGTGACACTACATATCAAAAGAGAAATCCAGGTGTTTGAGTCATACAGCTTCTCCACATCTCATACAAAGCAAAATGACTACACCAGGCAGAAAGTCAACATACTGTCTGGCATATTTCCTTTGTAGTTACCTAGTGCTGTGCTGATTTCTGTGTGTGTATTTTGCTGTGTCTCCCCTCCAGGATCATTCTAAAGGGTACACTTGAGGGTGAATATCCTCGAGGCAGATCAGTGAAATAATGGACATTAACCTTTACCGGATGACATTTTTGACTACACAGACCCGATCGTGCGGGATGCCCAAGACCCAACATTTTGTAGAGGCTTTTCCCTATTACTTATCCCTATTCAGATCATGTGGGTCTTGTAAGACCCACACCTGGTAAAGGGAGGTTCAGCAACTTATTCCTTGCCCGATGGCGAGGGTCATGTGCGACCCATTAAAATGTATAGGTCCTGAGGGAACAGTGACTAATTACACTGATAATTGATTGTGCCCAAACATGAAATTTCTGTGACCAATGGCTATGAAGATTGCTGACAACCTCCTAAGATTTCGTGAGCGTAGCTCTATCCGTTCATAAGATACGCTGAATTTTATTGAGTCAGTGGGTCATGGAAGGCCCAGGAAGCACAGTACAGGTTAAGGACTGGACTGGTTACAATACCTCTAATCGTCGGACATGATTGACTGCAGAGGACTGGATATCCCAGGTTTTTCAAGTGTCCATCAAGGCACCCCTTGACCGACTATTATGGGACAATAAAGATAATAAACAGTGTAAACAAAGAGCATCAATGCTTCTGAAAAACAAATCTGTAAAAGGATGGATTTTTGTATTTTGAACAGTCTTTTTTTTTTTGTTCTTTCTCTTTTAATTCTTTCAAAAGCCATCTCTCGAACAAAAAGCGAAGAAGAATTAAAAAAAGAAAAGCACTGGTGGTAAACAAAGGTCCGTTTTTGAACAGTCTTTATTGGTAATTTCACTGTACCATAGCTTATTGTTCTTCTTTTCCAGCTATGATGAGAACCTGCAAGTTTTCGACAGCCGACAGATGCGACGTCCTGTGTCAACAACAGCTCTGGGCGGTGGGGTGTGGAGAGTGAAGTGGGATCCTTTCGGTGCTCGCTACATCCTGACAGCCACCATGCACAACGGGTTTCATATTGTTGACTCCTCCAAGACAGGTCAGGGTCGTCTTTGAGATGCAACATGGGGGGGGGACTGATGTAACATCACTTCTTGCCCAACCATAGAAATGCAAACTAACTTATTGCCCAACCACAGACGTATGACACAGATGTTCAGTGTTGCTACGCTTACCGATATGTGAACTGCAGTTTGTCCATGCTGGACCGGAGAGAAGACTAGAATAAAAAAGGATTAATTAATCTAAGGTACAAAACCAGAATAAGAAAAAACAAAACAAAACAAACAAACAAACAAAAAACCCACAGAGAGAAATAACAGAAAAAGAGAAACCTCATCAGTGTGTTGTTGTAGCATATGCGCAAGTGACAGGTATATGCTTTGGAATTATTCATGCTAATGATACAGTCAAGGAACTTTTTAAAACTCAAACTTTTAAGGGACTGATATTTCTTCTTGGATTGACCTAGTTAATAGGTAGCTTAAAGGAAGCTATTGCAACTAATCAATTCATTTGTATTATCTGAAATGTCAGCACTTTTTTTTTCAGGTATTACCTCGCTGCCCCCCCCCCTAAAAAAAGTTTTAGCAAATATGCATGAAATATGCCATCATCGTGTCACATTTGCTTTAAAAAAAAAGGTGATGTAAAAAAAAAAAATGCAACTTTTCTTAAAATATTCAGTTCAAATAACAAATTAGAATCTTGCATGGTGCATTACAGTTATCATTTTAAAACACTGAAGATGTCAGTTTCTCCTGCATTTTGTTTTCCTATGTAACAACTAAAGTTCATGCTCATAAAGCAATAAAACTGAAGCATTAAAAAAAAGAAAAAAGAAAATAAAATCACACACACACACACACACACACACACACACACACACACACACACACACACACACACACACACATACTTCTATAATACTTCATTAACAAAATTTACAACTTCAGTTCCACATTACCTGTACTACAGACCAGTTTTTATGTGGAAAAAAAAAAGTTTACTAGTTATTTTCTTCCAATGGTTCCATGCAATGTTTTCAGATGGGGAGTCCTTAGAGGTGGTAACCCACTACACCAATCATGCCTCCCTTGCCTATGGGGTGGACTGGTGTCGACTGAACCAAGTTCATGGCCTGGACACTGTCCAGCCTGACCATTCTGATGGAGCATGTGCCAGTGACAGGACAGGAGTTCAAGCTTTAGTGGCATCCTGTTCCTTTTATGACCATTCTTTACAGCTGTGGCAGTGGAGCAACCCCTGGCATGATTGACACACAGAGAGGAAGGAAGGATAACCTACATTATGTGTATATATGTGAGCGTGTGTGTGCGCATGTAATCAGCATGTGCATAGATCCATACTGATGTGCGAGAGAGAAGAGAGAAAGAACTTGACATGTTTTTTTGCCCAGCTGATTTGACTCTATTAATGATTGTGCAAATTTAATAAAACATATTGTGAATGATTCTTTTTTTTTCTCTTAAACTGCTTTGTGTAAATGTTCTGAATTCTTTCCTGTTATCATAAACGACACTATCATAGATACATTCATGGCAGCATGAGTAACATTTGGATTCTGGCTACTAGTAAGCAATACTCACACACAACAATAAACAGAGAAACAGGAAACAAACAAATATACAAGCAAACAAAATCGACTACTACTTCTAATGGCTTAAAATCAGCAACTTAAATAGTTTTGGACTGTTTCTATTCACTTTAACATCACATGCATCAATGAATTGGCATCATTGCATTAATGGGAGTATGTAGATTTGGTAGAGGCCTGTAATTGGCATCTCACCACACCGTGAGGACTGATTTGAAAGATTCTACAGATTTTGTGTGTATTACAAGCTCTATTATTGAAATGTGCCAATACCATTTCCATGTCTTTGGTAAGTTTCCAGGCAAATCAAATGATAAACTGAACACAAACTTGTCCTCTTCAGTTCAAATAAATACCATCGTGTAGCTCTTTCCCAACATAAGTTTCACATAAAAAAATAAGTGGCAACAGAGATGTTCTTTTTGCTTTGCTTTACTTTACGTGTGTGTGTGTGTGTGTGTGTGTGTGTGTGTGCGTGTTTCCCCCCCATCATATGCGCAATTACATGCAACTCATAAGCCTGTCTTCCTAGTCTCTCAATCTGTGGTGATTAAAATCAAATTCAGGACTTAATAAGATGATGTTTGCAGAGTAAGGTGCTGTTTGTAGCATTAAGTGCATAAAAATATCTGAAATAGGAAATCTAGTTAAACACATATAACTGTTTAACCATGGGAGGAAAAGCGACTTTTCTTGTCGATTATTTCTACTATAAATCAGTTGAACAGCAGCTTGGTTCAGCGGTCAAGCATTAATAGAGGGTATTAGGATTATACAAACAAGAAAGATCTGTGGCCTTAACTTTTATTTGTGGGGACAAGAAGGGGTCGTGTGTGAGTTTGTGTGTGTGTGTGTGTGTGTGTGTGTGTGTGTGTGTGTGTGTGTGTGTGTAAATATGTGTGTGTTAATTATGCATTCTTTTGAAAGGTTTCTAAGACGCCTTGCATATTACATTTAAACAGAATACTGTCCCAGTCTTTAGTAAACTGTTTGGATGAATACATAGAAAATTTCACGCTGAATTTGGAAGCATGTGGCTCGGAAAAAAAAAAGAGAGACAGAGAGGGAGAAGTTTGACATTGTATACTATATAGTAGAATCATCTCAAATTAAAAGTGCTAACAGCCACACTGGACACTCCAAGTCTACTGTGCCCTTTATTGGCTGCCGGTACTTGCAACACTGGAGTGAAAGGACGAGCTGTCCCCACACCTGCAACTTTGCTGAAGTACGTCTGTCTGCCCACAGGTGTGACTGGCCTAGCAGACAGCATGGTGATGGCATGTTCCCACTGGAAAAACCCACAACCTATTGACTTGGTGCCACTGGTGCTGGGTGATGTTCCCTTCACGCAGGAGAAGAACCACCTGCCCATGTTGGGTCCTGGGTTCTGGACCAGTCGCCTCTTGGCTCTTCGCCCGCACTTGCACAGTGGTGGGGTTGCCTTCATGGAGGTGCTGGACGAGGGTACTGGTGGGTTCTGTGGGGTTTTGAATGACCCGGCGTGACTTGATTGTGGGGCACCGTTCTGTGGGGTTCTGAAAGACCCAGAACTGACTGATGATGTATGGTTCTGTGGAGTTACACCATTCTGTGGAATTCTTAAATACCCGGTACTGGCTGATGATACACAGTTCTGTGGAGTTCTGACTGAACGGTCAGCACTGGTTGATGATGTCATACCATTGTGTGGAGTTCTGAATGATCCAGCTCTGGTTGATGATGTCATAACATTTTGTGAAGTTCTGAATGACCCAGCACTGGTTGATGACATCATACCATTCTGTGCAGTTGTGACTGACCCAACACTGGTTGATGATGTCATAACATTTTGTGGAGTTCTGAATGACCCAGCACTGGTTGATGGCGTCATACCATTCTGTGGTGTTGTGACTGATCTAACACTGGCTGATGATGTCATACCATTCTGTGGAGTTCTGAATGACCCAGCACGGGTTGATGATGTCATTTCATTCTGTGGAGTTGTGACTGATCCAGTACCAGTTGGTGATATCTCACCATTTCTTGGAGTTCTGACTGATAGAGCTCTGGTTGATGATGTTCTTGATGAAGCATGTGATGATTTCAGGGCAGGTTCCTCTTTTGTGGACTGACCCTTCAGACAAACGGATGACCTTTTTTCAGCACTCTTGTTTGGTGTGGATAACCGTTGGCATTTCACAGAAGTCTTTTCTGGAGTAAACACTGCAGGCCTCTTTACTTGCGCCATTTCAAACTGTGTCTTAAGCCTGTTATCACCAGGTGATGAATGTGGGATGTTTGGGTTTCTCATTCTCAGTCCAACAGCTTTCTCATGAGGAAGTTTTGTTCCAGACGTATTGCCAGATCTTGCCTTGCCATTACTGGTGGAAGTGGTAGCAACACCTTGTTTTTCTGTGCCATTCTTTACAGACACACTCTTTACGTATGGCATTTCTTTCTTGGCTTGATGAGCATGTGTGAGTGGACCTCCATTTGCTGATGCCTGTGAACACATTCAAGCAGACACTGGAAATAAACACCCAACACTGCAGATAATTCAGGAAATCTTTTATTACTCACAGCACAATCCCCCACTCAGACTGATTCTTTAAAATGCTTTTATAGTGTTGAATGAGTTTAAAATTTCACTTTTTTAATATGCATGGTTAGAATTTAGATTCAAAAGATAACTAGAAGATGATCTAAGTCATGTTTTCCATTGTATTTAAAGATGAAGAATTATGTAGAATTAAAACAGCTGAAAAAACAGTTAACCTAAAGGAGAGAGATTCCCACCGGATAAAACATCAATGAATACAACTAATCAAAAGGTATGTGCTATTATACTTGCTCTGAAAAACATTTCATTTTGAATTAAAATACAATCCATTCAAAAGATTTCATTTTGAGTTAAAACTGAACACAATCCATTCAAAAGATAAAATCATATATGACGTACAGGCACAAGTGATTTTGTGATGCTCAAAACACAACCATCTCGAATCATTCTCCATGCCAGCATTGCCGTGTTTCTGGAATCGTGAAGTCCTGCAACCAAATGTTTTTTTTTAAAGAAAAATAATGTAGAAAGCAGTTGCTTCAACCGTTCATGTTTTACAATATTCTTCTGACAGACAGGATAATCAGAACTATTTGTCAGAATGCAAACATGGATCTGCAGTGTCGATCTAAATACAGGTACATATCATATGTGTATCTGTACTGTCCTATGAGTAAAGGTATCAAGCATGAACCTACTGCGATTGTTTGCTGGGATAAAACAATGAAAAAACCTCAAAGCAGAAATGGTGGAAATTTAAAAGTGGGGGAGGGGGAGGCGGGGGGAGGGGTAGGGTCGACCTTACCGTAACATACTGAAATATGGTATTCTCATGGGACTATTAAAAAAAAACATTCTGGGATCATTTTTTTCAGCGGATCATTTTCAGTTTTTGTGGATATCAAAAAAAAAAAAAAAAAAGAAAGAAAAAAAGGAAAATAAAGCAGGTATGTTTTACGTCAGGATAACTGCTTTCTACATTATTTTTCTGAAAAAAAAACACATTTGGTTGCATCTGACCACAAATGAATGACTAGACATGGAGGATCAAGCACCTCAGGACAGGTTGGGTATGGCACAGGAGATAAAGCACTTTTCCCTGAACATTTATTATGGATCCAAGGGGGGCAACACCCTCTGATAAAGTACAGTGCATAACCGTTATAGAGGCTCAGGGGAGAACACCTACTGAAGCTGAAGAACGAAACCAATTTAGCTAAAATTCAAAAGCCTCTCCTTGAATTTTAGTCCTTTTTAGTTCTCAACCTTTGCCAAGACAAAAGTTCTCATCTTGAATAAATAATTCATCATATCAGCCTTTCCATCAATCAGAAGGTTTTCATAGCCATGTTTTCATACACCAAAAGCATGTGGATAGAGGTGGCATCAACAAAATGAATCTTTATGTATCTACTTATTGTAGCAGTGGGGGCACCTAAGCCATGACAGTATCACAGAAAGCCTCTAATTCTCCATAACCTTGGTCATAATATCCAGCACCAACAGAGTCCTAGTATGCTTCCAACTTCCATTCAACATCCTTTTGGTCTAGGCTTACAAGCGGATAAAAAAATACTGAATGTCACAGAGATGCATGTGCTGAAGTATTCCTAGCTGTAGTGAACTATTTTTTGCAGTGAGAGCCTGAAGCAAATTGAAAAGAATGGTTTTGTTGATCGTGAGTTAAATTATTTGTTTATGCCTTTTTTTTTGGTTGTTGCTTTTTCTTTTTTCCACTTTTTGCAAATATACCATGCGGCCACATACAGCCTGCATATACCACAATGACCTTTCAAAATTATGGACTTTAGGACAAAAACCTGATATATATTCAAACTTTTAATGTACTGAAACTTCTTTTTCATTCAACCACTATGTTTATAACAAAACATCTTAAGCATTTCATCGTCAACAAAATCTTTCTTTCACACTGAATAATGTTCTCTGTTGAAACCATTAAAGCAATGAGTCTTGACCGTTTCTAGATTAGTGAAAAAATACACAAGTACCAAAAACTAAATATGAAAAAAACAAACAAACATCATCCCTGTGGTACCAAAAATATTACTTACTGATCATCAGTTTGCTTGTTTTGCTTCAAGGGATTCAACTGAAAAGGCAGCATTTGTGCTCTATCCAAAGTTTTGAGATCTTAACCAGGTCAAGTACCTCTGAGGCAAGCAAATTCGGGTAGTTCACATGGAAACTAAGAATTTGGTTTCCACAGTTTTTGCAGTTTGACCTCATTATATCTATCAGTTCTCAGGTTTTGATTAGTTGGGGTTTTGTTATTTTTTTTAATCTGGTGATGTATGCATCAGTACTGACAAGTGAATAAAAAGAAGATTAAACTAGAATGATGGGCATGTTCCTGGCAAATGAAACTATCCAGGTCAACACACAGCTGCTCTCCTCTGTTTAAATAATGGCACTCTGGGTAATTGATTTTATAATAACTTGACTTGTCCTGCAAGCACAATCACTTTCCCACGGCAAGAAAGGAATTGTCAATGGCAGAATTTTGTGAAATCTACCTTTTTTCCCCCCTCTTAATGCCATCTATAAGTGGTGGCTGCAGTGAAGTGGTATGAGCATTTGCCTGCAGAGATAATGTTCGCGAGTTTGAACCACTTCTGGAGTCAGGTTGTTGCTGTTTGAAAACCTTCTGTCATCCCAGCACTGAACGGGTACCTGATTCTGGTGAGGGAAGGTAAAGGCAGCGGAAGGAGAGAGATGGGCTGTATCTTCCATCAAGCTTTGCCCAGCACATGATGAACCTCTAAGAGTTCACTGCCCCTACATCCATAATCATTTTTAACCTTATGTATATATGCTGCTGCACAACCATGCTGAAACTAAAAGAAAAAGAAAACCACAAGAAAGAACTGCAGAGAATGTAACTTAGCTAATGAGATAAGCAGTTTGAATTTCACACTAGAAAACCATCTTGATTAAAATACAAGGCGTGCACTCACAAAGACACACAAATAGCACACACACACACACATGCTTACCGGAGTGTTCCCTGCCTTCAAACTCAATGCCAACATCTTGCAGAGCACCGTTTAAACCTTTGGGCTTCCGTCCATAGAATTTCTGCACAGTATAAGCACAATGTCAAACCTCATATGTTGTGAGAGCAACATCAGCAAATGCACACACAGAGGAAAAGGAGAACAGAAACTACCTTTTGAAATAGAATATTACGCATTTTTGTCTGAAAGAAAACACTATCACAACTTTACATGAACACAGGAACAACATATCAAAACAAATTATGTAATCTTGAACTTAAATTTCCTGAATATGTACCTGTATGTGCACAGGCATGTTTGTGAGTTTGAAGAGTAAATATTGATGTAAATGATGATTTTGCTATCCATGTTTCCTGAAAATGATGTAAAGGAAGGGTTTGATAGCAGAGACTCAGATGTACTCACAGATTAATTAAAAAAAAAGTCTTAAATAAGATATCCCCAAAATGAAAGATTATAGTATATCACCGAGTCAAAATAAAGCCACTGTCAGCTTTCAATTGTCTGAAAAAATAAAAAAAAAAGGTCCTGAAGCAATCTTTTGTGCTGAGACTGAGGTGCTAACACTTTTGATACTTTTTGTTGCTTTTTTGTTTTTTACACACATTATCAGCATTTAACAAGTTAATTTCTGAAACTGACCGATAAACTGAAACTGACTGTTTGAAAGATGGTTACATAAAAAAAAAGTCAAACGAGAATTTCAGATCTAAACCATATAAAATTTAGTATAAAAACACAGTGGTAAATTTAATTTACTTTTCATGTTTTTTTTTTCTGTTAGTCTTGTTTACATAACTGACCACTGACTTTATGGTCAATTACAATGAAACGTCCAGACTCCATCCATGATCACAAATCTTACTCTTCACTTGTCTTACCAACTGCCAATGAAGTTTCAGCACAGATCCATACATAGTACAAGCAGATCCATACATAGTACAAACAGATCCATACATAGCTTTCTGAGCCATCAGTAATGATTCAGTGGCACCTGCGCAGTTAAATTATTCACAGTCATGTTGAATGAATAGTCAACTATCACTTCCACTGTTAGTCACACTTAAAGTAAACTGAAAAATATTTTATTAAAAACTTTCTCAGATGCGAATTGAACCATTTTGCAAAAGGTGGGCACCCTTGCAACAGCGCTCTCCTAAATGGCACATCTTAATGCCACACACACACACACACACACACACCACACACACACACACACACACACAGTCCCATAGCCTTGTGGCTGAAGGGGCAATGAACTACCAGAGGTTTACCATATCTGGAGTCACAGCATAGTGGAAGACTGAACTCATCCCTCTCTTTCTGCTGCCTTAAACCTTACCTGATCTGAACCAGGTACTCATTTACTGTTGGCTTAATAGTGAGGGTTTTCAAGCCATAAAAAATATGACCCTACAAGACATTTAAAGTCAACTGTCAGCTCCGCAGGTAAACAATCTAACCACCTGACAAAAAGTACCTCTTAATGCTGAAAGCTTCCAGAATATCCCGCGTGGGAATGAAACCTATGGTTGCCCTCAAGATGGAAGAGGGCAGACTGGGAGTTAAGTGAGGTATGTCTAATAAGTGCTGTAGGGTGAAGTGTTGGTTAGGTCAACAGTGCATACTGAACAGCCTGATGGACTGTGTTGACAAGTTGATGAAACGTTAAGTTCTATGAGTATGATATGCAAACCAACTGAAATGACTCTAGGAATCTATTTCAACAAACAGTGTCTGTTATAAAATGCCAAAAGAATACACAGCTCCATGAAAATAAATATGCATAATACAAAAAAAAATGCTTAAGTGCAATACAGTACATACTGTGTATGTGGCTCTGAGATCGATCCATTTATTGAAGCAAGGAGCTTTGGCAATCTGTTTGCGTCTCAGTTCATAATGAAGGCACACTCCAAGATCCCAGTCTGCAATGATATGAAAAAAAAAAGGCATGAATAAAAAAAACCAGCCAGCTGGCCATGTGAAAACTGGCATCGTATGAATGCCTTCAGTCTCCAGTCTGTTGATTCCTATACTCTTAAAAACTGGAATGTAATATTCACGTACTACCTGTGCACATTACTGCATACCTTTGCATTCGCAAGATGCTATACTTGATTATACCCAAGTGTTTTTTTGTTGTTTGTTTGTTTGCTTTGGTTTTAATTTTCATTCTTTAAAAGTGACAATGTGTTAATCTGCAACAAGTCAATCTCAATTATTTTTCAACAAAGACCGAATGCAGGAAAATGAACTTCTGTTAAAGCGCAGTGATTATATTTTTGTACAAAGCATGATAAACATAAAAAGACAAAGAAAAAATGTAACCCACACAGCTGATTTTACACTTACTGACAACAAACAGGTGACATAAACTTTAAAATTATTGCTCTGGACAAGGAGAGAGGGCTTGTGGTGGGTTGAGATATGTCATTGACTGGAGGATTGAGGAAACAGAAAGAAGGGTCTGTAACTTTTCATTAAAGTATTTTTGATAGTTGGAAAGAAACATCAAACAAGATCACTGTAGAAAACTAATATTTTTTTTCAAACTAAAACCAAAGTCTTAGCTTCATTGTTAAAGCAGATTAAAAACTGACATCAGAATGAAACTTTGAATATTTCTCAAACATGAAAACATTACAATTATTACGAAACACTTTTTTTTTTCGTTTGTACACATCAAAACATAATGAACAAACAAACAACAACAAAAAAAGGAAACTAAAGATTAAAAACAACAAAAAAAACCAAACAAACAAAGGCTAATCCTTATTCGTTTGTGCAAGTGAAAAAAGCACCCACAAAACAACATATGTACGTATAACAGTATGACACAAACAAACCTATAAAGTGCAACATGACATTCTAGAACAATAAAAACATTTAAAAATCAATTATAAACTAAACAGCAAACAATATTGGAAAACAAAACAAAACAACAAACAAATAAGAACAAAAAGAAACCAACAACAAAAAAATTGCTCAGTTACCTGACCAGGTTACAATGGCAGCAAGACTGATTGCCTGATCCCCTTTCTCAACACCTCGATCACCTATCAGACGAATGTTCTTTTCTTGAAACAGTTTGTGCAGCCATTGAGAGAACTTCCGCAAGCACAGGGACAATGGAATTCCATTCTCTACTTGTTCCTGCAGGATGAAGAAAAAAAATAGGTGAAATTACTATCTGTCATTTTGCTTCCTGTGCAATTAAAAAAGGGTGTAAACAGTCTCTATCTTTTTTACAAGTTCTGCAGCCCATATCTGTTTCCATAAACTTTTTTTTTCCCAGCTATGTTACTTCCTTTGTGTGACATAAGAAACACCTCTTAACTATGATCCTACACTTTTGGATTTTCAGCTGTGAACATGATGTTTACAGACCACAAAGTCATCATCAATGCCCCCTGTCCCACTCTCACTGTTGCCAAGGAGGCTGTTCTCATTATTTCCTGTGTTATTGCTATACAACTAATTCAATCTAAGGCAGTTATGTTAGCTTAGTATAACATTCTGGGCAGTTTAAGAAGTTGTTAGGACTGCTCAGTTCATTTCGATTTGCAGACATTGCAGCACATGAGTTCATGGTAAACTGCACTTGACTGTTACATACATATTTCTTTTAATGAATTAACAAATTTTTCTTTTTTTACATGCTTTTATAGATGGTGGTGAAAAACAGATTGATAATGTCATTTACTGCCCAGCTGACTGCAAAGGGCCAAATCGGAGCTGTGGTGGCAAAAATTTAATAGGAATACAGCAGCCAATCCGAGTTTGATCAGCCTTGAAGATATCAACAGATTAGTCATCATGCTATGACTTTCATGCAAACATCTACATAGTTGCATTATGTTGTCGTTTCCTGCAGAAGAGGGCTTCCTTTCCCTGAACAGTGACAGCCATGAAAACGTCCTATGCATTTTGCTGGGCTATAACACACAACAGTCATAGTCCAGCTTTAACACAATAAACACTGTACTCTGAAAGTCAGACCTACCTGTGTAATTCCAGTCAGTTTGTGGCAAAAAGCGCTAAGAGTTGGGTGTTCTTGTGGGAGCACGTAGTAGTGAAATTCACTTTCAATCTGTCCGGTTTTTGTGCTCAACAGAACAGCTGGGAATTCAACTGAAATCAAAGAAACCAATTCACAGAACAAACAAGAAAAAAAAGTCAGCTAAATTTAATACTGTGTTAAGGTTTTATATCCTTTAGCAGATAAGTAAATAAAAAATTATAAGAAAGAGAATGTACATGTGCTGATTAAAATTTCAATGCTGTCTCCTTAATCATCCTAATCATGCATTGTGCAAACTATTTTCATCACCTAATTTTGACACTTTGAAAATGATTTACTTAAAAGTTCTTAGTTATTCATCAACTGAATACGACAGAACTATCTGATAAGTAAAAAAAAAAAAAGAAAGAACACCCCCCCCCCCCCCCCCCCACAAAGCAGCCCACTGCAGTCAAGTGTTGTAAAATAATTTTTATTACTATATGGATTAGCAACCACCCCTAGACACAATGATACAAGTTTTCTATGACTTTGAGACTGAATTCACCCATCTGTCTTTCCTTTCTTTCTTCTTCATTAGGCACCAAACTGATGACATTATTTCAGAATGATGTGAACAGCATGAAACAGAAATCAAGAATAAAAAAAAAAGGCAAGAATCTATTAAATCAATATTTTCACAGACTCCCACTTTTGTATGAACTTGAAGACAGTACTTACTGATCTCCTGTGTTTTGGTTTTATCCCTCTCCCAACAAGTTGATTCAAAGTCAATTACGATCAGATAACTAAATTCTTGACCTGAAACACAAAGACAAACAATAAACAGAAAACAAGGGGAAAGAAAAAGAGTATCTGTTATGTCTTTGAGTAACTTGAACTAGACTGTCTGCAATGTGTAGAGCAATCTGAACTAAACAGAGAGAGAAATAATGTTGCTTGGAATGCTAAGCCCAGCCAGTTGTAAAGGGCTATATCAGGGCTGGGTTTTTAAAGTTACAAAAACACAAATTATCACCACCTTGATTATTACAAGATCAAAATGAAAAAAAAAAAAAACATGAAAAAGAAATGAAAGAGAGAGAGAAAAAAAGCAGAATAATAACGAATAAACAAACAAATAAATCAGCAATCAACAGTATTTGTTGTGTTTATCTTGTGGCTCAGTACTTCTGTTTTCACCATTTGAAGAACATTTAGAAAATGTGTGGGGGAAAAAATTCCAGAGAACACAAAACCAGACTGACAGAAAAAGAAGAAAATGACAGCTCAAGATGCAGTCTCCAAAATTCTACAAATTACTTAATTTGTGTATTGTATACTTACATCTTTCCTTTTCTTTATTCTTCTCTGCAGATTCCTTGGACAATTTTCTTTCACGGAGGAGTCCCAGTTCTCTGGAAAACAACGTAAAAGTATTATAACTAAAACAACATTTGTCAAATTATACTGATTTGACAATATATCAAACATCATCTTCCCATAACATCAGGTCCCTGGGAGGCCATGACGAAAATTTAAGGGTACCATGTAATTTCTACTGCTTCCTGTAATCAGTATTGTGTTATTGGCCATAGGTATATGTGGGACATGTTGTGGTCAGTCCAGTCCTTCAAACTCTCCTTCCAGGACCTCTTTGGTCTGTCTCTGGATCCATCCTAAAATTGGTAAAAAAACAGCTCAGAAGTCAAACATCTAAAAAAAAGAAATCTAAACAACAAAGCACCGATACATCCCTTGTGGCAATGACATTCAGAATACAAATTTCCATCACTTTTACATCAGACTCATAGATTTCATGCTGCTTTAGTGCTTATTTGAGG
>CM065715.1:14760861-14825861 GCA_033310375.1 Conus canariensis
TATATATATATATATATCTATAATCCCAATGGAACAACTAGTATTGAATAGAAATAGCTCCAAGAGTGGCGGTCAATGTTATACCATACCTGCATCAAATATTGACAGCCACTTACGTATTCATTTTATCCTAGTTCTGTATGGCTGTGGAACTCACTGCTGGGTGCCATCAAGATTGCCACAAATGCAGTCTCATTTAAAAATCAAATTGATACGACAGTCTTGAGATCTGCATATTGACGACTTTTCTATTTTAACTTCCCCAGATATTTTATGGTTACCTGGGCCTGAATCTGGTCATTGCTTTTAACTTTTTGAATATTGTTTCAAAATGGAGTGACTGACGGCGGAGAACGAAGCAAAATTTAGAAAGAGAGGGTGTTAGTTACCGCCAATGACATTGACAAACAAAGCACATGACAAGACACGATGCATTTCAACCACTTGGGTCTTCTTCAGGCGAAAAAATAAATCACATTTAACATTTAAGACAGTACAAACAAAGAACGAAAATGACTCATCTGTTGTTAGTCCATGATATATATGATATATTAAGTCATTTTACTTGGGAAGACCCATATGAGTCTACTTCAGAAGTTTGTTGTATTTGATATTTGTCAGGTAGATGACGTTGAAATAATGATGACCGTGATTATAATGGTAGATGACTGATACTGGTAGATGATGGTTCGTGCTCATTTTTTTTCAGCCTGTATGTGTGGCCACTGTCAGTGATAATTATTTTCAATAAATCAGGGGGTCAGACTGGGTGCGAAAAAAAATACACACACACCTTCTGACTGGCTCACACACATAAATAAACAGAGAAAAAATGATACAGAAATGGGGAAGAGGTGCTAATAACAAAGTTAATAAAACACTCCAGATCATGCCAAACATTACTTATCTAGGTTCGTAGTCCGATGTTACTAAAGTAGTAACTAAAGTGAATAACTGTGACCATCAGTACTATCAGGATTTTCAAAGTGAAACCAGATATATGTGGGATGTCCTCTTCTGTCCCTTGACTACCACCTTCATCATTCTGAAGATTCTGTAGACTGGGGGGGAGGGGGGGGAGGGGAGGGGGGGGTGTTGCGTGAAGTTGAAGTCACTTGAGGTAGTGTCTGCTGGGCCAGGGGGTGTTGGGAGGATGAGGACAGGGGGAGGGGTGTGGAATCAGATTCGGGATCTGAAGCCCTCCAGGATGGGGCTGAGGGCAACCTCAGCAGGAAGGCTGTTCCAGTCGGATATGGTCCTGGGGAAGAAGGATTTCTGTCTGTAGAGAGTCCTGCAGCTGGAAAAGTGGTATGTTGCTGGATGGGAACGTCGGGTTCCATTGGGTGCAGAGGGATTCTGAGACGGTTTTTGGCACGTATTGATGATGAGGCTTCCGTTGTGGTATTTGGAAAAGTTCACTAGTCACGCCTTTCTCCTTCGGTGAGGGGGGACCACTGAAGGGTCTCTATATAGCATGTCTTGTACACTGGAGGTTTTCATGTGTTGATGAGTGACCCAGCGAGCATCTCGGCATTGGATCGTTTCCAGCTTCTTCATGTCCTTCTCTATGTAGGGGTCCCACACAGAGCTGGCGTATTCCTCTGCGATTATCATCACAGTTTTCACAACGTGAGCCATTTTCTGTCAAGGCTGAAAGTGAAAGATCACTTGACCACATTGAGTTGGTTTGTAATGATCATTGAAAGAGGTGAGGGGTGAATGTTTGCGGAACCTTTGACGGACCTATGTGGATTTGCCACTCTTGCGCTGTGTGCTAGGCATTCCAACGTAGGTAACTGAGCCATCTAAATCATCCAAACTGTTCATGTTGTACAGATTGCTTGGTTTTTGTTCTGTTCACCTGGATTGTCACTCGCAAGCCACAGATTAACTGTCAATTTTTATTCTGAAAAGCTGATTTTCGTATGGTTTTCCATGTTGTTCGTGTATGGCTGAATCACGTGATCTTGTGATCCAGTCATAGACTGGGTTGTCTGATTTGATGACTCTTGTTAATTTTTAAACAGAGAGAAGACTTCTCAAGCGGATGCTGTTCATCGATTCAAAACATTCTAAGCCCTTTTTTTAAATCGACTTTGATGGTGGCGGATCAGACAAAAGTGCTTCTAAGTGACAACTGCTCAGAGTTGTAATGCGTACAGGGAAAAAATCATTGCATTGCAGTAAATTTTGGTACATTTTAATGACGCACTGGACTGAATTGCAGAGCATCAGATGGGGATTTTGTGCTTCAGAGACACACATTGATGTGTAAGAATTATCACTGATTGTACTGAGTTTCTCAGTTGATAAATGGTTGTGTGTGCTGATCTGTGGTATGGTGGCCTTGATCTTGTTGATGAGATGATTCTTTATGTTTTTATAGAAGATATAGTAACCTGGACACACTATTTTTTTATTGGTTGTTGTGGTTGCCTCACCAACCAGTGTATCTGCTCACTAATTTCCTTAGCTATCTGCATATAGTGAAATAGAGGGCAGTGCATTATCCTTTTGGAAACTTCAGATTACTTCTAGCCAGTTTGGATTTTCATTCTTCTTTTTGAAGAAGGTTCATCAAGTCAATCGCAGTTATTGCACAAGGAATTTTGCCATCTGGTCTCAACACTGACTTTTGCTCAGTTACTGACTACCTTGCACTGTAACCCAACAACCAGTATCAGAATTTGTCCCTGAGAACTGTTTAACCAGTGACAACTATATTGAAACAGGGTCATTTAACTTTCTCTTTTAAAAGCTCTCACTACATTTGAATACAGAATCATTGAAATTTCTCCTTTAGATCTTGTGACCACGAATGTGTGCAACACAGATTTTGAGAATCCTGTCAGAGCACTGTGGTTTTTACATGAGCGAATGTTTGGGGGGGTTGGGGTTGTTTTGATGCATTGCATATGGCATACAACACTGTTGTCAGGTTGTCTGTCACATTTCAAGTGAAGATTTTTACCACTGCTGTATAAAAGAATCAAGTTTTGTTTACTTTGGCAGTTTATCAGGTGAGAGTTCACATCCACTTAGTTCAAAAATCAGATCGTGTCATTTGTCACAATTAGTTCCAGTTTTATCAAGGAGGTGTCACTGTAGACAGTGATGGTCATCTCATTTTCAAACTCCTTGGTGGGCAGGAATCCACTAGAGTGTAGTGTTTACCTGTGATGCTAAATCAGACTTGAGTGGCTCTGGTGAGGCCAGGGGTGCGTTCAACACTGACAAGGCATGAGTGAAGGTGACCACATTACGATTATGGCATGCTTTGTCATGATGCATCCTGATGTGGAGTAGACTGCAGCCAAATGCAAAGCCTCTGCTCTTTCATTTCTGTTATTGTATCTGTGTACCTGATTGGGCTGAACAGCGTTCGCAATATTTGTCAAAACTCAAATAAATTTCTTGCTTTTGCTCTTGATTTTTTTCTGTCAGTTATATCTAAAGTGACTTTCAGAAACAGCTGTATGTTTTCTTTGCCCTTATCTTTATCTCTGTCCATTCCCCGCTTCCGTCTTTGCCCTTATCTTTATCTCTGTCCATTCCCAGCTTCCCTCTTTGCCCTTATCTTTATCTCTGTCCATTCCCCGCTTCCCTCTTTGCCCTTATCTTTATCTCTGTCCATTCCCTGCTTCCCTCTTTGCCCTTATCTTTATCTCTGTCCATTCCCAGCTTCCCTCTTTGCCCTTATCTTTATCTCTGTCCATTCCCCGCTTCCCTCTTTGCCCTTATCTTTATCTCTGTCCATTCCCCGCTTCCCTCTTTGCCCTTAGCTTTATCTCTGTCCATTCCCCGCTTCCCTCTTTGCCCTTACCTTTATCTCTGTCCATTCCCCGCTTCTCTCTTTGCCCTTATCTTTATCTCTGTCCATTCCCAGCTTCCCTCTTTGCCCTTACCTTTATCTCTGTCCATTCCCCGCTTCTCTCTTTGCCCTTATCTTTATCTCTGTCCATTCCCCGCTTCCCTCTTTGCCCTTACCTTTATCTCTGTCCATTCCCCGCTTCTCTCTTTGCCCTTATCTTTATCTCTGTCCATTCCCCACTTCCCTCTTTGCCCTTATCTTTATCTCTGTCCATTCCCCACTTCCCTCTTCCCTTCATCTTTCTTCCATCCCTCTCCCCACCTCTTGCGTGAAAAAGACCTATGAGGTTGAAATGCATAGAGTTTGTCTTGTAAACTTGTTGTAATTTGTCCATCTTAACTGGTGGTTTACATTTTGCATTTCACACTTCAGAAGAAATATTTATTTTCTGGGTTTTAAGTTATGTTGCCACGTATAGTTATTTGCTGATGATAATATCTAGAGCATCATGTTTATAAATAGATTGTCTATGATTCTTAATTTCTTTATACTTGAAGATCAAAATGTTATCAATGTCTTTAATTCATTTAATGTGTTCAAAATAAGTCGAGGCCTCAATAAGTTCTGATTTTCTTTTTTTCTTACTTGCCTCTTTCTGTCTCTCTCTGTCACTCTCTATCACTGTCTGTCTGTCTGTCAGTCCCTCTGTCCTTACCCCTCTCTTTCTCTCTCCACTTCTTTAAGGCGGCCGGAAGAGGTAGGAGATATTGACTATGCTGAGACAGTGTTGAGGCGTATCACTCTCCGCAGAGATTGCCTGCCATGCTCAAGATACACTGTTGAACTATTCACTTATTCTGACCTTTCATATGCTTTATGGCACGCACTCTGCCCATGAACTTGGCTAGATTCAAACCAGCTGACATACATGTACCAATATTGGTGACGTCACTGCTGTACGGGAGAAGCAGAGGTTCACACTTGACAAAACATGTTTTTCCACATTCAGGTGATTTTAGGTAGTTGCATGTGCTTCTACTCTGTGAACTGATTACAATTCAGCCTTTTAAATTCTCTGCATCTTTGAACTAATGAATGCTGTGTGTAATCGAGTTTATTACTGAATCGACCTCAGTGAACCAATTGCTATTTCGGAAGGGAAGTAAGCCTTGCATAGGTTATTTACTCCTTATCCAGGAAAACAATGTTGAATGGACAGTTGCAAGCAATATTGATAGAGGAAGATAACCCAACTAAAATGCAGTTCTGATCTTCCAACTACCTGCTTGCAATGTAGCAAACAGCTGCAGCCGGCATTGAAAACAACGTTGCTCAGCATGTCAAGCCCCGGAACTTTGCTACGCCTGTGGGCTTCGTAACTGTATTGATATAGCTTAAATTGTGGGAAAAATAATTTTAATTTTATTTCCTCAGTTTGAGCTTGCCTGTGAGTGTAACTGTCAACAACTCTTTGTGCCTTCTTTTCGTCCCATTCTTTCTCTCTCTCTTTGTCTCTCGCTCTGTCTGTCTGTCTGTCTGTCTGTCTGTCTGTCTCTCTCTCTCTAGCCACTTGTTTGTTTCTGAACATAGTCTTTGTGTGTTTCCATTATTGATTGTATATTGATAACATTGACTGTACATCAAATTTACTGTTGAGTTTTGTCATGTGCATAAGGCTAAAGGTTTTTTTTTTATTTTGCAACTCTAATCTTTCAATATTTCAGATGAGCGAGGAGCCAGAAAGGAAGAAGATGAGCAAAGAAACGGATGAAAAGTTACCAGCAACAGTGGGACTGGATGACGCTGGAGATTGGAAAGAGAGGCCAAAAAATGAAACTTACATGAAAAGAAAAAACCAACAGCGAGTCGCAATGGTGACCTTCTGTGTTGTGCACGTCTTTTAATGTTCTCTGTTATTAGTTTTGTTCTTAGTCCTGGCAGATGATATGTCTTTGCAGTTTGTTGACTCTGATTTAGAATTTGTCAATATAAAGTTTTCATTGTTCATTTGTACAGGCCAATTGATTGTGCTGGAACTGACCTTTCACTGAAATTGTTTCTATCATTTCTTCTGTTGTTTTTCAGTCTTCAATCTTTCACATTATGTGCAATGGGAGTAGCATGCTTGATCTGCAAGTAGATACTTAAAGCATTGCAATCAGAATCCAAGGATTGTGAGTTCAGTCCTTGCTTGAGACAGCCAGCTTAAAGCCACAATGTTAATGTTTAAATGTTCTCTTTGGAATCAGCATCTGTGAAGAGCTCCTCTAAATTGTCTAAGGCTGGCAAGACATGCTTTGAGCTGCTCAAGGTCCCATGCATGCGTAAAGGTATATGAAAAAAAGCAACCACCACTTTCCACTCATGTTGAATCCTGTTCCATCTATAATTCTATTGTAGAACTAAAATAAATGTAGGCCAGCAGATGCCATTAAGTAATTCAGACAGATACACAGACACAGACAGACAGACAGACACACACACACACACACACACATGCACATACACACTCTCTCTCTCTCTCTCTCTCTCTCACACACTACATACTGGTGTTATGTTTGAAAAGATATCATGCCCAAAGATGTATATAGTTGCTATAAACATGAAATAATTGGATCAAACACTTGCGTGATATGCAGAAATCTTGCCATGGGGAAGAGTGAACTTTGGAGTCCTTCTGAGGGACAAGGAAGAATTTTTAAGTGCTGAAAATAATTCAGAGAACGCATGAAAATGTTGAAAGGATCTGAATACATGAAGAACGAAAAAAAAAAAGATTAGAAGCATGAAATGATTGAATAAACAGTGAGACTGAGAGGTCTTGTTATATAACTTGTCTTTGGTCACAGGTAGACTAACACATACTGTATATCACAAGAAAAAGGAAATGCAGATGCTTTGGCTTTATTTTGTGAGAGGCACGAGTAGAGTGCTTTCTCTTAGTTAAACTGCTTTGATTTTCAGTTTCAAGAATATAATGAGGTGTGCGTATATTCAGCCACTTTGTGAGAAAACTACATTTAACTGGGCAGAAATTAAATGTTTGTATTGTTAGATGCACACTTGGCAAAACATTGCTGTTTTTAATGAAAATTAAGAAGATAAGAAAACAAATGTGACATTCGTTTGGTTGGCTTTAAAGACTGTTTAGAATTTGTGGTTTATTTCATGTGATGGAAAACTGTTTCACTGTCTCCCTTTGTTTCTGAATTTTTTTAATTTTCAAAATTTTTTTTAAATTTGAGGTGGCCGTACAGTGATTCATTGTATTGGTATGCACTGCTGTATCATACTGTGTAATAAAGTTTGAATTTCAGTATTTGACAAATGTTTCTCAAAGAAAATTCAACATTATGTGGAAGAAGTTTGGACTTTTCAGGGCAAAGATGTTCTCAATGTTTGTTTTTTTTTTTTTTTAATGCAGTCCTATGTTGATAGAGAATTCTTGTTGTCTTAATTCATAACATATATGTTCACTTCATACTGCAGTCTTCATTTCTTGAATTTTTAGTCAAGGTGGAAATGATTTGTGGCTAACTGTAAAAGGAAAAAAAAAAAAAAAAATCTTCATTAATGGTGCTGAAGTAATGAAGATCTTCAGATTTGTATATTATATGTCGTTATGCATGCATGCATGCCTCCAGGCCTTAACCAAGTTAGATATAGATTTAAGACGAAGGAAGAACTTTGAGCAGCAGGTGGTAGTGGTGGCCCTGTTTATGTCTTTGATGCTGTGTTTAGTCCTGTTATATGCTGTGATCTGTGTGTGGGTCATTTTATAGAGATGTAGAAATATGAAAGTGTAACATGACAGCTACAGACTGACTGGCTGGTTGTCTCTAAAGGAGCATAGACCATCCAAGGCAACACTCCAGAGGGCTTGACTCTGGGTCACTGCGAGTGCTGTTGCAATAGTGATGATTTTAAATATCTTCATTCTGGTCATGGTCCACATTGTATGGAAGAAGTTGAAACACACATGTATGAAGGTTACTGTTTTTATAAACAATAACGCATACATAATAGGCATACATTTGATAATTTTACAGTATACAGAGGCTTTGATTCTTATGACAAATTATCCAGATCTTTTACAGCAACGGCCGAAAGTTTTTCTGAAACCAGAATACCTTGGAGGTGACAACACGGAGAACAAGGCACCAGAGGTGTTTGTCAGGGATGTCCAGTACCTGATCGTATATGGTGTGAAAGGAGGTGTTGCCTACGATCAGCCCAGGTACAGCTGACCTGCAGACTTTTTATTCTTACCACGCCATGATTGATAGGATTCGTGTAGTTCATTACAAGTGCTGTTTTTCATGCCTTGGTATGCTTGAGCATATCTTTTGCATTTTTTCTTGATTTGAATGTGTGGCACAGTGTTGCAGGCCTTGTTAGTGATTGCCATGTTGATGGGGAATACAAAAAGTGGGTTTGTCTCTGTGTGCGTTTGCACATGCACACTTGTGGCGATGTGGTTTGAGAAATTTTTATATCAATCTGGTAGACTTGGAATCATAGTGAAAAGTAAAGAGGGGAGACAAAAAAATGCTTGCAGCATTAGAAAATGGATCTTTGTTCTGTGTGGTTCGGCTTTCACACATTACATGGAAAGAAAGCCAGCCGTAGGTATTTTGTCTCTCTGAGAGTTGACATTAACGAGCAAGATGTTTTAACAGTATGATTATCTCCTTGACCTAATTATGCGTTTCAGTGTTCATCATTTGAAGGTAGTGCTGTTTTTTTTTTTCTCCTGTAATACCCAAGCAATTAGAAGTTTTGTTACATTTTTTTAAAGGATAGAACCAATTTTTTAAGCATGCCTTTTCTTTGTTATTTAGCTTGCCATAATTGTGTGATAGTGTGACAGGTGATGCACTGTTTAGCTGACCATAGTTGTGTGATTGTGTGACAGGCGGTGCACTATTTAGCTGACCATAGTTGTGTGACAGGTGGCACACTATTTAGCTTACCATAGTTGTGTGATTGTGTGACAGGTGGTGCACTATTTAGCTGACCATAGTTGTGTGACTGTGTGACAGGTAGTGCACTATTTAGCTGACCACAGTTGTGTGACAGGTGGCGCTCTGTTTAGCTGACCATAGTTGTGTGACGGGTGGTACACTATTTAGCTGACCATAGTTGTGTAACAGGTGGTGCACTGTTTAGCTGACCATAGTTGTGTGACAGGTGGTGCACTGTTTAGCTGACCATAGTTGTGTGATTGTGTGACAGGTGGTGCACTAGTTAGCTGACCATAGTTGTGTGACAGGTGGCCCACTATTTAGCTGACCATAGTTGTGTGACAGGTGGCGCTCTATTTAGCTGACCATAATTGTGTGACAGGTGGCGCACTATTTAGCTGACCATAGTTGTGTGACTGTGTGAAAGGTGGTGCACTAGTATTTAGCTTTCCATACTTTGTGTGATTGTGTGACACAGGTGGTGCACCCTGCTACGGCCCTGCAAAATGTCTTGTGCCGTGCTGATTGTTCTGAACGATGTCAGCATGGATGACTTCCAGCAGCACAGTGACTGCTTTCCTTTTCTGCAGGGAACTATTCATCCAGTAAGTCAGGTGTATGGTCCAGTCCTCAGGATTTGGCTTGAAATGAATTAAGAGAGAGAAAGTCTCAGAGAGAGAGAGAGAGAGAGAGAGAAGAGAGAGAGAGTGTGTGTGTGTGTATGTGTGTGTGTGTGAAAATGCAGGGCATGCATTTGTGTGTGCATGTTTGAACACTTACATATTCCGTTATGTAAAGTGTTCAAATATGCACACACTAGTGCTTTGGCTATATTTTCCCTCCCTCACAAAATATCCAAATTTGACTCTGGACACAGCTGACCTCATCTAACGGGGGCAGTTTTCTTAAGTCCTGTCTCTACGCTGAGAGAATTTCAGGTTCCCTTGAAGCAGCAGCCAGAGGAGACACTGCTATGCTATAAAATGTCTTGTTTTTGAGTTAACTCTCAACTGTTTTTGAGATTTTTGCATTTTGCATGAATTTTTCATTATTTTTCGTAACATTCTGCGCATTATTTCTAAAATAATAATATTTTTGTGATGAATATGTCTGTTTCGGGTTTTTTAGGCGAGACATTGCTTCAGATAACAAAAATGTTGTTTTATATCATAATTCCGGGAAGAAAACCATCGATCACAGGTGATCGAAATTCAAGGGAAAGAACTGAAGAGAGTTAAGGAATGCCTGCTTTGATCCAACATCTGTAAGACGTGTCCTACAAAGCCCATGGTACGTCCCACAGCAATGTGGAAGATTGAGAGAGGATTGAGTTTTATGACTTTCCAGTTATCAGTGACAATTGTGCACAAGTGCTCAATGTGTTTTCTTTCAATGGACTTTATAATGTACAGTGACTGTCATGTCTTACATTCATCACGTCTAGTTTAGGTATTTCTTGGTGATGTGATGAAACTGAATGATTGCAGAAGTTGAAAGTTGCCATGAGGAATCCATGTCAGTACTTCAGCACCTTCGACTTTGACATGTACGCAGTTCCAATAACTAAGAGACAACTGAAACGCTTCAAACGTAAGTTAATAGATGATTGTGGATTTCATTTGTGCTTGTTTGTGTTTCATGTCTTTGTTTTCTTCATGGGTAAAGCTGGTGAATTGTACATATATGTATGCTTGTATTATGGTGCCAATGACAATCTGATGCAGTTAGCAATTACCCGTTGTAAATGGCAGTTGTGATTTGCGATGGGGTAATGAACAACTGGCCACTGAGCCAGTTCCGTTTTCAGTTGCACCGGTGTGAATCACAACAGGGATTTATACTGGGACAGCTGCCAGTTGCCCTAAAGATTTTTAAAGGAAAAAGTCATTGATGTGTGCACCAGAATGTGTGTATGTATGTGTATGTGTGTGCGTGTGTGTGTGTGTGTGTAAAATAATTTTTTGTTCATTATTTTGTCATTTGTCACAACAGTTGCTAGTTACACTGATGACTTTGAAACAGACTAGCCACTGATGTGCTTGTAGGGGCGTGCTGTGTGTGTGTGTGTGTGTGTGTGTGTGTGTGTGTGTGTGTGTGTGTGTGTGTGTGTGTGTGTGTGTTTGAAAGCTTATTCACTATTTCGCTGTTGCCCCTGATGATTATTCAGGGAAAGAACCCATTGAGTTATATTTGCTTGTGTCAGTTATGTTGTTCCCTGTGCCTCTGTACAAATGATGAACATCTTTACTTTAAAGCAGTTTTATGGTGGTAAGTGGATTATCTGTGAAAAAAAAAAGTAATGATCACAGTGATAATAACAATGGAGAAAGTTAAAGCTCTGGTCTCAGGTTTACTATTCACTCGATGAAAACTTCAGTATCAGGAACTAGGTGGGAAACCATACAAGCTCGTATTTGAACAGGTACAATGAGCACCCTGTGCTGCCCAGGAAATGCGTGCAGAACAAAGAATGCTTAACGCAGAAACTTCGGCAGGTGATTTTATCAGACCTGTGCACTGTATGATTTTTGCGTATAATCTTAGGAAATTCAATACAGCTATACGATTGTGCATTTGAAAACCGAATTGTAGGAAATTTTGATCACCGACCTCATGAAAATGCTCTAAACACGTAATCCGGCCAAGTCCAAGAGTCTGGTCCAACTTTCAGAAGTTCCCATGGCGCATGCGCACTTCCTTCCTCTATGAATGCATATCAACATGGCTTCTCGTTCAGCTTCAACCCGCGCCAATGAAACGGACAACGAAACTTCAGATTCATTGGTGGAAGCTGTGGTCAAAAAGAAAAAGAAATATGAACAGAAGTACAAACCAGTGTATCATACAATTTTCAAGTTCATTACTGCGTCAAAGAAGAGCATACATTCACACACGGTACCATGTGTAACTGTGAAATCTCGATTGCTCACAGTGGTCGTTTTGACATTCAGCGGCACATCGATAGCAAAAGTCACAAGGGAAACAGTGATTCTGGTAAATGGTAGGCTATGAACATTCAGATTTTTTTTGTGAAGTCGAGTTCTGCAGGCACTTCTGATGAGAGACTGGAACATCAAACTACTTGTGCAGAGGGACAAAAATCTCCAAAATCCCCAAAGGAGCACACTGTGCAATAAAACTCGTGAAAGTCTTCTCATCCTGAAGAATGATGACTGTTCTTCAATAGATGCAGTTTACAGCCTCTCAGCTGACAATTTAAAAGAGCTGAAATCACCAGAATCTGAAATAAAAAGTTAACATCATAATTATTGTGCTCTTCAGAAAGACTGCTTAGCTTATCAACAGACAGTGAAAAAGTGCCCATATAGCATATGAAAGAAATAGATTACATCAAGAATTTTTTTTCCGGTTATGTCCATCAGTATAGTAAAAAGTGAAGAGACGGTTATTTAAGTCTTATAAAAAAAATCACATGAGTTAATGTTCTTGTTAATTTTCTGAGCATAAGCTTTTGCCCATTAGAGGACACTGGCAAGAAACTCGGATTAGTTTGACAATCATTGATTGTTAATGAAGCCAATTTAATGCCTTTCAAGAAAACACTATAATAATAAATTTTCAGCGTTTCCAATGTCTTGAATGCATTCAGTATTGTTTCCTAGGCAGTTACTTTGCGCTGCAAAAGCTTACACATTTTACACACAATTGTACACACTTTTGACCCAAAATCTACACATTGAATTTCTATGGGGTAACCAGGTCTGTTTTATAGGTAGTTTCAAAGTGGGGTGACCACAAATTGGAATGGAAATATGAAAGCAAAAAAAAAAAAAAAAAGAATTGCTGAGCCGCCGAAACAAGGAACAAGTAAATTACCAAAGAGATACAACACATTTCGACCCAGTGGGTCTTTTTTGGGCACAACAAACAACATTGAAATCAGTGGAGACAAAGGATGAACAAACAGTCACGTATCTCTGTGATCTGGGTGCAGACTGTAGTGCAGGCAGAGAAACAGGACTGTGCAACGGACCTGAAGAGAAAAGGGAAAGGGGTCGGATGCGAGGAGACACAGACTGAAATGATAATGATATATTTTTTTTGTAAAGAGAAAAATAATAATAATACTAATGGTACTATGATCATATATTAATCATGATAATTATAATGATTGGTGGAGAAGGCCTTTTATACTGTCAGCACTGATAATAATTGTAATGCTGATATTGATTAAACCCAGAGTGGGTAGTTGAATAGTTTCGTTTTTAGTATGCCTAACTGTTTTGTCTATGACTGGTTCGGCTTCAGTGTCTTTGGTGTGATTGGTAATTGCGTGTATGCAAATCAAATTCTTTGCATGGTGCATTTTGAAATTACACATCTGCCGCTACCAGTTCTTTTGCTACTTCAGCGCAGATCCCAATCGCACCAAATTCTCATCTGCAGTATGGTACATGCATGCCGGTTTATTGTACATGATTAATCCTGGTGAATATCACTCATATCCATGCATGCTTAGAAACATGCCCATACAAAAACGTGTAATTTGTTCACACATACACACAAGCTGCAATACACAGACACATATAATTAATAGGATTCATGTGTCTGTGATGCTGGAGGGGTATGGCTAAGACTTCATACACTTAGCTTTGAATTCTTATACCATAGCCTAGTTTTATGTGTAACATTGATTGGATATGGTTTGCAGTGTAGGTGTCTTTCTGGGTTTTAGAAGTGTTGTAAGTTCAGTTTGTTCCACATTTTGAAAAGAGAGAGATATTCAAGAGTTTATTAAAGCATTATAAACAATTGAATATGTAACACTTTTCTTTTAATATAATCATGTGAGAAGATATTCTTGTTAACTTTATAGAACAGGCATCAATCAGTGTGTGTGTGTGTGTGTGTGTGTGTGTGTGTGAGAGAGAGTGCGTGCGTGCGTGTGTATGTGTGCATGTATGTTTGTGCATGTGTGTGTGAGGGGAAGAGGGCACTGTATAGTATGTTTAAAATATTGACATTTTTGTCCAAACTACCAGTGCCTGCAACGTATCATTTGCAGAGAAATTGATGATAGTAGAAGGTAGTCTTGATGGTTGAAAAGTGAGTGAGAGTCATGAATCAGAACATGTACACTTTACGTTTGGACAGGAGAACATGGGAGCACCAGCCACAGAAACGGGATCCAGGTTGTGTTTCCCTCGCCACATGTGGCGGAAAACTTGCAAAAACCAGCAACAGTCAACAGGGACAAGAACGACAGAGAAAATGGAAGGAAGAACGTCACCAGAAAACAGTTGATACTGTCCCTAGAACAGATGGTGGAGGAGAACTACCCATTGCCTGGAGAACAGGGTAATGATCAGTGCAGTCCTTCCTTTCTTTCTTTCTTTCTGCGTACGCAGGCTGATACTCCTGCGGACACTCTCTGTGTAGACAGGCAAGTATTAATCCCATCTTCCCAACAAAGGGAGTGGAGTTTTGTGTGTATGACCGTTTTTTTTATCCCACCATTAACCCGTTCACTGCTTGAAAATGTTACAAACAAAGGCTTTCCCAGTGCCAGGGAAATCTAATGATTTGGGGGTAATAATTAACAAAAAATTCTAGCTCAGAAACTACAAAAGATATAACAATGAAATATATATGATTTTTGAAGGAAATTGAATGAAGATTTTGAATCTGGGCTTCTTTTGTTTTAATTTTGATAATAAAAAAATATTTAGGCATTTAGATTTGGATAGATTTTTTTGCACGATCAAAAACATATGTATTTACCACTACAGCTTCACATCCAAAAAAGAACACAAAGCAAAAAAGTTGAAAATAAAGTTTGTATTGTCACACTACACATGTAAATGAAAGTAAAACAGTTTAGAAGTCTATCAAGACGCTCACACTCTATGCAGACAGGTCAGTCCACGACCATGCCCCCCTCCCCCCACCACGCCCCCTTGCTGGACTTCAACCCTCTCTTTCACTCCTCCTCTTCTCCTACCTTTCCCTCTGCCCCGTGTCACGCCGCGAGCAGGCCACGCTCCCCTCTCGCGCTGACTATCACATCACTGGCCACTGGCACGCAGTGCAGAGTACACACTAGGCGAGCTCGTTCGACGCTGGCAAACCAGTCAGCTGAACACACACTGAGGTCACACAGCCCGACACAATAACTGACGAATACAGTCGGCAATTCTATCACAATCATCATCTCACCTTCACGCTCGAGTAAGTCGTCGAATAAAAGATTATTGTCTTTGTAAAAAATGATTAGCAGAGCCTGCTCAGCTGTGTAAATACGTTGATTTGGTCGCTACGCTTGTCGAAGGTTGCGCCGCCATCTTTACAAGCGAGACGAAGTGCTGGCTGGTCATCCAGTCAGTGATAAGAATAAATGGGCTTTCCCCTCACGTGTGGTCATTTGCATATCATTTTAATACTACAGACATATAAAGCTTACTACGCACACTCTATTTAAGTCCGTTAATAGAAATAGTAACGAATGAAAATTCAAGAAAAATGCATGACGTCAGTGGATGGCCCATAGGCACTGGGAAAGCATTTTTACTTCGGCGTCAGCTGACGGCTTATAGGCACTCTTCGGGTTAAGGCAGCCATACTCCAACTTCAGGGAAGGTGCATGCTATGTGTAACGTGTCATCCATACCAACGGCCAAACTGGCCTTCTCTTCCGAAAGTTGGTGATGGGATTTTACGTGTGTGCAAGATGTTATGCGTGCGTTCACACAAGGAACCTCGGTTTATAGTCTCATTGGAAGGACTATATAGGAAATGGAGTCAGAACCAATGTTAACTCCGAGGGAAAAATCCCCCTGTACCGAAACGGCCCGGCGGAGATTCAAACCCGCAATCCCAGGGTCACGAGTCCAGTGCTCTGCCAACTGGGCTATTCCGCCCCCCTCTAAGTTACCCCCTTTTATAAAATATGTTTTTTTTTTTTTTTTTGTAAGGTAACTGTTGTGATTTTTAGAGAGATTCTTTGTGCATTCACTCCTGGACTTGTGTTTTTGTTTTCTGTTTTGGTGGCATCACTCTCCCATGATGACAAATAAAGATGAGGGTGATGCTGCAGGACTGTATTCTGGTCTGAGACTAAAGGATAGGGTTGTACTCTACTCTTATATTTTACTCTGGAACCAACCAGGTCTAGGGAGTACACACACTTGTCATTTTGGTTAGGAAATCTGAGAAACTGTCAAAAGACATGTCCATTAAGTGGCTGAAACTCAATTGAGTTGTTTTAGTTTTCCCATTCAAGCCATTTATACATTCATCTGTTGGTAGATTGCTGCCCAGGACAAATAAAAAAAAAAAATCCTTCAAATGATAGACTGGACTCACGCCTTTGATGCTGTGTCAGACCTTTGAAATAACGGTGTTGACAGTGGCCCATGTATCTATTGTAAACAGAATGATCAAGGCAGTCCTTCCTGGTATTGCTAACATGTTCCTTTTTTCTGTTGCAGACAAGAAATATGAGGATTTTGTCTCGAGCAAGAAAAGATATGCCCCTGTAACCGCAAAGAGTCCCATCTTTGCCGTGGACTGTGAAATGGTAAGTAGATGTGTTCATCTGGTCACTTTAAAGTTAAACCTTTAACCATGATGCTTTCAGATTTAACCGCACAGCTTTATTTTTCCGTCCTGCGCGAGACACTTAGTGAAAGGGCGAACAAACAAGCCTTACACATTTCTGACCCAACATTTTTGTTGCTGTAGTCCGAGCAGAGGCATGTATCAAACTTGTGTACTAGTTAACTAGGGAAAATTAAATTCCCAGAAAGTGATGACGGTATTTTTGCACAATTTTGTGTGTGTTGTCATTGTTCTAATATTGCCTGGCCACTTGCGTACAAACTTTCATGCCGTATGTACGTTATGTACAGGAAAATAAACCTAGTCGAGTTTGGTATTAAAAGAATTGTCGGGAATTCGCCAGTTCAGTCATCTCAAGAGCGCAGATAAAAATATTACATTTTTCATGACAAGCACTAATTATCAAACCGACAGCCCCATTTGTAATGGTCGCTCAACAATGCCGAACACATTGCTGCCAGACCAGCTATGCACAGATGACATTCAGTTCGCCGAGTACAGCACGGTTAGCTGGCTGGTGGGGAGCAGCCTGCAGAAAAACACCCTTTCCCTGACCTGCATTCACGGCTTGGCCTCTGCAGCTGCGAGCGAGCTGTAAACTCCCCTGCCTCTCAAAACTAAGTAACTTGCTCTGAACAGCCATGACCGTTTAACCATCATGATGAACTCATAATACAAAACTAGGGTACAGTTTGAAAACAAAAAGAAAAAAAAAACGTTTAACCATCATGTTTGTTTGTCTTTTGTCGAATATAGAGTACCAGATGAACTTATAATACAAAACTAGGGTACAGTTTGAAAACAAAAAGAAAACAAAAAGCCAGGAGAGTTACTGCCCTTTTGAACTCCTACATGCCAGAGCGAAAGCTGAATATCTGCTTGATGCTCTGTTGTGAGTAGAGCTCACAAGCACCTGCGGGAACAGCTCATAGACAATGAAAATCGATGTGATCTATTTTCCCTCCACATGGCCACTGACTGAAGGAACTGCTTGCATCAAGCCCTTTATGTGATCACCAGTTAATCCCTTCCCTCTTACACCAGTTCAAAATGAACGTTCACTGACCAAGCTGAACATGCTTTCCATTCAACATATAATGTGCTTTCCATTTTTGTCCCTAACTTGCAGTCGATTTTGGTGCAGTACAGTCATACTTTCCTCTTGATGTCAGTAATCCAAAATGATACACATTTGCAGAAAAAGAAAAACTTTTTGTGCACACTGTAATTCACTTCTTCATGCTCTGTATCCTCCCACACAAGTTCAGTTACACTTCTGAGCACTTAGTATGACCTACAGAGAATAGTATATTCATGACAACTACATAAAACACTAGAATTTGACCACAAAATGCTTGATCCACTCAAAATCGTGTGATCGTGTTCAAAATCGTGTGATCGCGGGAACTAAGAGTAGGACCATTCAAATTCGTATAAAACTACTACAGAACTCACGAAGAACGGTCTTAAGGAAACAACTGGAAAAAAAGGCTCTATGCTATCCCTGAAACGAGACTTATTGCCCTTTAATAAAAGGTGGTATGATTTAAAAATCATCAAACTCTGTCAGAAGTATGCATCCGACACGCCTTCAAGCGATGTGAACAGTGTCGGAAACCCGCTTCCGACAAGACTCGATTGAGTTAATGCCTTGTGTATGTTCATTGTGATGCTGGATATACTTGCACTTGATTGGCTGGCATGCCTTTCATTTCAGTGTTTGACATCAGCCCTCCGTTCTGAGTTGACCAGAGTGTCCATTGCCAGTGAAAAAGGAGAGGTCATCTATGATGAACTGGTCAAACCTTGGAACAACATTTACAATTACTTAACAAAGTGAGTTATAATATTTGCCTGTCTTTAGTAAGCAAGTGAAATTACAAGATTGATCAGTTATTGATCAGTTGTTATGTTCATGTGACTGTGATTAGGGAATACACAAGTATTGTATGAAGATGAGTTATCTTGTATTTGTCCATTTTGGGTAAACAAATTGAAATATTCATAAATTTTCATGGCGATCCATTGCTGAGTCATCACACATGTAGTGCCTGTCCATTTCAAGCAACTATTGACATAACATAGCAAGACAAGTTGTGATGTTTATTCATTTTCTGAATCAGTCCTTTTGTGGCCAGCAAACAGATTTACTTAAGATGAAGTTGTCACATTTGTATTTAATAAATTTAATTATGGTAAATCTTAAATAAATGTTAGCGAACTGCCCAGAGAAACGTGGACAAATGAGTCAAGACAAAACATGCCGCGTTTCGACCTCTTAGGTCTTCTTCAGGCAAGACACAAACAAGTGGGACAATGAAAATGAACAAATTTTTCACTTAGCTTACATCTCTTCAGCACAAGGTAGGCAGGCGTTTGATTTTTGTGTAAGAATTACACTTTTGAAGACCTCATTCCATAATTACACTTTGGTACATTTCATTCCAGTTTAGAGATCACCAAAGTTACTCTTTTGAAGGAGCAGCATATGAGATCACAATAAACGATTGAGAATGCAGCAAAATCATTCAATACGATGAGCCTTTATCACTGTTAAGTATCCCCTTAGCAGCATGGTACTACCATAATTCTACCAGACCGTGACAGTGCTGAAAGACATTGAGGAAAGTGGGATAACCAATTTTGGTGTGCACATTATTGTTATAATATAAGATGGCGTCAGGACAGATGTATGAAGAATCTGCATGTGAATCTGTTGAGTTATTAAAGTGCCTTGGACATTTTGCAGTGAATGCCCTGAGATTACCCTTTTCAGGTTGCCATATTACACTTAGGTCTCAGAGGACATAAACAGGTCTGCTTGTAGTTAAGAAATGTCAAGTTATTTTTTAGCTGCTGTCGGTTTGACTTCTGTATGTGTATTTGGTAATGGTTACAGATACAGTGGCATCACCAAGAAGATGCTGGATCCAGTGACCAAGAGGCTTAACCATGTGCAGAAAGAAATCAGTAAACTGCTTCCAAACGATGCCATTCTGTGTGGACAGTCACTGGGTAATGACCTCTGTGCTCTCAAGGTATGCTGATGTTGTGTGAAATGGAAAATAGATTACTTACATGTATATCATTCTGATAAGGATTTTAGCATGGCACTCGTACATATTGTGCTATGACTTTTCTGTGTGTGGCTGTGATTTTAGTTTTTGTTGTAATGAAATGCTTTGAAGTTCATTGAATTTGATTAGATGTGGAAGATCATGCTTGAATTTGAAATGGGATGTTTCCAATTTAATGTTAGTATTAAACCTTATATAGTGTAAATGAGAGTACCTGCATTTAATTAAAGTTGGCTCCAGCTTGGTGTGAGTGTGCAAGTGTGAACACTGCATTACTTTCATAACATACTTGTCTTGCTGTGGCTGTTCCACAGATGCTTCCATTATCATCAAATTCATTGCGGCTGTTGCGATTCTTGTTATGGTTATAGAAAGGGGTTTGTCATGTTTATTGGAGCAATGTTTGATTTCAGATGTTTCATCCCTATGTGATCGACACCAGCGTGATCTACAACTTGTCAGGCAACAGAAAGGTCAAGTGCAGCCTGAAGAGACTGGCTTACACTTTCCTGAGGTTAGTGTCGAGATGCTTGTTTTCATCCTGCTTACACCTCTGTGCCAGCCACCTAGTTTTCAACTCTGTAAGACAAGACTTCATTCATCATGATGATCATCATCAGTATCTGAGTACACATACTTCACTGTGACTAACTGGTACAGAGGCTGACAGGATTCCCATCATGTGCAAATATTTGTCAGTATGGGATCAGTTGATTTGAATCTAGACATAATCTTATGGAGAAAACGAAACTATTTAGCGCTGGAATCTGATGAAGATTTTATATTAAATAAATGTTGAGTTTTTTTTTCAGAATTTTTTTTTTCTCAGGAATTCATGGAATATTGATTAAATGAATTAATTTGAAGTCTACTAGCAGTTCCCCCAGTAGATTGTTAAAAGGAATGGTAATTAGTTGGCAGTTTCTCAGCATCCCATAAGTGAATGGAGAATAAAAGCATATGCTATTACTTTGCAGTCCATCAGCATTTGCACTCATACATGAAATATAAAAGAATTATTATTTTAGTCTGTAAGAAATTTCATACACATATGAAATATAATTAATTTACTGTCTGTCAGCATTCCCACACATATTTGAAATGTGAAAGAGAGCATGCCCACTGCTAAATAATATATGAAGCAAAGGGTGATTATTTTGCAAACTATAAAAAAAAAAATCCTACAGGTAACTGTGATGTGAAAGAAAAGGTAAATAGTTTAGAATGTGTCAGCAGGTTCACAGTCAGTGAATTAAAAAAAACAAACTATATGCAACCTTTCCAAAGTTGAATGAAATTTAATTATGTTTCGGTCAATCAGTATTGGCACAGGTGAATAAGATGTGAAGGTAATCATAATATTCAGTAATGGGTAACTATTTTAAAGTCCATCAGCGAGTTCACAAGTAAATGAGATTTAAATGATCTTTCAGACTGTCAAGCATACTTATAAGTAAGTGAAATGTGAACATTGATAATATTATATATGGTCTGTCAGGTTTTCTACATGTAAATGAAATGTAAAGTAAAAGGCTATTGTTTTCAAGTCTGTTAATATTGGTAAATTAAATGTAATGGAAGTGTCCTATATGTAAATGTAAGGTAAAGGGCAACTGTTCAAAAGTTAATGTCAAAGTGATGTGAGTGCAGGCAGAAAGTGAAACAAATCTTAATAGGAATTTGAAATAATTCTGCCTTGTAACATGGACAAACAAATTATAAGACAAAACATGCCGTGTTTTGACCTCTTAGGTCTTCTTCAGGCAAAATAAACAACACTCAGGACAAGGAAAATAAAGAACGAGCTATCACTTATCTTCTCAAATTTAGCACAAAATAGAGCACCTATCTTGCACTGAATTTGAGAAAATTGACAGCTTGTTCTTCATTGTTGTTGTCCAGAGTGTTGTTTGGTTTGCCTGAAGAAGACTTAGAAGGTCGAAAAGCGTTGTGTTTTGTCGTATAATTTGTTTGTCCATAAGTAAATATGAAATGAGGCAGGGAACAGTAAACAATAAACGACAAACAAGTAGGGTAACTCTTGCTCCCACAAGAAAACATAACTCCAAAGGAATGCTGCTTACGACTCCGAATCACCTAGCAGACATGACAGCACAGAGCACACCGAACAAACAAGGAAACATCCCCAAAAAAGGATGTTCTAAGCTTGCCCATATACCCTGTGTGGAACACATCTACACAGCAACAGTAACTGGAGAAATGAACATTGTTTGTCCATGTTAACAGGTGGAGTTATTTCAAATTCCTTTTAAAAAAAAATGGTTTAAAGTCTGTCAGCATTTCTTACAGGTAAATGAAAAGTAATGTTGACGAACACATAATCATTTTCCAGACGTGTCATTCAAGAGTCCAAAAGTGGTCATTGTTCAGCTGAAGATGCAAAGGCAACGATGGACTTGGTTCAACTCAAACTTAGTAAAAGTAAGTAATGAGGATATTGGATTCATGCACTAACTTGTCTGCGTCTGTTTTTATAGACCTATTTATGTTAGGTTGTATATGTATGAATTTTGTTTGATATGCGATCTGTTTTGATGGTGCTGTAGTACAGGTTGCCCTGGTCCTTGGGTGTGTCAGCGACCATGCCCTTTTCTTTTTGTATAACTGAATTTCTCCATTGTAAGGAACAGATTCATAAAGTTCCTTGTTTTTATTAATATTAGACTTCATTTCTTTAACAGCCAGGGGATCTTATTATGGTTCCTTTCATAGATCTTCATGAGAATTAATAGGGAAAAAGAAAGAAAGAAAAAAAGAAACAGAAACAGTTACCAAATGAAACTTCATACATAACTTCATGTACACGTATTCAGAAACTTGCTACATAACTTCACACACACATATTCAGAAACTGTTGCATTCTCAGATCAAATGCAAAGAACAGAAATGAACTTGCCCTGTTTAAGACTGGAAGATGGATCTATGAATCTCTCGCAAGGTTAATGATTTATTCTTTAAGCTACCTCTCCATCACTGGGATAGAAGTCGATGGTTTGAAATCCCACTCATTTTTGTTTATTTGGTGGTTGTTATCGTCAGTTTCAGATTATAACTCCTCTTCCTGTTGTACTGGTGGAGCTGGTCTTTCCCTGTGTGTATGCACTGTACAAACCTGCTCAATCATTGCTCACATAGCTTGTTCATGTCTGTGTTAGACCCTCAGCCTAGTTAGAGAATCAGCATTTTTTGGATAGAAAAAAAAGTATTCAGTTTTAATAATATTCATATGAATTAGCTTTTGATGATAAAGAAATGGTTCTATCATGTATTGCTGAGCACTCGGATCATGGCACCTCATTTGGGGGGTTATGTTGTATGTGTCGAGCATGATGCGGTAGTCTGTACGCGGATGATATGCAATCAAAGCTGAAAGCATTGTGGCATGCAAACAGTTTGTCAGTTTGGTATGCTAGTTCCACTATTAACTCGTCTAAACTGAATCAGTAAATGTGAATGTGGACGTTGGGTTCCTATGGTTGCAGCCATTACCTTTGGTGATGCCGTACTGGGTGGAGACGTTTCCTCGTTTCTGCCGGGTGGAGATGTTGCCTCTGTTCCACCCAATGGAGATGCTGCCTCTGCTTCACCCAGTGGAGATGCTGCCTCTGTTCCACCGGGTGGAGATGTTTCCTCTTCTCCACCCAATGAAGATGTTGCCTGTGTTCCACCAGATGAAGATGCTGTCTCTTCTCAGCCGTCACAGCGTCCTTCAAGTGTTCATGGTTTTGGTCCTGAACCTGTGAACATGCGCAGTCTGTTTGACATTCTGAATGAAAAGCGAGTGTCAGGTAAGGGGCCTATAGTTAGCACATTGTAAAGAGTATCTTTTATGTTGTAGTTGTTGTTTTTTTTTCTGTCACCTTCCTCGCTGCTCATTTTAGCATTATCCCCATGCTGCCCAGACTGGTATACTCGTACCCATACCCTGGTTTGTCGCTCCGTCAGCTCTGGTAAGGACAAACCACAGCGAACAGTTAGTATAAGTGGTCATGAGGTGGCTCATTAGAGGTGAAACGTCACCGCTGCCAGGTCACTCTGATGACCTTCAGGGGCACCTGTTCTGATCCAACCAATGTAGCAGGAGGTTGGTTACTAAGCCTCCTACTGATGACCATAATTGCTAAGTCACAGAGCCAGCATGCGTGAACCCTCCTGCAGAGTGCGCCACTACATTCCCCATGGACTGGCCAATACTGTCATCCCAGCATAAGCCCACTAAGAATAGACATGGGGGAGTCTTTTGTAAGAAGTACTGCTTTTGATGTTCTTTATTCAGACATGTGTTAACGGTATTCATTTTGTTCTTTCATGCTTGAAATCCATCCAGACCAGTATATGTGAGAACTTGGATAGTATTTAGTACTTTAGAAAATGGCATCATACAAAAAAATAGACTTTACATTATCTCAGATTTACACAACATAACCAAAATTACAAGTATACACAATATAAAAGGTCATCATTTTATTTTCAACATTTGCAAAAAGATTTTCTGTTCTAAACGGGGAAAAAGTGTGAAAGGTAAGCATGATTTGTTGCTTATCCCCTCAGGTTAGAAGCAAAAAGGAAATGGAATAGAAACAGTATATGGGGTCACTATAAGCCAAATTTCCATACGATGAGTCTTGAAAATGAAAGGCTCAGAAATTGAACTGGAGATGGAAGTGTGAGGGCAAACAGTGTGCACCCAGATGACCATGTTCAATGAGTAGATGCAATAGTATATCTTAAGTGATTTAGTATGTTTTCCGGATATGCAGCTGTCTGGAACGAGCAAAGTGGGAGTCAAGAAAGGCTTAAATAGAGCGTCATGATACTGCAACACCCTCTCAGACGCCTGCGGAAAAGAAACTATTTTGAAAAGGTGGACTACAACCCAAGAACAAAGCCGTCAAAGTTTGATGCAGAAGTGGATCAAAGAGCAGATCCAAGATTTGTGTGACTGTAGCAGTTGTCAGCATCCCCTCCACCCCGAAATGCCTTTCTGCTATCATAATAGATAATGTTTTCATGCCTCTATTTCATTTTTGCGACCAATGGAAAATAGTAATATTACAATTTTATATCTTCTGATCACAGATTTTCTTTTCTGTTTTCCACATCCATAGATTGGTACCACTCCCACACTGCTCATCCATAGATTGGTGCCACTGCCACACTACTCATCCATAGATTGGTACCACTGCCACACTACTCATCCATAGATTGGTACCACTCCCACACTGCTCATTCATAGATTGGTACCACTCCCACACTACTCATCCATAGATTGGTACCACTGCCACACTACTCATCCATAGATTGGTACCACTGCCACACTACTCATCCATAGATTGGTACCACTGCCACACTACTCATCCATAGATTGGTACCACTGCCACACTACTCATCCATAGATTGGTACCACTGCCACACTACTCATCCATAGATTGGTACCACTGCCACACTACTCATCCATAGATTGGTACCGCTGCCACACTACTCATCCATAGATTGGTACCACTCCCACACTACTCATCCATAGATTGGTACCACTGCCACACTACTCATCCATAGATTGGTACCACTCCCACACTACACATCCATAGATTGGTGCCACTCCCACACTACTCATCCATAGATTGGTACCACTACCACACTACTCATCCATAGATTGGTGCCACTCCCACACTACTCATCCATAGATTGGTACCACTGCCACACTACTCATCCATAGATTGGTACCACTGCCACACTACTCATCCTACCACTCCCACACTACTCATCCATAGATTGGTACCACTCCCACACTACTCATCCACTCCCACACTGCTCATCCATAGATTGGTACCACTCCCACACTGCTCATCCATAGATTGGTACCACTGCCACACTACTCATCCATAGATTGGTACCACTCCCACAATACTCATCCATAGATTGGTACCACTGCCACACTGCTCATCCATAGATTGGTACCACTGCCACACTACTCATCCATAGATTGGTACCACTCCCACACTACTCATCCATAGATTGGTACCACTCCCACACTACTCATCCATAGATTGGTACCACTCCCACACTACTCATCCATAGATTGGTACCACTCCCACACTGCTCATCCATAGATTGGTACCACTCCCACACTGCTCATCCATAGACTGGTGCCACTCCCACACTGCTCATCCATAGACTGGTACCACTCCCACACTGCTCATCCATAGATTGGTACCACTGCCACACTACTCATCCATAGATTGGTACCACTGCCACACTACTCATCCATAGACTGGTACCACTGCCACACTACTCATCCATAGATTGGTACCACTGCCACACTACTCATCCATAGATTGGTACCACTGCCACACTACTCATCCATGGATTGGTACCGCTCCCACACTACACATCCATAGATTGGTGACACTCCCACACTGCTCATCCATAGATTGGTACCACTGCCACACTACTCATCCATAGATTGGTACCACTCCCACTCTGCTTATTCTCTCTCCTGTTTATACACAGCCACATTCAGGCTGTCACATCAGTTCCAGTGCCATCAGTCCATGCAGAGCCAGGATGGAATTTTATCCTTTTATCCTATTGTACAACCAAACAAAGTCTGTATGAATATAAACAACTCCTTCCCTCACTGTCTCATATCAGCCTGCCAGGTGGGGAGAGAGAGGCTGGTGTCCAAGTACCAGGAGGAGCCAGACCTGAAGTGCTGCCAGGTGAGCAGTGACCAGGAGGCCTGCATGAAGGTTGAAGAGCTCAGCGGGTCCCACAAGTTCACCTGGGTGGAGTTCTCTGCCTTTGCCGACCTGTTAGCTGAGAAGGAACAGAAGGAGAACGGTGGAAAGGAACAGTCGGAGTCGGACCAGGACACAGAGGAGAAAAAGGTGATCCCCATTTCTCGCTCCTTTTCTTTCTGCTTGTTTGTTCTTCAATATTGTTATTCCACGTTCAGAAGTATGCGTGTATGAATACCAGTAGAAAGAATAATGATTGAGAAGATACTGGGGTGTGTTCTGTATGTGATTTTGGAAGCAGGGGGCGAATGCACAAGACTGTAAAAGAGGTAGTGTTCACTTTCATTTGTACTGTTTGAGAGGTCTTGGTAGTATTGGTTCTGCCTCTCACAAATTTCAGTTCTGTCCACTTTTTTTCCGCCATCTAACCCCCAATTTTTTCCACTTTTTTCCTTTACTTTTTTTTCTTTTTTTGACAGTGGGGCCTCCTTCCTATTTTTTTTCCCACTGTCATTTTTTCTGAAATTGACATATTCTCACCATGCATTATCTGTGTGTTTTAAACAGATGGACATTCACTTGTTCATTGTGTTCTGTCCACTTCCCTTCATACTGTTTGAGAGGTCTTAGTTGTACTGGTTCTGTCTCACACCCCATTCTTCTCCACCCCACTGCGTGTGTGTGTGTGTGTGTGTGTGTGTGTGTGTGTGTGTGTGTGTGTGTGTGTGTCTTTTCAATTCTCGGCGAGGATTTCAGATACAGTTTGTGTTTTTTCTGAAAGCCAAGTTTTTCACCTATCCTGTGGTCGGTTTGTGTTTGCTAGTATCTGTATGCGCATGCCAATATATATATATATATCTGTGTGTGTGTGTGTGTGTGTGTGTGTGTGTGTGTGTAAAACTACGAGTGATTAAGAGTGAGAGAGAGGGAGACTTGCTTGCAGTAGTTTTGTAGAGTATTATGTTACCAAATACAAGTATTTATGTACTGTATTTAAGAAGAAAAAAAAGAAAAGAAAAAAGACCACAAAAAAAGAAAAAAAACAAATAAAAGGGAAAAGCCCAATTTGGTCAACAGATCCATTCCTTGTGGGAATCTTCATATATGTTGAGGAGCCTGTGGATGCTGAATATTATCACAACGATTCAAAATTGATTTTCTCATTCATTGGTGGATTGTTCCAATTTGATATACCTTGTGTTCACAGAGAGTGCTGAAGACGATGGACGGTCACATCCAAAGAGTGTTTGAGCAGTTACGAGAGAAAAGCTTGGTCGTTGTGGCCCTGACTGGCAGAAGCACCCAGCAACATCATGAGCATGCTGCCGTATTGTTGCACATTACATAGCTCGAGAGGAAGACACAGAAGTACATGTTCATCATAGTGAGAAAGGGAGAAAATGAGTGTACAAAAAAGAGAGAGAGAGAGAGAGAGAGAGAGAGAGGAGAGAGAGAGCTGCCTCATTATATTTGTACAGCAGAAAAATAATACAGAGGTGCTATCTCACTTTTTTATGAATCAGTTTGTGTTATGGACTGGAGGAATGAATATTACAAGGAAGGGAGGGTGAAGAGTGCTGTGGAAAATGGATGGCAATTATTAGTCAACTTTGCAAGTAGAGTGATACGCGGACATGAGCAGTGTGCTTCATGTTAAATCATGGAAGAAGAGTGAGAAATAAAGATGGAACAATTGCTCATGCTTTGCTTGTGTGTATTTGTGTGTGTGTGTGTGTGTGTGTGTGTGTGTGTGTGTGTGTGTGTGTGTGTGTGATGTCTTTCTTTGTAATGGTTGTCAGTCAGCCATCATAGTAATGCGCAACTGATCAGATGAGTATAATAATATAGAAAAGAGATAAAAATGAAAAGGGTCAGTACTTAGACAGAATGATCCTCCCCATCTCCACTCCCCCACCCCTTCTCTTCTGTTTCTTATTTATCATGAAAATATTTTCATATAAACTAGGATCTTGTTCCAGTTGGTGATAAGGTTTGCCACATAATTACACAATACTCTCCAACAGAATCGTGAAAACATTAGATCAAACTTCTCTTGTGAACAGTGAACTAATTTTAGTTTGAACTTCAAAATAAAAAAAGAATTCTTCAGCAACTGTTGCATAAGGTGCTTTGTTGTTAAAACTAAATCAAATGTCCAAATGATTATGAGAGCGCAAAGCATCATAACACCAAAAAAGTGCCTTCACAAAAAGAATGCTTCCATATATTTAGTAGAAATGCAGAGGGAACAACACTGATGTATGCAATTGGCACATGAGGAAACTTAATTTGTTCATTGTCTATCCAATAGGTTAGTATAAATCCTGCCTTGTGTTGGATATGAACCTGAACTTCCAAATGCCATTTCTAGACCATGATGAAGACCTGGAGAAGAGGTCAGTAACTTCTATGATTGCCCACTGAAATGCCATGCTGAAGACGTGGAGAGTCCAGTTACACAAAGTATTGCCCACTGAAATGCCATGATGAAGACGTGGAGAGTCCAGCAGCACAAAGTATTGCCCACTGAAATGACATGATGAAGATGTGGAGAGTCCAGCAGCACAAAGTATTGCCCACTGAAATGCCATGCTGAAGACGTGGAGAGTCCAGCAGCACAAAGTATTGCCCACTGAAATGCCATGATGAAGACGTGGAGAGTCCAGCAGCACAAAGTATTGCCCACTGAAATGCCATGATGAAGACGTGGAGAGTCCAGCAGCACAAAGTATTGCCCACTGAAATGCCATGATGAAGACGTGGAGAGTCCAGCAGCACAAAGTATTGCCCACTGAAATGCCATGATGAAGACATGGAGAGTCCAGCAGCACAAAGTATTGCCCACTGAAATGCCATGCTGAAGATGTGGAGAGTCCAGTTACACAAAGTATTGCCCACTGAAATGCCATGCTGAAGACGTGGAGAGTCCAGTAGCACAAAGTATTGCCCACTGAAATGCCATTATGAAGACTTGGGACAGGAGGTCAGTAGCACAAAGTAGTTCCAACAGAAATGTCGCAATGAAGACTTGGAGGGATCAGTAGCACAAAGTATCGCAGCCTGATATGCCATCATGAACTACTTGGAGATGAGATAGTAGCACTTATTGCTAACTGAAATGCCATTATGTAGACTTGGTGAGGAGATAGTAGCACTTATTGCTAATTGAAATGCCATTATGAAGACTTGGAGAGGAGAAAGTAGCACTTATTGCTGACAGAAATGCCATTAATAGGACTTGCGAGAGATCAGTGGCACCAAGTATTGCTAACTGAAATATCATGTTGAAGACTTGAGAGAGCCAGACAGTTTGCCCATCCCAGATAATTTAAGATTGCTGACATACATTGATACAAGGGGCAACAAGTTGAGGACAAGTTCACAACCACATTTGTGGCATAAAATCCTGGCAGAAAACTCAGCCACCAGCGTAGAGTGCAGCTGGCTCCGGTGAGGTACACACCAGACAGGAATGACAGATGTATCCTGGGTGGGGGTGCCTACATCAGTGAAGACCTTGTTTCCAGCTAGCTGCCATGGCGAAGTGGTAGTGTCATGGACTCCTGGCTGGGAGGTCGTGGCTTTCATTCCCATCAGAGCCATTTACTTGAGGGATTTTTCTGCACCGATCGGTTCCTATTCAGAGTTGAGTTTGCTGTGGGCTCAACTGGGAAGACTAGGACGAAGTCTGGTCCTGTCCCTTTTGTTTATGTTCCTCCTGAACTACTCGACACTTCCTTAAGACGCTAAGGCAGTGTACATGTCTGTTTTACAATCACAGCCTTCTTAAGTTAATTTGTCAGTATAAATGACATGCACTGACCTGACGTGTGCTTGATAAGGACAAATAGTTAGGCCTCAGCTTTGTTCTTCATCCTTGGGTATATAAGATCTCTTTTCATCTCTCCCTTGCCATATGTGTGCTCACACATCCAATCTCTTTCTCACTCATACACACACACAGGGTCTACCCACACACACATCTGGACACATCAAGTGGACAACTCATATGGGAGTTAAAGTATGATTGATATCACTAGTATCTGAAAATGTCGCGCAAACACACACACACATACATGCTGCACATCATCGTATGTTGCTGATTTCATATAAATATTCTACATTCATACACCAACTGTGTGGTTTTCACAATTTTCCTGCAAAAGTGGCCACACAGAAAACTTGTGATGACTGCTTAATTTTGTCAAGCTGACAGGGGGAAGGGAAGGGAATCACTGGGAATAGATTGTCAACATTGTCTCTTCCAAAGACCAAGATTTCCAAGAGGACCTCAATAGGCTTCACATGTGGGAATAATGGAGGAAAATGTCAATTCATCCCCTCAAATGCTGGATTGTCCATATGACGGTGTCACACAACTACTCATCACATTGCCACGAGCTCCGAGCCAAGGCTCAGGTCAGGTATCTTAGGGTTTGCCTCAGCAAGTACCTTAAATAGGGACCTCAGTTCAGATCATTGCTAACATGGTAAAAGAATCTCTGAGCTTCATCAAGAGAAACATTAAGTTTGCACATAAAACCTTAAAACAGTCTAGATACATCGCCTTAGTACATCCTGATAAAAAATATGCCAGTTTGGTATGGGATTCCTACCAAGTTGATGATATTAACACCCATCAAAAAGTGCAGCATCAACTGAGCAGCTCGCTGGGTCTTCCACCAAAAACAGTACGACCTACTGACCGTAGGGCATAGAGGGGCCTACTATTTTTGCTCCCACTGATTTCCTCAGACATCCAGTGTAGAGGAGATGCTACAAACTGTGAACTGACCAATCCTGGTTACAAGGAGGAGAGCCAGGCTCACTTCCTCCTACAAGTTCCACCATGGATTAATATCCAACTTGCAGGTCATCCCAGTTCCAGTCGCCAGAGAAGCAGCACTCGCCAGTCCCCTCTACTGTACTATGACATTCCGTTTTCAAAGACAGCTCACAGGCAGAGGATCTCTTCCCATTGGACAGCAGTGCTTACACAAACAGCATCAGTGCCAGTCCGGGAGCTTTCCAGTCCAGGGTGGACCCCTGAAAGGAGTGGGGATAAACCAAGTATCTCTGTCTTTATTCTGGAAAAAGGTTTGAGTGTGACTATTGCACTGCGCTGCACACTAGGGCTGTGTAAGCCCCTAGTCTAGTGCAATGGGCCAAATAGGCCAATCACTGCGCTGATCAAAAGTTGCACATATGGCGGCACTTTCCCCTTAGTTGGTAAACTTAAAAGAAAAATTTGGAAAGAGGGGGGTTAATTACCGCCAAGGACACAGAGTAATTTTGATTTGGAGACGAACAGGAGAAGCGAAGCTAAGTTCTTCTTGCCAGTGTCCTAAATGTTATGCGTTTTCGCCTGAAGAAGACCCAAGAGGTCGAAATGCACTGTGTCTAGTCCTGTACTCCGTTTGTCTGTGTCTTTGGCGGTAACTAACCCCCTCTCTTTCCAAATTTTGCTTCTTTTTCCGCCCTCAGTCACTCCGTTTTGAAACTTGAAAAGAAAAGTTATTACGCCGCCGAACTAAAGAACACACAAAAATTACATGATAATAGGCAAAGTGCGCACGTGTGTGTGTGTGTGTGTGTGTGTGCGACAGAGCCCCACAAGTTGTTCAGCAGATTTGTCTGTAACGTTGGCTGCTTTTACTCGGGAAGAGCAGCGGAGATAGCGGGCGCGATAAAGAGCGAAAGTCGGAGAGTGGAGGAAGGACGAGTGGGGTGGAGGAAGAACCGAGGGTTATCTCCCATGGGTACTATTTCCGGTAAGCGCAATTTTCAAACAGATGATAATTGTTTTGGTACTTCTTTTATTATTATTATTACCGGCTATGACCTTTTATAATAAGACTACTTTTGGAGTGACATTTAGCCTCATAGGTTTTCTTTAGGCATTGCTTTAACTTATGGAATTTCACCAGTGAAGTAGGCTATGTTTATGTGTCACACTGTTTATCGTCACACTGACACTCGCACAGTAACTGAGTGAGTGAGCGACGGTCACACAACACAGGCATAATGATTCAGTGTGATAATTGGTGAGATATGAAAACCTGTCGGTCACATCACGATCTGGTTCACATGCAATGTTTGCAATCATCACAAAACAACAGCAATACGCTAATGTAATTTGGAGTCCCCATCTCAAGAGATGGTCAAAAATGATAGAAAATGTACAAAGGCGAGCAACTAAAATCCTGAAAGGGTGTAATTTAAACTATAAAGAAAGATTACATTATCTCCAATTACACTCACTGAAAGGAAGGAGGATCAGAGGAGACCAAATCCAATTTCTTAAAATATTCCATAATTATGATGATGTTAATGTGCATGAGCTTTTAAATTCTCAGAAGTGGGTTGCACGAGAAATAATGAAGGCAAGATTTTTTATCAGACATTGCCATACTAACAAAAGAAAGCTTTAAAAAACTCCTAGATGAAGAGTCTAAATTGAAAAACCTTTTCTTTAGTGTGGATTTAATATAATGTTATATTTAAGATAGGCATGCAACCAGACCGAAATAAAATTGAAAAATAATGAGGGGACACAAATAGGCCGTAAGGCCTAAGGCCAAAAAGCCGGTCCCTACTACTATTACTACTACTACTACTACTACTACAGAGACTGGTAGAGTGGGCAAAAACAAGGCTTCAACTGCTGTCCATTTATCATTGTGATATATGAATTGATATAATCGTCACATTATTTTATTACTTCTTGATCTTATGAGTTTAGAAAACAATACATTTGATTTATTAACATTTTGTTTTTGCATTAGGTAGCCAGAGTGAACTTTTTGTCAAGGTCTGTTTTGTCCAATCCATGTTTTGATCAGTTTTTTGAGTGATTTAACTTTAACTACTGCTTTAATCTTTCTGTTTTACTTATGTGCTTGCAATCATAATTTTTCTTACCAGTTTGTCGCTCCTCTTGCTTTTTGAAAAATTGCAATGAATAAACTTTTTTTTTTTTTTTTAAAGGGACACAAGATAAATCATACCAAATTGTGTCTGACCAGTCCTATGTAAAGTCAAATGCTGAAACAGAAATGTGTTTTGTGATCTATGGACATTGTAGTTCCATCCATTGACAATTGATAAGTATGTTGGGATTGTGGGGTGTAAAGTGTGTGCCTTTCCCCACGAATATACTTATTTAGTTTATGACAAAAGTTAGATCAAATGATAACTGTATTACAAACCAAAAGATTGCATAAATATGTTCACTGAAATATTGTAAGAACAATCACATGCATTATGATCACTGTGATCTTCCCTCTTCCATCAACTCGGTTTTAGGTTACATACAGGAAAGAATAGTGTACAAAAAGTCAGATTGAATGATTGTCATGTTTGAAACAAATGAAAGTAAATACATTACAGAGTAGATCCTGACATTAGTCACACTATTATGATCACTGATCTTCACTCTCATCCATTCACATCTGTGTTAATAGAATGAAATAGTAAAAAGTGAATCAGTACTCTTTAATCATTGTCATTGTAGAAGTGACAGTGTAAAAGTGTACTTGTGTACTTGCAGTTGTACTTTACTTACCTAGCTACACATTCAAATTCTTTATGAAATATTTAAAGTCTGCTTTTTTTTCCACAGCCCATGTGATTTGAACGTGATAGCAAAATGTGCTAAAACTCACTTGGTTGTTGTTCTCACTTTGAAAATATTTTATAGATCATACATTTTGTCATTGTGGAAGGTGTTCAATCCTATGAAATTATGACGCTAAAATACTTTTTCACTCTTTTGTTTCAGATTATCAGCATGGCTGAGAGTACCTTTGGTTTCCCGATTCTCTCTGCAGAGGAGTGTGTTGCATTCTTTAGAGAAGTTTCCAACACTGCCATATCTGAGGAAGATTTTAAGAAACCTGAGGTAGATTTTAGCATTATGATATGCTTTCACCAATTACGTATTCATCTGTTTACTCTTGAATTGAACAGTTTGTTAACACACATATTTGTTATTTGATTTAAAGGTAATAAACTGATGACAAATGTGATAGTTTTGCTCTTTGTTGTCAGATCGGGACACTATTTGATAATTAAAAAGAGTCTTTCCTGCTCTCTTACATGCACTGAACTACATAAAAAAAAACACTGTCCATACACAGCCTCACATATTATAGGTATACATAATTTTGAGCTAATGCATTGAAAATATGTATGCATGCAAGCAGACATGCCCAGAACATACAATGTTATGAATGTCTGTTTTCACTGTTGAAGTTGTTAAATGTGCAGGCGAGACGATGGCAGATATTTTATGGAACAATATTTGAACTGATGACGGGACGTCAAGCTGATCTTACTGCACAGGTAACTTTTGCCACATGGGCAGATCATGCCAGTTACACACACACATACACACTCCCATACACCCACACATATGCACAGACATGCGCACACACAAATGCACACACGCATGAGCACATACCACAGCTCAACACACATACATGTGAACACACACACACGCACGCACGCACGCACGCACGCACGCACGCACGCACGCACGCACATGCACATGCACACACACACACACACCCACACACAACACACACACACACACACACACCACACACATGGTCACTTTCACACAATCATGCACTGACTTGAACACATATGATAATACACTCTCATTCTCATTTGTCCACTTATTCGCCCACCTAGATGGGCATATATGCAAGCACTCACACACCTATACATGCTTGTACACTCACACACACACAATACGCTCACATACACACAGACACACACACACTCACAAATGCACACATACAAACACATACACACAGTTTTGTGCTGCACTCAATTCTCCAGTTACATGAATAAATGTATTCTTTAGAGGAATGTACAAAGTGATGAATGGCAATGCACTATATTTCAGACTGTAAGTTTGGCACTGTATTATTTTTTGCAGACTCGCTTGCACGCCTTCACTGACTGTGAGTACAGTGAGCTGCACGAAGAATCTTTTGCCCTACTGACCTTCACCATGACATTGTGAGTGTTCCTTTTTTTTTTCTGTCGCATTGGATATAACTCCTTAATTATAGCAGATTTCTGTGTGTTTGATTCACCTCTGCTTTTCTCTGGGAGAGAGAATAGCCACAGTATGGCACATCTACCATTTGTTGTTGTTGCACAAACTCTTTTTGTTTACCTGTGTAGAAGTGATTTAACCTTTTAATGCCAACATGTTTTATGTAACTTTCACGTAAGTAGCAAGTTATTTTTTTTAGACGGCTAAATGAACTTATGAAACTGGGGTACAGTTTAACAACAACAACAACAACAACAACAAAAGAAAAACAAAAATCCTTTACATACAAGGTACATCAAATTTTGTGTAAAAGTCTCGTCATGTTCTGCATGTGTCTGTGTGTTGTTAATGATAGCAATGACCATTTTGATCACTTACCTTCTCTTGTAAAATCAGGAATTGATCCTGAAGATGATGCCATGTCTCCACTTCTGGTCACCTCACACATCACCACTGAAGTTAAGTGTGAATGGAAACACACTGTCCAGCCTACACTGCTGATTGAGCAGCTGTTGTTGATCCACTGGCACCTGGGCCACAAAATTGTCATCAGTCATGTGAAATGGATAATCATGCGTTACTGTCCCATTTGGTATGACCAAGAAAAAAAAAGGCCAATGAACCTTTTTTGGCTTGAATTAAAAGCACTGTGCAAATGCTGTTGACATTCTGTTTAAGTTCATGCTCCATCTTAATGCTCATGCCTTCCCAATCAAAGTGAATAAAATGTAGGGTCACCCTCGATGAATGAATAAGGAATGATTGGCACACAATGGCAGTCAACTTGTAATGGCAGAATGGGACAGAATGGTAGCCTATAAAAAAAAGTTAAATTACGAGTTTTGTTGGTTCAAAACCAACAAAATGCAGACAAATTAGAAAAGAAAAGAAAAGAAAAGAAATCACGAAACATTTGTCATTTGTATGCTGTATGTCTGTCTGCAATGTAACCTGACTGTTGGAAGGATCTTCATCCAACGTGACAGAGTTGTTTGTTGTATCTGTAGGAAACACTGTAGGATTGACTGAATTGTGATGTCTCTGGCAGCAGAACTGATAACATGCCAAAGAAAATAAAGACATGTTAACAAACCATGAAATTGATTTCCGAGTGAGGGACACAATCTTCCTTCATCCTAGGGGATAATGATTCAGCGCTATATGCTGCTCATTCTTTCCCTGTCATCATTCTAGAACTGTTTTATCTTTAGGTTGCAAACACATGGATCATCAGTTTTTGTGTGTATTTTCCTTGCTATCACTTATCTTCTTTCAGTGGCAATACTCTCAATCTCGTCATTTCAAAACCTTGTATGCTGATACACCCAAGCCTATCTATCAGTCTCAGGGTTGGCAATCTGCAGAAAGCCTGTGTCAGGTTATCTTGAGGACATCTGTCAAAGGAGATGCATTGCTGCTAAATTCCTTTGGTGGTGCTTAGGAAAGCCTGTTCTGATGTAAATTCTGTAGGACACCACCTACTTACCCCATACAGGGATAGTTAACAGCCACAGACAGAATTCACATTCACAATGAGTGGGAGTTCCTTTCAAGGAGTTTGCCACCATCTGAAGACTGCTTGTAGTCTACTTGCCACTGGCATGGGTTCAGAAGGGAAATCAAAATTGAGATGACCATGAAAGTGATGTGTAAAATGAAGCACGTAACCTAGGACTGCTTTTGTCTCTCTATATGATGATCAATTAGGACAATGGTGATGGTGTAGAGTTTCCAAATTTGGTCAGAGATTTATACTGCATAGCTGTACTCTTCGTTTTTTTCTTTCATCATTTATCTATGTAGTTATTCACTCATTCATTTTTTCCTCCTGAGTGAAAGCATTTCCAATTTGTTTCAGACAACGAACACTGAGTGCAGCAGGTGTTTTGGACTTCACAGTCAGAGATTTGATAGAACCAAGTAAGTTTTAATCAATGTATTATCTTAATGATTAATGATAACTATTTTTGTTTAGTTACAGAGTGTGATAAAAAAAGATGGATAATTTTTTCCTGTTCTTTTCTTACATCATCATTATCCATACAAATCTTCCTTTTTCTTTCTTTGAGAAAACCTGTCTTTGGAAGGAGAAGGGGATTCTAGGTGGGTACCAGCCAAATGCATGTAGTAATTTAGTACTTCTGTTAAAAAGGAGAAAAAGGCAGGCTCATCCTTTGTTTCCTATTCCCAACACTTTGCCTTTGTGAGCAGATACTAATAACTGAATTGGACATGTGATTCTTTCTATTTTTCTGCTTCCCAAATCTGCTGCAATTCAGTATACACAACCGAAGAAAAAGACTTGGTTGTAAAGAGACGGTTATTGATATGTACTGGAGAATGTTGTCAGCTCCTTTGCACTACAATAGAAAGATTACAGTACGTATGAAAAACATTATTTGAGGAGGAAACCAACCCAGATGCAACTTTTCTTTTTGCAGTCGTCTGCATTAGTACAAAGTAACCATTGTGTCATGTCACTATTGTCAGTGTGCCAAGATGGCTAAGGCTGTAAACATATGGCTGCCAGTAAACACAATCATACCAGAATTAAGCATCAGTATATTAGCGCCACTGCACAGCATTTTCTTTTATGTGTTTTGGCATCTTCTCAGCAATACGTTATGCAGGCAGTGATAAAGATGTCTGTATTATATCCTGCGACTGGTTAGAAATAAGAGAGTTGAAATCTGAGAATCTTTAGCTTGAGCACATGCATGGGACTGACTACTAATAAGAGAGTTGTAATCTGAGAATCTTTAGTTTGAGCACATGCATGGGACTGACTACTAATAAGAGAGTTGTAATCTGAGAATCTTTAGTTTGAGCACATGCATGGGACTGACTACTAATAAGAGAGTTGTAATCTGAGAATCTTTAGTTTGAGCACATGCATGGACTGACTACTAATAAGAGAGTTGTAATCTGAGAATCTTTGGCTTGAGCACATGCATGGGACTGACTACTAATAAGAGAGTTGTAATCTGAGAATCTTTAGTTTGAGCACATGCATGAGACTGACTACTAATAAGAGAGTTGTAATCTGAGAATCTTTAGCTTGAGCACATGCATGGGACTGACTACTAATAAGAGAGTTGAAATCTGAGAATCTTTAGCTTGAGCACATGCATGAGACTGACTACTAATAAGAGAGTTGTAATCTGAGAATCTTTAGCTTGAGCACATGCATGAGACTGACTACTAATAAGAGAGTTGTAATCTGAGAATCTTTAGCTTGAGCACATGCATGAGACTGACTACTAATAAGAGAGTTGTAATCTGAGAATCTTTAGCTTGAGCACATGCATGAGACTGACTACTAATAAGAGAGTTGTAATCTGAGAATCTTTAGCTTGAGCACATGCATGAGACTGACTACTAATAAGAGAGTTGTAATCTGAGAATCTTTAGCTTGAGCACATGCATGAGACTGACTACTAATAAGAGAGTTGTAATCTGAGAATCTTTAGCTTGAGCACATGCATGAGACTGACTACTAATAAGAGAGTTGTAATCTGAGAATCTTTAGCTTGAGCACATGCATGAGACTGACTACTAATAAGAGAGTTGTAATCTGAGAATCTTTAGCTTGAGCACATGCATGAGACTGACTACTAATAAGAGAGTTGTAATCTGAGAATCTTTAGCTTGAGCACATGCATGAGACTGACTACTAATAAGAGAGTTGTAATCTGAGAATCTTTAGTTTGAGCACATGCATGAGACTGACTACTAATAAGAGAGTTGTAATCTGAGAATCTTTAGCTTGAGCACATGCATGAGACTGACTACTAATAAGAGAGTTGTAATCTGAGAATCTTTAGCTTGAGCACATGCATGAGACTGACTACTAATAAGAGAGTTGTAATCTGAGAATCTTTAGCTTGAGCACATGCATGAGACTGACTACTAATAAGAGAGTTGAAATCTGAGAATCTTTAGTTTGAGCACATGCATGAGACTGACTACTAATAAGAGAGTTGTAATCTGAGAATCTTTAGCTTGAGCACATGCATGAGACTGACTACTAATAAGAGAGTTGAAATCTGAGAATCTTTAGCTTGAGCACATGCATGAGACTGACTACTAAGAAGAGAGTTGAAATCTGAGAATCTTTAGTTTGAGCACATGCATGAGACTGACTACTAAGAAGAGAGTTGTAATCTGAGAATCTTTAGCTTGAGCACATGCATGAGACTGACTACTAAGAAGAGAGTTGAAATCTGAGAATCTTTAGCTTGAGCACATGCATGAGACTGACTACTAATAAGAGAGTTGTAATCTGAGAATCTTTAGCTTGAGCACATGCATGAGACTGACTACTAATAAGAGAGTTGTAATCTGAGAATCTTTAGCTTGAGCACATGCATGAGACTGACTACTAATAAGAGAGTTGTAATCTGAGAATCTTTAGCTTGAGCACATGCTTGAGACTGACTACTAATAAGAGAGTTGTAATCTGAGAATCTTTAGCTTGAGCACATGCATGAGACTGACTACTAATAAGAGAGTTGTAATCTGAGAATCTTTAGTTTGAGCACATGCATATTTTCAACATATGTCAAAGATAACAGAGCTTAAAGATCAGTTTCAGATTCAAATATCAACACAGTATCTTCAAATATCAACATTGTATCTTTGAGTTTGAAGTTCAGGCACTTTTGGATTATCATTCTAACTTGAAGTCCATTTGGGAAGATTGTCCTTAATGAGTGAATAATTTTCTGGAACAAATCACCTGAATGCCTTTCAAGTCAAATCATCTTTTGTTTGAGGTGATTAGGACAATGTGAATGCTGAGTGCTAATCAGGACAACGTTATTCAAATTTTCATGCTTTCTTTTTTTCTCCCCCCACCATTTCTATCTTTGAGCATATGTATATTTTTTTTTTTACTTTTTTTTCAGGTCCTAGTATTTTTCACCTGATTTCATGTTTGTCCTGATGAATGTTCCACCTGGACAAAAGAGCAGAGGAAGGGTGGGAAAAAGTATGATGGATAGCTTATAGATAGGAAAATATGTTGCTGCTGTTTGCTGTTGCTTTGTTGTGTTCTTGATCTGCTCCACTTGCTGTGCCCACAGGACCCAAAAGGCTTCTTCGCATCATCAGTGGGGCCATCAACTTTGTCAGGTTCCGCATTTTTCATGAGGAGGTCTTCAACAAGAAGAAAGAAGATCTGGTATAGTTCATTTACAAAGACATTGTCTGTCTGTCTGTCTATCTCTCTCTCTGTCTCTATCTTTGAGTGTTTTGTGCATATAATTATCATATACATATGTTTTTTTAAATTGGGTTCCTCTTTGGTCACTGTGTATTCTCCTACAGTATAACTTTTCAGTTTAACTGGTTAATCAATCAGTTAATTAATTAAATAATAATAAGAACGATAGACACTGATATAGCTCTTTCTAAAGCCCAAAGTGCGATATACACAGAATGTAAAAAGGATGAAGACTAGTGCTGACAACATGATAGATTATACTGCCTGCAATAAAAACACTGGAATCCACAGACAACTTACATAGATCAGTCATGCATATTAACACAACAGTCACACGGCACACTTCCATACACACCTGCCCACCCACACACACGCACACGCACACACATGCACACACACACATGCACACACACACACACACACACACGCACACGCATGCACACGCGCGCACACACACACACACACACATGCACACACAAACACAAACACACACACACACACACACACACACACAACACACACCCCACACACACACAGAGTCATAGACACAGAAAGACACATACACACACACACACACACACACACACACACACACACACACACACACACAACACACCACACATACCACACGCACACTCACATGCACACACACACACACACGCATTCTTTCTTTCTTTCTCAGACTGTCTTATTCACTCACACACAAACACATGGATACACATCAATGCAGACATGCACATCCCCACTCCAAAAACTAACACAAGTATGCATGAATACAAATACATATACAATGAAAAGGCATAGAAAATCCATTGGGAGCTGTCTGAAAGCTTGCCAGAAAAGGTTGGTTTTCACACTTGATTTGAAGGAGGGAAGAGAGAGTAATGGTGGAGAAAAAAGGCAGCCGATGTCAGAATTGGTCAGCATATGCAAATATTTTGTTTTGCACACAGATGTTTTGCAAAGTATTTTATTGTCAGCAGAAGAGCGAAGAGCTCTGGATAGAGTGTAGGCATTAAGTAGCTCAGATAAATACAAAGGAGCCTTTCCAGTAATGATCTGATAGCACAGACAGAACATTTTGTACTGAATTCTTTGTTCTACTGGAAGCTGAAAAAGCCCTTTGAGAAGTGGCTAGATGTGGATGGTTTTACAAGATCTAGAAGTGACCCTGGCAGCCCCACTCTTGACCTGTTGCAGTAGTTTCGTGAGTATCTGTGGATGGTTGGCTAGCAGGCAATTACAGTTCAGTCTGGACAGGATGGAAGAACTTGCCAGCTTTCTGATGCCTTCTGTCTTTTTTTATTTTTATGTCATACATTTGTTCCATGTCAACCTGTTGCAAGTGATGGCCAGTACACTAGATCTATGTGGCCAAATCTCTTGGCTAGTGCAATACTAGTGGTTAACTCAGCGGAAATAAAGCGTTGTCCATGAACTTAGCCGAACAGACCTGCCAGATTAGTCATGGCTTGCCCCACTCTACTTGGAAAGTACACTGGCAATCAGGGAGTATGATTTTAATACAAACTTATCATAATGTTTGTTTTTACCAAAGGAGAGGAAGCGGGAGAGCTACGACTTTGTGCTCAAGGAGAATGCTGAGCTGAAGAAGACTCTTCAGGTCAAGCAGACAGCTCATGAATCTCACATGTTGAAGATGTCCAAGGTGAGGGATAAATCATGTCCTGCAGTTTGTCAATTAAACTTCAAGAAGAAAAAAAAAATCAGTGTGCCATCACAAAATGAATCATGTTTCCTTTTCTTTTTTTACTTCTTAGGTATAGAGATCCTGTCTCAGATACTGGAGAATTGCTGTGTTTGTGTAAGTTGAGTTTCTGTGAAATGAAGTAATGTGTGGTCTTGTGTATGCTACTGCAATTGGGCTGTTTTGCAAAAGTATAATTATTGATAAATAAGAAAAAATACATCATGAGCAAGCATGCAATAGTGTGTGGTCTTGTGCATGCTGTGGCCAGTTAACTGCTCAGTACATAGAAGTATGAATAAATATAATAGAATAAGAATACAATCAATAGAGATGAATATTTTGTTCTTGGTTTCCTGGTCTAATATCTGAACCCTGACTGGTTTCCTTGCCTTCTCAGTGTATTCTGTTCATGATAAGCTGCGCCCCCCCCCCCCCCCCCCTCTGCTATTTTTGTTGTTGTTGTTGTCCTTTTTGTGTTGGTGTGAAAACAGTGAGTCACGCAATCACCTCTCATTTTAGAGTGTATGTGCCTCTACATTTAAATGTGTTGTAAACAGTGAGTCACGCAATCACCTCTCATTTTAGAGTGTATGTGCCTCTACATTCAAATGTGTTGTAAACAGTGAGTCACGCAATCACCTCTCATTTTAGAGTGTATGTGCCTCTACATTCAAATGTGTTTAAACAGTGAGTCACGCAATCACCTCTCATTTTAGAGTGTATGTGCCTCTACATTCAAATGTGTTGTAAACAGTGAGTCACGCAATCACCTCTCATTTTAGAGTGTATGTGCCTCTACATTCAAATGCGTTGTAAACAGTGCGTCATGCAATCACCTCTCATTTTAGAGTGTATGTGCCTCTACATTCAAATGCGTTGTAAACAGTGCGTCATGCAATCACCTCTCATTTTAGAGTGTATGTGCCTCTACATTCAAATGTGTTGTAAACGGTGCGTCACGCAATCACCTCTCATTTTAGAGTGTATGTGCCTCTACATTCAAATGTGTTGTAAACGGTGTCACGCAGTCACCTCTCATTTTAGAGTGTATGTGCCTCTACATTCAAATGTGTTGTAAACGGTGCGTCACGCAATCACCTCTCATTTTAGAGTGTATGTGCCTCTACATTCAAATGTGTTGTAAACGGTAAGTCACGCAGTCACCTCTCATTTTAGAGTGTATGTGCCTCTACATTCAAATGTGTTGTAAACGGTGCGTCACGCAATCCCCTCTCATTTTAGAGTGTATGTGCCTCTACATTCAAATGCGTTGTAAAACGGTGTGTCACGCAATCTCCTCTCATTTAAGAGTGTATGTGCCTTTACATTCAAATGTGTTGTAAACAGTGCGTCACGCAATCCCCTCTCATTTTAGAGTGTATGTGCCTCTACATTCAAATGCGTTGTAAACTGGTAGATTGTCTCACCTCACACTTCAGAATGGCTTTAAGAAAATTCTGGTTTATGAGTAACTTTGTAAAATGTATGGATCACATTTTGAAATTGATCTTGAGGGAAAAAAGTTTCCAAAATAATTTGTGGTGGGGAGAGGAGGTGCATTAAAATCAAAAGGTACTAAATGACCGTTTGGTGGAATAATATATTTGAAACAAATAACTGTAAGACAATAATGAATCATTTATCATTTTTGAGGGGGATAAGGAGAAGGTGGGGTAGGGTGGGGAGTTCAGCTGAACAATTCAAAATTTATTCCTGACAGTGCTTATTGACCAGCCAGTGATTCATTTGATAGCTCTGTCGTAACACTGAGAGAGGTTTTTTTTTTTTTTGCCCATCTTATGTGCGACTAAAGTGGCATTGCACCCATACTGCTCATTCTGAGCCCCCTGTCCACAGCCACAGCCCGGCCCAGGCCGTCGCAGCCCTGGCAATCCACAGGGAGCAGTTAATGTCATGTCGTCAAGAGGCAACCTGCTGGAGGAGACACTGCACTGCTGGCGAGTCACTTCAGTGGTGTTCAGTGGTGCCTGTTCTGATCCAACATACACAGGACACCACCTGCTAAGCCACCTACTAACGACAATAATTGTTCAGTCGCAGAGCTGGCGTGGGTGAGCTCTCCCTCAGAGGGTGCCACCATGTCAGTCCAATGACAGCCTCCATGAATTTGCCGATTGCAGTGACCCTGGTATAAAACCAAGGCCATGCACATGTAGAGGATATTGAAACTGAGGTCACTATGAGAGCAGGGCATGAAAGGCCACAGAATTTGAGACTTTTTTTTTTAAGCTGATCGATACGAATGAGGATGATGAAACTGATGCTGCAGATTTCCATTCCGGTCTGAGACTACATGACAAGGCTGTATTCTACACTTACTTTCATAATATATTCCGGCATCAACCAGGCCCGAGAGATACAATGTTGTTCAGGAAATTTGAACAACATTCTCAGAGGCGCATCCATTTAGTGGATGAAACTTGACTGTGTGGTCCCAGTCTTCCTAACTGAGCCCGTAACAAACTCAAGTCTAGGTAGGAGCCGGTTGGGGTAGAAAAATTTCACATGACTGATGGGAATTGAACCCACAACCTCCGAACTGGGACTCTGTGACGCTAACCACTTCACCACGGCGGCTGGTATAACACTGAAAGAGTTGGCAAAACACATTTGCAGCTCTAGGTAAAAGGCAAATGAGGTCAGTCATCAAAAGTGTTCATATTAGGTGAAGAACAACAGTTTAAGTACATTAGATTTGTTCACAAAAAAGCAAATAAATTGACAAACCATGCTGTCCATTGGCTTGCAATGAACTTATTCAAACATGTAATTTTAACTCCACTGCCCATGAATTAGGTTATATATTACTTCTTGATTTTCTGGAGTGAATTTTTGTGTTGAAAAGATGTGCTAGCAGCCATTATTTGTCATAACTACAAAAAAGCATGAAAAAAATCTGATGGATTTATTAGCAGTCTGCTATAAATAGATTGAAATTGGTTGTGATTTTGAATATCTTGTGCATTTTCAGCTGCAAGAGGAAAATGATGCCATTGCACTGCGGATTCAAGAACAGCACAAGCAGCGAGAAAGCCTGCAGCGCAACCTGTCAGAAATGAAGAATGATTTGGCTCAAAGAAATACAGCAAACGTACATGCCTTTCTGTTTCACTCTCCTTCTCAATCCTCTCTTTCTTTCTCTTCTCCTTTCCACCCACCCCCACCCCTTAACCGCTCTGCTTCCTTTGTTTTTGAACTGTGATTTGTAAGTAAATCAAATGCATTGGAACATGAATGTGTGAAGACTGCAGTGATAATTGTGGTCTGTGTTTCAGCCAGTTAGTTCCAGACTGTTTTAAAATGAGAGAACAGTAGGTGAAAACGGTGATGTGAAGAATGATGTTTGGAGGAAATTTGTTGCAGGCAAAATTATTCTCCTCGTGTTTGCAAGTATGTTATGCTGGATAGTGAAAATAGTGGAAAGTCGATGTGTTAAAAAGTTTAAGATTTCACACTTATTTTATATTGCAAGCTTCCTCCTTATTTTATTCGTTCGTTTGTTTTTAACTGTATTTTGGAGGAGAGATAATCTTTTCTAAATATACAATGAAGTGAACCCCTTTCTGATTCCTGTAGAGCTCCCAGTTCAGTACTTTTAGTCTTGTAAGTTGGGATAGTTGTTGGAACTGCACAAGTATCTTTTGAGTATGTTTTTTTTTTCTTTTCCCTTTTTAGTGTCTTAGATCCGAGAAAACGAAAAGCTGTAGAAATTAAACATACAATCAAGGGTACTGTATCCAAGTTTAAAGGGACTGAATTTTTTTTCTTTCTGTCTGCTGTTGGGACTGATCTATCTGTTTCTACTAATCAAAATTTTTATTTATCTGTTCTGGGGCAAAGTGTGCCTGTTAAAAGCACTGAGGCAGCAGTGTTGAAGATTTTAACTCTCTTGCATGTTTCCTTCAACTCAGCGCTAACATGTTGGCTCTTGAAGAAGATTCAGACAAAGCAGGTTATCCAAGGCACACTTCCTGGGACAGAACTCAAAAGTGGAAAGATTCATCTGCTATCATCTTTTTTTTAACTCTTAGCTCCCTTGCAGTGATTAGTTTATTTTGTCCAGAATACCCCAGTGTTATGCTTATCCTGTCGAACAAAGTCAGATCACCCCAGTTGAATTAGATCTACCTATGATAAGGTGTGGAGCGTGACTTTTGAACTCTGATGGAAATCAGTTCTTGTAGGCATATTTTTACTTTTCGAGGTGATATTATTTTCAAGAATTTTTTTTTTTTTTTTTGATAGAAAATATCAGTATTACGACTGTGATGAGCATCGTGGGATGGGGAAAGTGAAATGGGATATAAAGAAAAAAAGAGAAGACACCGAGTGGGCCATAAATAATCAATGTTAGAAGTTTGGTTATAAATTGGCTATAAATTGAAAATGCTGCTTACACTTAAATGTTTCTTCATATATTAACTTTACTTGTTTGTAAGCTTAATTGTTTAGTTTCTTTATTTACAGCTTTAGTGTTTACTCCCTACCCATTCAGAAGTGAGACACATGGTGCGTTCTGAGAATGCAGTTAACAACATAAACCCTACACAGAATGAATCAATATTTGGCGTCATATACTTTACCATGTCAGACCATAGCATTCAACGGCAGTTAGCCAGCTCTGTCAGGCCGAATTTTTTCCGTGGCCAATGCAGTCATAAGACAGTCACGTGATGTCACCCCACTTCCGGCCCCGGAAGAAGCCAGTGTCAACTTCCTATAAGTCATTCATCTTCGGCCTGCCGTCAAAGCAAGATAAGTCTTGTGCTCTGTCTCGCCTATACTTGCCTTTGTGTTAACTTTGCTGTGTTTTGTTCTATACTTGATTCAGTTGTGGCTTGCAAATGTGAGGCTCTTGGTGGGAGCGTATTTATCAAAAGATTTGTCTCTTTTACCGGCACTCTCGGGAGCGTATTTATTAAAAGATTTGTCTCTTTTACCGGCACTCCCGCGACTTTGTTACTCGCGATCGTCGGCACCGCTCGCCGGTCGTGTTCCCCCACCATATTGCCGAGCCTCGGGTTCAGCACGCATTTTGTGCTGGTTCCGGCTTGCACTAGACCCTGAGTATTTTTGCCGTGTGAGGCTCTTGGTGGGAGCGTATTTATTAAAAGATTTGTCTCTTTTACCGGCACTCTCGGGAGCGTATTTATTAAAGATTTGTCTCTTTTACCGCACTCTCGCGACTTTGTTACTCGCGATCGTCGGCACCGCTCGCCGGTCGTGTTCCCCCACCATATTGCCGAGCCTCGGGTTCAGCACGCATTTTGTGCTGGTTCCGCTTATTAAGGTTTAGGGCTCAATAACTATCACACCTGTACTCTTTACCCTTCACAGGTAGAACGTGTTCGAGTAAGGGTGTGTGACACTGATCTGCTTATTAAGATTTAGTGCCCAAGAACTATCACACCTATACACAGTGATACTCCACGTGTAGAGATTGCTATTAATAGCCATACCAGTCACACGACCGGTGGCGTGTACGGGTAGTTCGAGTTTTCAGTCGATCTCTCGAGCACTTTGCACGACACCACACGGACGATCGAGATTAATTGATTTTCTCGATCGGCCACCTTGTCTCCTCTTTGCGGTCGTGTGTTCCGGGTTTGCTCTATCCACCTGTGCCCAACATGGTGAAGGACACCGCCGGGTCGAGCCACTCCACTGCTCGGAGTTCGCTCAATTTCCCGGAGAACCCGCGGGTCGATTCCATCTCGGAGCAATCCGTTCGCACTGATGAACGTACGGTTCGGGTAGACAGAGACGACTTCTCCGCGAAGGGACGCGTGATCTTCCTCGTCTACCAAACCGACGGACGCACGACCGCGGCGTCCCAAGGCTGATAGGCAAGCGGCCACCATTTCAAAATGCCTTTCATTTGATCTGCCTGCTAGTCTAAGGGCAAAGCTCCCCTCAAGGTGCTGCCCAGAAAGTCTAATGGCAAGGCTCCCCTCAAGGGGCCCGGCCGAGCAAAGACTAGCCAACGGAATTCGCCCTCCCCCACCCCTTCTCCATCGGCCAGCTTGCCCTCTAGCCTACGGACTCGCTCGGAGACTTCTAACTATCATGCTGAGTCACGCGAATCTCGGCCCCCGGGGCACCTTGCCGAGCCGCGGACCAGCACGGGTGACGGATCTGGGATGGAATCACCATCCGTCACTCGCCTTGAATGAGTCACGTATCTCTTTTTCCCCCCAAATTGATACGTGCACTCATAGCGCTCGGCCCCACCGGGCACAGGTGCAGCCAACACCTGAGCTCGAGGAGCGCTTCGACTCCGGAAGCAGCCTTATGGTCACCCCGACGCACGACCTCGGTGGTGTCCATAATCCTGGGCGTGCGGGCACGCCGCGCCATGGGCCCGGCCGTGCCCATGCACAAGGACGGTCGACCTACCCCGATCGAACGTCACCTTCTTCCCTAGGGGTATTGGACGTTGGGGAACCGACCTTTCGGATCCCCATTTGGGCAACGTCCGCGGTCCCGCTCCTCCGGGGGGAGGATCTACCAGCGGACCAAGGGTAACCTGACATATTCCTCCAGGGGGAGGAACACGGGACCGCATCCTGACCAATCCGCACTTTCGCGGGTTGGGGGCTCGACTTCCGCATCCTCCTCCATACCATTATGGCCCTCCCAGGCCCATTCCAAGGACGTGTATGGTGCAGTGCACGGACCTGGACGGGGACGACAGGCCACGGCCTCTCAAGCCCCCCCCCAACAGTGATTCAGGTTACCCGGGTCCCCGGGGACTTTCTGCCTACAAGAAGAAGAGGGTCTCGTGGCTACGACTCGGCGGATGTCTGACCTACGCATTCGCCCAACGCGCTGGTCAGACCTTGAGTGCGGCCTACCTACCATGGTTTTTCCCCAGGGCCGCCACAGCCCGTTTACCTCCCCGGGGACCGGTGGCTCTATGCCCCCGAGAGAGACCAGTGGCTTAACGCCAACACCCAGCACGACCAGCTACATGGTCGAATGTGGCACCCGGCCTCACTTACCTGGGTCGACCTTGGTCTCCCTCCTCGGGCGCTGTCCTATCGGCAGGACGATGTCCCGGCCGCCGATTATAGGGCCACCGGGGACACACTACAGGCACCCCTCGACTTACCTCCTGAAGACGGGTGCTATGAACCCTCTCAGGACCAGTACCTCCCTGAGGCGGACGATGACGAGGAGCTAGCCCCCACCTCATTGTACGATGTCCGCACGATAGAACGGTGGCGACCAGACCTCGTTAGGAGGGAGGCCGCACCCGCTGACGAATTTCTCTCCCTCTCCCCCGGCCCAGAGATCTAGACCAATCTACCCAAGAACCCCTCAGTCGCCTCCTTGTTTACGGACAATCCCGTGACCAGGGAGATGGGCATTTCCCAGTCGGACCGTCGGTTGATCCCCCACCTGCCCCCCCTACTTCCGGCGCCATCTCCTTTAAGAACCTAAAGGAATGGGTCCGAGTAGCCAGGATGGGCATCCTCCACACCACGGCGGGACACACCTACTTGGACATGCCCCTTCAGCGAGCGGAGGCTCTATGGCCGGAGGACGATGGTGCCATCCCAGTACCGGGGGACCCGGGCTCTGAGGCGCACCAAGAGCCTGACCCTCGCTTGTTCAGCGATCCTTTCATGCGACACCTAGTTAACAGGATTTCGCATCACCTTTCGGCTGCGGCGGACAGCGCAGCCAGAAGCCACTTCAACTGCTTGTTGGTCGCGAGAGAGGCCGTGCTGGCGCGGACCTCTCTCTCCCCCGACGCTTAAGGCAGCCCTGCGATGCATCCCGGGCCAGGTCCAGTCGCTCTTTGGCGACTACTCGGCTGACGTCATAGCACAAGCAGTTGAGGAACGCAAGCAGGCTGTGTCCTTTGCGCCCAGGCCACCGCCACGCCCTGCTAGACCCCCACTTCGTTCCTTCCCCAGGCACAGACCCTATCCCAGACAATCGCCTTCCCGCACCGCACGGCCCGCCAAGCGACCTAATCTTCTCCCAAGGCCTAAGCCAAAACCCCATCAGCAAAATTTTCGGTTAGGCCAACAGTCACGCTCCCGGAGCTGACTAGGGAGACAGCCCGAGGGGGACTTAGATCAGGTAGCACCCCCCCTCGCCCTATCCCCCACCCACCAGCCCAGACCCTCGCCCCCCCTGGCGGGCAGCCTCTCCCGGCATGCCCACCAGTGGAGACGCATACGCCTCACCCCTGGATAGTGGCGGTGCTACAGGAAGGGTTTCGCCTTCCTTGGGCCCACGAGCGTCCCCCCCCTCATGCTATCTCCCCCTCCCTCCCCAAACGAACCCTCCCCCGCCAAAGCAGAAGCTCTTCGCACGGAAGTCCAAGACCTCCTCAAAAGAGGGGCCAATCTCGGAGATTTCCCACCCAAACCCCGGCTTCTACTCTTTGTGATCCCAAAAGCCTCGGGAGGATGGAGGCCCATTCTAGATCTTTCGCCCCTCAACAAGTTCCTCAGGCCCACCAAGTTCAAGATGGAGACCCCCACCCAGATCCGAGACTCCATCCATCATCGCGACTGGGCCACTTCCGTAGACCTGAAGGACGCCTATTTTTCAGATCCTGATTCACCCGGCCCACAGACGATTCCTACGGTTCGTCTGGCAGACCCCGGAGAGGCCTGCACGCATAGTGGACCTCATCTCCTGCCTGTCACAGGCACCCCACACCTCGGCCAGAACCCTGTCCTCCCTCCTAGGAATGATGGAGTCCCTGTCTCCCCTCATTCCCCTGCGGCGGGTCCCCAAACGCCAACTTCAGAGGGAGTTCCGCCGACGTTTGTCACAGACCTCCGACCGCTGGGACCAGGTCATTCCCCTCGGACACTGGTTCATTTCGGCGACGGAGGAGCGGCTCACTCCAGCCACTCTCTCCACCGGGGTCCCCATCTCCCTCCCAACCCAACCCAACCACTGGAACTTTATACAGACGCCTCCAACTTGGGCTGGGGGGCCCACGTGGAGGACAGTCACGCCTCGGGGAGTGGGAGCTGGAAGCGGTCAGGCTAGCCCTTCTCCAACTCCAGCACAAGGTCGCGCACCGACTTGTTCTCCTCCTCACGGACAATACGTCGGTAGCTTGCTATGTCAACAAAGGGGGAGAGGCCCGCTCCATAGGCCTCTCCCTCAGAACAGAGGCCCTCCTTCGCTGGTGTCGCGCAACCATTGGTTTGTGCCCATGATCGACCTGTTTGCCACCAGCTTCAACCATCACCTGCCCCTGTACGTCTCTCCCGTTCCAGATCCCCAGGCGGATGCAGTCGACGCACTATCCCTCCCCGGGACGGGCCTACTGGCGTATGCCTTTCCCCCCTTCCCCATCCTACACAAGGTGATCAGGAAGGCAAGGCTGGAAAGACCCAGGCTGATCCTCGTAACGCCATGGTGGCCGACCCAGTCTTGGTTCCCGGACCCCAAGTCCCTCACCCACGTTCCCCCCCTCCGGCTCAGCCCTCGCTGGGACATGCTGAGACAACCCCGGTCAGGTCTTCCTCACTCCAATCCCAAGATGCTTCGCCTACACGCGTGGCTTCTATGCCAGCCCAACTGCGAACATCTGCATCTACCCCCCACTCGGAGAGACCCCAGTCCGTCCTAGACACACTAGCCGGGCAGGGGCCTCTCAGGGATTACGGGACTTCGCCTCGGCATCTCGCAGAGCCAGCACCGAATCCCTCTACAACTACCGTTGGGAGAGATGGATAACCTGGTGCTCAGATAACTCTGTTCCCCATTACTGCCCCTCCAACATCCAAATAGGAAATTTCCTCTCCCACCTATCCTCTTCCCTTAAGCTGTCGGCTGGCTCCATTCGGGGCTACAGATCAGCTATCTGCACTACCATTCGTCAACTGGGGGCCCTTCTTTTGACAATGACTTTCTCCTCAGAGAGGTGTCTAGAGGAGTTGCTCTACGGGAAGCTCAGTCCCCTAGGCGCATTCCCCTCTGGGACCTTTTTACGGTCCTCGATGCCCTCAGAAAAACCCCTTTTGAACCCATTGCTTCTATTCCTTTTGACCTCCTCTCCTTTAAGACCACCTTTCTCCTCGCCCTGGCCTCGGCCAGAAGACGAAGTGAGATTCACGCCCTCAGCGGTGACCCCACAGATATCGCCTTCCACAGGGACGGCTCAGTCTCTCTCAAGTTCCTTCCGGAGTTCTGACATCTTGGGAAAGGGAGAAAAAGATGGAGACATGGACCTTTGCCCCTCCAGGTGTCTCAGGTACTACTGGGAACGCACACGCCCCAGGCGCTCCTCCCAGAGACGACTCCTTATCTCCCTCAACCCCAACAATACTAGAGATATCTCGGCGGGAACTATCTCCAGGTGGCTCTCCAAGACGGTGAGATCTACCTACGCTCAGGCGTACAAGGATCTCCCTGTCCTATCACCCAGGGCCCACGAGGTCAGAGCACTGGCCACTTCCACAGCGTTCCAGTACTCTGTCCCCGTGCGCCACCTGCTGGAGGCAGCCTACTGGCGTTCGGAAAATCCCTTCATTAATTTTTACCTGAGGGATATCCGCATGACCAGAGCTGATGGGTCTAAGGGATTTCCTTTGTGGCGGCCAATGCAGCCATATCGGTCAACCCCAAGAACCACTAGGGCGCTCGCCCTCCTCCGATTCCTTTAAATTCTGCTATGGTCTGACATGGTAAAGTATATGACGCCAAAATGGGAGTTTGTGTTATACTCCCTGTTTGGCTAGTATACTTACCATGTCAGACTCTAATTCCCTCCCTACCTTCCCCTCTGGCGCCAAGGTTCTCGGGGTCACCATACACCAGGCCTCGCTGAATGACTTATAGGAAGTTGACACTGGCTTCTTCCGGGGCCGGAAGTGGGGTGACATCACGTGACTGTCTTATGACTGCATTGGCCACGGAAAAAATTCGGCCTGACAGAGCTGGCTAACTGCCGTTGAATGCTATGGTCTGACATGGTAAGTATACTAGCCAAACAGGGAGTATAACACAAACTCCCCATCTCTCATAGAAAAAAAAAGAAAAAAAAATGAATGGAAGAAGAAATAGAAGGATACCAGAAAGGAAGACCTGAATTTCCACCCCACATTTGCAGGACCAGATGAAGGTGAACATCCTGTCCGCCAAAGGGGAAGGGGAGAAGCTGTCTCAGCGCATCATACAGTCCCCAGGGCGGCTGAAGGCGGAGCAGGAGAGTGCCAAGAACCGCATCATGGAGCTGAAGGTGATGGTGCAGGACAAACACCGGCGCTTGGCTGAACTGCAGCATCAGAAAGAGTCCATTGTCAACCAGCAGAAAAGCATAGACAAAGCTGTGCGCATTCTGAGAGACATGAGCAACGACTCCGACAGGATGGGGTGGGTGTGTGTGAACGTGTGTGTGTGTGTGTGTGTGTGTGTGTGTGTGTGTGTGTGTGTGTGTGAGTGTGTGTGTGTTCTTCAATTTGACGTCTTTTCACACAAAATGATATGAAACACACAAAAAAGTGTGTGCCTGCCTGCTTGCCTCTGTGTATGTGCATGGGTGCTCACATGTGTGTATAGTGATGACCGTGCATGTGTGTATAGTGATGACCTTGCATGTGTGTATAGTAATGACCATGCATGTGTACAGTGATGACCATGCATGTGTACAGTGATGACCATGCATGTGTGTTCAGTGATGACCATGCATGTGTGTACAATGATGACCATGCATGTGTGTATAGTGATGACCATGCATGTGTGTATAGTGATGACCATGCATGTGTGTACAGTGATTGACCATGCATGTGTGTATAGTGATGACCATGCATGTGTGTACAGTGATGACCATGCATGTGTGTACAGTGATGACCATGCATGTGTGTACAGTGATGACCACGCATGTGTGTACAGTGATGACCAAGCATGTGTGCATAGTGATGACCATGCATGTGTGTATAGTGATGACCATGCATGTGTGTACAGTGATGGCCGTGCATGTGTGTACAGTGATGACCATGCATGTGTGTACAGTGATGACCATGCATGTGTGTACAGTGATGACCATGCATGTGTGTATAGTGATGACCAGTCATGCATATATGGTGATGACCATGCATGTGTATATAGTGATGACCATGCATGTGTGTGAGAGAGCAAGAAAATTAGTGAGCAAAGCTCATATATAATTTTTATTGTTTTGTATGGTAATGATTGGGCCTGTGTGTGTCAGAGAGCTGGAGAAAGAGATCCAGCGGCTGCAGGACACGTACCAGACCTGCACTGTAACCGGGTGGAGCAGAGCTCGCGGGTGGACAGCATGAGACAACAGCAGGCTCTGCGGCATGACAAGCTGGCCAAGATGGACCTGCAGTACCGCAACAGGAAGGCCTCCATGCAGGAGCAGATCACCCAGCTCTCACAGTCAGTGTTGTCTCCCCTCTTGCTCTCTGTGTATCTTCTTATCTCAATCTGTTTTAAATGACCCCATCCCGCCTTTCTTCCCAGCTCTCCCCGGTGTTTAGACTGAATTTTTAAGGATTTTAATGGAGAGGTTCCACTGTACTATTTTCTTTAAAAAGTTTTTTTTCTTTTTATGTTCAGGAAATTTTGGTTGTCTTTCAATTTTTGAAAATAAATAATGAGACAAGAAAAAAGCGGGGAAAATTGATTGTCAGAAGAGCAAGTCTGTCATTTCACTGGTTGTCATGATTTAACCACCCTAACCCGTCTCAGTTATGGAGGCAGTTCTGAAAAGCGTCCCGTTTTTTGTACTCTCAGTTCTTATAGAACACTGAGTACTTTAGAATGGGAATGAAGAAATGCTGTCTGTGTGTGTGTGTGTGTGTCTGTCCGTCCGTGGTCGAAATGTGTTCCACTTGCTCCAGACAAAACTACTGGGCCGATCTTTCTGAAAATTTGTAGGTATGTTCATTATGGGTCATGGATGATGCCCGATGTTTTAGTTTACCGTTATAGCCGTTACTAAGGGCTGTAACAGCCTGTAACGGTTTTTCTTCTTTATGGAATATCTCAGAAAGTACTTGGTCGATCTTTGTGAAAATTAGCAGGTATGTTTATTATGGGTCACGGACGATGCCCGATGATTTATTTACCGTTATAGCCATTACTAACGGCTGTAATGGCCTGTAACGGTTCTTCTTTTTTATGGAATATCTCAGAAAGCACTTGGCCGATCTTTCTGAAAATTTGTAGGTATGTTCATTATGGGTCACGGATGATGCCCGATGTTTTATTTTACCGTTATAGCTGTTACTAACAGCTGTAACAGCCCATAACGGGTTTTCTTTTTTATGGAATGTCTCAGAAAGTACGTGGCTGATCTTTGTGAAAATTAGCAGGTATGTTCATTATGGGTCACGGATGATGCCTGACGTTTTAGTTTACCGTTATAGCCATTACTAACGGCTATAACGACCCATAACGGTTTTTCTTCTTTATGGAATATCTTAGAAAGTATGTGGCTAATATTTCTGAAAATTTGTAGGTATGTTCATTATGGGTCACGGATGATGCCCAATGTTTACTGTTATAGCGGTTACTAATGGCCCATAATGGTTTTCTTCTTTATGGAAAATCTCAGAAAGTACTTGGCCGATCTTTCTGAAAATTTGTAAGTATGTTCATTACAGGTCACAGATGATGGCCGATGTTTACCAGAATAGCCATTACTAACGGCTACACCAGCCCAAGACGGTTTTTCCTCTTTATGGAATATCTCACGTGTATTCAGGATAAACTGGGAGCATGTTTATATGCTTTGCATCTTGTTTTTTTTTCGACTCGCCAATTCAACAGCATTCAGTCAAAGTTCCTTTTATTCATTTATCCTGTTATGCCATGTTTTAAATGGAATGTGGAGGTGCTAGCCATCCAGAATACATCCAGAATCTAGACGGAATAATTGTAGCCAGATGTTCTGGGTCATTGTGGGGTCTGCTTGCCAGAGACATGTGGAGGTGATCCTCATTGTTCATATAACTAGTTATCATCTGCTTTAAAATCCCCAGAGTCATTAACTATATAAGAGAGTCAGTTCCTACTGTTGTTCCTCGTGAAACATCCATCAGAAGTACATGCTTACTTTTTGACCATTGAAAAGTCCAGTTGAAGTGGAACATATATTTATTCATTGTTTACCAAGTCAGTGTAACCATTCAGAGTATGTGTGTGTTTGTGTGTGTACATGTTCGAGTGTGTATGTGTAATTATGTATATGTGTAATTGTGTGTGTGTGTGTGTGTGTGTGTGTGTGTGTGTGTGTGTGTGTGTGTGTGTGTGTGTGTGTGTGTTTGCGTGGGCACATGCACATGCAAGCATGTATTTGACTGACTGTACGTGTATGTGTGTTTCTAGTGTAAATGCATGCTTGTATATTTCTGCAGTTTGGAGAGGCGGATGAAAAGATCATTTTTTTCCTCAGGGCTGAATCTGATTAAAAATTATTTTAGAACACCTTGTATTATATGATGAAACACGATTGGAAGAACAGAGAAACCCAACACTAGAATCCCTAAGTTGTAGAGATGCCACTAGAATTATGATTTCTTCTTGAATCTTTTTATTTCCCTTGCCAGTAGATTCATTCCAGATACACACTCCTGGTTGGTGTTCCAGATTAAATGATCTTATCTTCTGCATGAATTTTTCATAATTTCTGGTCACCAGATCACATGCCCTATACATATTCCCTGTTGATGCTCCAGGCTGAAGGAGTCCCTGCATGACCCCCGGGGTCCAGTGAGAGCAAGATGTCGGAGCTGATGAAGGACAAGGAGGCCATAGTGGAGGAGGTGGACAGGAAGGTGAAGGAGCATCAGGCCAGGCTGGATCGTATCAACAACCTCTACTTTGAGATCCTGCAGCAGGTGACCACACATGTGCTCCCCCCCCCCCCCCCCCCACACACACACACATATACACACGCCCACATGCCCACACACACACACACGTGTGCACGCGAGCACACGCACACATGTTCATGTACATAATGGTGCGACTTATGTTGCGACTACCAGCGCAAGGGTTAAGTTTCAAACAGTTGCTTTCGAGTAGTTTTGAGCTGTGAATCTCCTGTTTGAAGACTTGCTATCTTAGGTTCTGAGGGTTTTTTTGTTTTGTTTACAGTATCGTCACAATTCTTCAGTTCTTAAATAAATAAAATGTCGTTGATGAGTGATTGACTGAAATGTAGAGAAGTTCAGGGCTGGTTGAGTAGAATGTAGTCTTTTGGTTCCTCTCTGAATCTGTCCAGCTTTTTTTGCCCAAAATCTGCAGTATATTAGACAGGGTTCGTACAGTCCTTAAAAGTCCTTAAAAGTCCTTCATTTGAGGGCATACTTTTTAAGGCCTTAAAAGTCCTTAAAAATCAGGCTTTTGCTGAAAGGTCTTTAAAAAGTCCTTAAATTTTGTCACTGCCTATGATTTTGAATAAAGTCTGTGTAAAATCTCGAGTTCGTTAAAAAAAAAAAAAAAAAAAAAAGGCTTGAAATTGAATTTTAAAAAAAGAAAAAAGAAGTCGGAGTTAAGATCGACGATCTCACTGATGCGTCGTCTGCTATAGGTCAAAACACCAGAGTTACCGGCCTTCATAGGATGTGAATGAATGTTCCTCCATTTTGAAATTGAGAAGTCAGCATGCCGGCGAAGTGTTTGTTTATAATGGATTGGCTGGAAAAAGACGAGTACAAAGAATGCTGCAGGCAGACACAGGTGGAGACAGAAGCAAGGCCTTTTGCAGCATTTGCAAGAAGATCATAGACATTAGTACAATGGGAGAATCGGCTGTAAATAGCCATGGAAAAGGAAAAAATCACTGCGACCTGATGAAGGCTTCATATCCTGCAGTTCGTGTTTCGAGTTTGTTTGTTTTTTAATTCTGCAACGAGCGACCAGCCCATCACTTCTAGCAGTTCACCAACCAACAGAACTGCTCCAACTCAGATGTCAGTGAACAGCCTGAGCCCTATTAAAACAGAGGCAATGAAATCTGAAATACTGAGGATTTTAAAAGTAGTGACAAGTCATTACAGCTTTCGTTCGTGTGAAAGCAGTTCAAATCTGTTCCAGCGAATGTTCTCGGACTGTGCAGTACCAAACAGTTTCAGTGTGGAGAAAGAAAAACTTGCATCCTCTCAGTGTTTTGATGTTTATGCCCCCAGTGTTGTGACGTGTAGCGTTTTAGTTATAGAGGCATTTTACCCTCAGTGACTTCAAACAAACATGTTTGACAAGAACTGAAATTCTTATGGAAGTCAGGCAAACAAACATTTTTGTCAACTGCAAGATTGGAGAACCTGTTGTGTACAGCGAACATTTTCAAACATTTTTGTCAGTTGATCACAAGAAGTGAGAATCCTACTTTGCTCTGCTGTAGTGTAACAAACAAACATTTGTATCTTTGCTGATATTAACAATAACAGCTGAGATTCCTAAAATCTATGCTCACAGGGGATCCATGATATGAATATTGAAGAGTAACAACAAATGATTTAATTTGTGTCTGAATTTCATTATTATTTTTCTTAAAATTATCCGTGAAATAAGTCCTTAAATAAAAAAAAAAGGTGCTTCAAAAGTCCTTAAAAAGTCTTTAATTTTTTTGTATGGAAATCTGTATGAACCCTGATTAGATTATTTTTCTGAAAATGTGGAAATTTAGGGAAATTATTGTCCAATTATGCGTTTCCTGTATTCAGCCAGATGTGTTTTGGTCTTGCTGTGATTTGAATACTTGCACTTTTTAGGTATACATTCTCATGAACCTTATCAGTAAGATTTCTTAACTTCAGTCAAAAATATTGTCAGGCAAACTCAGGGCATGTCATCATGGAAGAGGGAAGGATACCTTTTCTGGACTCCCAAAAGAAAAAAACAAAAGTTTTACTTATAGCGCAAAGGCTTAGAGCAATTGGAGTCCATGTTGATCATGATTCTGTGCATTTTGCAGGTGGACAAGGGGAACATAGAAGTGGCGAACGGCTTCCAAAAGTTCAAGACTATGATGAAAAGCAGCCAGGAGCCCTAGTCAACCTGTTTCCATTATACTATATCTTGTAGAAATACTTGTCTGTTTCTTCTGTCTTTTGTCTGTTCATGTAATTTTTACCAGTGGAAAAACAAGCTGAAGTAGGGGTACTGTTCTTGATCCTGTCTGTCTCTGTTGCCTGGGAGGTAACTCAAAACCAGCAGAGTGGATCATCATCAAATTGTACAGTGTTTTAAGGTTAGTATCTACTTCTTCATTGCTTGGCTGGAACTCTGATACTTACCATTGACAAGACTTTTGCGCAGGTCACCGTTTTTAATCCCATCATTGCAAGTTTAGGGATGATGTTTAAACATGTCATCAGGTTTAACTTTTTTCTTTTCTTTTTTGCAACGGTTTCACCTGTGCATGAAAGCCTACTCGTCTATGAACAGTCGAATGGGATAAGATGTGTACATGTTGGTTTTCAAATTTTATTTTCTGAAAGAGAAATTTTAATCAAACATACAGGACTTTTGTTTAAAGCCCAATTTGAAGGAGGGGGTTAGAGTTTGTATAGATGTTTCATGACACCAAGTCCATGGAAAAATCTTCTAACCTGCCTGCTACAAGCAGAGTTTGAACGCTGGACCCTTTGATGAAAGAGATCAGTACTTTATCTATGAAGGCATATTGGCCACCTGATAGTATCTGCAGGTGTTTCCAGAGGTCTAAAGATGTAAAGAGACAAGATGCCAATAGAAAAAATATGTAGGCAAACGAGAAGAAGCAGTGCCAAAGACGGGAGTACAATGTTCATTTGTGTGCAGGATGGCTTAAGTGCGCAAGGTTGGCATCCTTTTTCTTCGGTGGTGTTTTCATTTGTTTGACTGAAGTGTTAACAAACTGAGTATGTAATCACTTTGCTTTGGGTGTACATGCACATGTGTCTGTGTGAGAGCGTTTGCGCATGCGTGTTTGTGGTAAACTTTAATGTTGGGTTTTCTCTGCAAATAAAAATTCTGGCATAACCAAACACAGAATCGCGATATTCATTATCAAAATCTCTCCAGCCTCCCTTTGCATGAAGATGTGACCAAATCATAAAGGCCATAAATCTACAATTAACCTTTTCTGCAGTATTTTCAATGTAACAAAATGGACATTTTCATAGAAACTGTGGTCAGTTACAGTCGTTGCTTTTAAGACGTTCTGATTCATAGAAGAGAAAAAAGATATGACATGAAACATTGCAGCGAATATTAAGCAACACTAACATCCAGACGTTTTAATGCAGGAAAGCAGACATAGCTAGATACCTTGTGAAGTATAGCACACAGACTGGCTACATATAGATAGAATGGGAAATGACAATCAGTTTTTGGAACACGTCTGTCACTGTATGCTAAAACATGCATATGATGAAAAGCTGTGGGAGGAAAGGCATTCTTTCTTTGAACTGCATAGTACAGTATATACCTGAAGATAAGTGGAAGTAAACTAGTGATTGCCTTCCCTCCACTGTGGCCCCCACCCCACCCTCTGCCCCACCTTCCTTCCCCTCCCTCCTCACTGTTCCTCACCCCTCTTTCATCACACACAGAATATGAGTTGACATGGGCATTTCTTTTTCCAGTTTTAATACATTTTTTCAGATGCTTTGTGACGATCTGTTACATTAAAAAAGAAAAAATTAAAGCCAGGGTAAAACAAAGATTTTATTGTTCAGGTTGTATATATATATATATATATATTTTTTTTTTTGTTATTGTTGTTGCAAATCCTAGTTGACAAGAGCTTTGGCTCGAGTGTCAAGGACCAGATACATGAAGTGGAAAACTTTTTCTCTGCCGTCTCATGTTTTAAATGACAGAATGTGGTAAGAGTGCTGTAACACTAGTACATTAATCGTCCCAGCCATAAAGTTGGGCAGTCTGTCAGTCTTGATAGCAAGATTAGGTATCATAGATTTCGTAAAGGCAGAGGGGGTTGGGTTGAGGGGATGATTCTTTTTAAAAGATTTTTTGTTAGTTGCATCAAAAATCATGCATGTTCTGTTGGTTTTCAGACAAGTTCTGCCACGGCTCTAGTCTGCTGAAGAATTTGTTCCTTGTTAAGTAACAGCTTATTTTTGCATCAGAGGGTTTGCTTTTTTTTCCCCCTCTGTAGATATGTTTCTGTAAATGCGGACTTTTAACAACTTGTCATTAGTAGTGAACTTGTGTGTGCATATGTATATATGTATATAGATGTAATAATCTGTACTGCAGTAATTCGGTTGATTACTTTTCATAGTAACTACTTTAAATTAGACAGTTCTTTTGCAGTCTGTTAGATGAACTTTGTTTTTCTGTCAATAGTTTTCTTGGTATTTGTTTCTATTTTGTGTGTTTGTTTTTATGTAAAATTTCTTATGTATTGCACTGTTGATGTTTTCATGATAAAGAAAAAAAAAGGATGCCTGTACAGTAAATGTATGACAGTGAATGTTTTCATGCCTGTCATTTAAGTTTGGGTGTATATGTGTCAACGTTCTGCATATCCACAGTCACATTTTCATGTCCAGGCTGTACATTGACCCTGCCCTACGAACCAAATTACAGCATAAAGAATTATCATTGATGACATTCATAAAAAATTATCATTGATGACATTCATAAAGAATTATCATTGATGACACTACAGACTTTGGGGGGCCAGAATAGCTCAGTTGGTACACGGCCAGACTCGCGATCCTGGGGTTGCGGGTTCGAATTTCGGTACAGGGGGATTTTTCTCACAGAGTTAACATTGGTTCTGACTCCATTCCCCATACCGTCCTTCGAATGAGACTATAAACCAAGGTTCCGTGTGTGAACGCACGCACAACATCTTGCACACACGTAAAATACCATCACCAACTTTCGGAAGAGAAGGCCAGTTTGGCTGTTGGTATGGATGACACGTTACACATAGCATGCACCTTCCCCGAAGATGGAGTATGGCTGCCTTAATGGCGGGATAAAAAACGGTCATACACACAAACCTCCACTGCCTGTCTATACAGGCAGTGTCCACAGGAGTATCAGCCTGCGTACGCAGAAAGAAAGAAATTACAGACTTTGACACCTAGTGCTGCCCACCAATGTCGCTGTGTGTGGAGAGGCTATCTGCACCAGTGAAAATATTTCCAGAAAACCGCAAAAGGGTAACCTGTGGAGGAAAAAACAGCGCATTTTTTTCTTTTCTGAGAAAATGTTTTTATTTCCAAACTGAAGTGTATATGGAGATAATTAATACAAAAAACATGTATATATTCAATTAAGGATATTTAAATGATAGGTTATAAATTTCTTAGGAAGTGATCATGTTTGTGTTGTACATCAGATCACAAACATTTACGATCAAAATAATAACTACAAAGGACATAACTGAAAGATATTACCACAAACTGATCCATGGGTTTTGGGGGAAAAAAACAGAAGCAAAACGACAAGCAAAACTGCTGGTCATTGCCATAGCCTTAATATGCCATTAACTAAAGTTTTACTCTAATAAAGGTAACTATGTAAGCTATTGTGCAACAAAATTTCCTTGGGACATGTTTAGAAGAGCATCACACTTTCCTATTTCATTATCTGGCTTTCCAAAGCGCAATAAAGATTGGAACTGATGGTAGATTCTATTCATATTGTAACTGATGAAAATAAAAATTTGGCGAGCAGCAGGATTAGGTCAAAAGTTCTAACGTTACAATCACAACCAACACAGGACAATATTTTCCTCAACCAGTAGATGCATGATTTCACATTTTCTGTTTAACACATTTTGAAACTCTTGGCAGAAGCTTTACTCATGAGGGCAGTGCCAAAATATATGTTGAATACTTTCTTCTTTTTTCCTTGCACAAAAAAGCATTTTACTGACCCTGCAGTCCCCATGTTTTTCAAAATAATATTTGTTGCTAATATTGTGTTTGTAATTCTCATTTGAAACCATCTTGGCAGCTGTGCTTTACTTGCCCAGTCTGTCCACACCAGCGTTTGAAAGCCAGATCTCGTTGAACTGGCTAGACACTGCCAAACACATACATGTATGCGTGCACACACACACACACACACACGACCACACACACACACATGCGTGCACCCTCCCCACCCCCCCCCCCCCCCCACATAGACAGACACAGACACAGACACACACACGCACACACTCGCATGCATGCATGCACGCACGCATGCATACACACACACACATACACACACTCTCCCACACACACACGTGCATGCTCACATACCCACTTACAAGGGAGAAAGACTCGTACAGAGACTGGGCAACAATGTTGATGGAGCAGTCTCGCTGCGACAGTACCTCGTCCAGGGAAATAAAATGATCCTGTCCAAATTCAGCGGTGACTGATCCTATCAGCCTAATATCTTTTAATACATGTTTTACAAAATTACTTGAACGACTGTGTCCAGTAAGAATGCTTACTGCAGTGTGCATGTATGTGCACTGTTGTCTCACACTCCTGACCCTTGGCTCATGATCATACACAAAGTAGCTTACCATATTCACAGTGACCTGACGCATGATTTGAAGAATATGCACACGAGCTAGCATCAGCACATTCACTGTTATTTACCAGTTATGCTTTGGTTTGTAAATTAACATATAAATGAGAGAAAAGTTTTTACAAATATTAAAAAAAGTCTCTTCACAAACATGTTGATCAAGTCAATATTTTGCTGTCACTTGTGAGTGACACGCAGATGACATAAAAGGAGTGAGCAAACGATTAATTCAAGGAATGCACATCTCAACTATAGCCTACCATCCTGTGACAAAAAAGATCCAGAAGCATCTTTCTTTTCAAGCTCATAACTAATTTTGCTGTGGGAGCTTCCTGCTTCAGTTACTGTACTGGCAATTATTGCACTATTTACACTGATCTTCAAAAATTCTGTCACCAGTATATGATGCCTAGTGAATATTAGAATGCATTTAAATGTAAACTACTGACTGCTCTAAATGAAAGATGATGTTAAGCTATTTAGAGGTGCATCATGTTCTGTTTACACATTAGAATACAGAATATATGAACGTTAATATAACAAGTCATGTTACACATGTTTGTGATGATGTACACATGTACACACATACATGTGATACCAGTCAGTTAACACACAAGCACAAACGCAAGACAGCAGTATCTGTTCATACTCATTCCTCCTTTGACAAGTCTTCACAAGTTTAATTTTTTGTTTAATCCTAGCTCAATTGACCATGTGGGGGCTCTTTTATGGCTGACACCACGCAAAGAAAAAGAAAGGGGGGTCTCCTTTCGAGGAAACGATATGCATAAAGTGCATTAATCACTGACATGATAGCTGAATAATTCACATTCCTAAGGCAGATAAAAGTAGGTCATGCTTAGGATAACAGACATTTAATTCCTTTCATTATCAAAGTTTACAAAAATGAGTTGTCAGTAAAACGAAAACCATTTCATTGCTCACAATTTACATTAAAAAAAAAAGTTTAAATCATTAAAGAATCGTTTCAATACTGAAAAAATACATTGAAAAAGTCACATTAGCAAACAGTACTGCAGAATGGACAGCTAGGGCTGCTTAACTTGCCATCTTCTCTCCAGATGAGAAGAAACGACTAAAACCCAGAACCTAGCGTTTTATAAATCATAGCGAGAGAGAGAGAGAGAGAGAGAGTTTTCTTAAACAATGGTAGGTGAATGGGCCACAAATGCAGGAAAACAGTGAACAGCTGTTAAAAAAGAAGGCAGTGAAAGAGAGGGAAAACAGGAAATTACTGGCACAGAATTTCCAGATGAGTAGCATACAATTT
>CM065715.1:14830861-14835861 GCA_033310375.1 Conus canariensis
CACACACACACACACACACACACACACACACACACACACACACGCACGCACGCACGCACGCACGCACGAACGCACTCACGCACGAACACACACACACACACACACACACACACACACACACACACACACACACACAACATGAAGGATGACATGGAGTTTGAAGAAAGAAGAGTGAAGGCAACACGGCGGGCGGGAAAAGGTGCGGGCGGAGGAGGAGGATGGGGGCGCGGGGGGGGGGGGGGGGGGGGGGGGGGGGGCGAGGGGGGGAGAGAGTGAGGTACTGTAACTTCTTCTTTTTTTTCGTTTTGTTGTTTAAAGCCTATTAACATTCACGCTTAAAGTTGACACCCATCAAATGAAATGGCTAAGTACAGGCAAAAACAATCTCAGGAGTACGCAGTGGAAGGGCCGTGGCCCAACGTTTGCACACACCTGTAGAATGACACAGGCGCATGATGCCGGTTCTGGCACAAAGCACATACCCTTAGGGGATTGAACCCACAAGCCTTTGTAAGTATACTGTCTGGTGCTAATCCAGCCGAAACGTGCAGCGGTCAAATTCAACAAATAACAAAAAAAAGAAGACAGACAGTATCTGAGGGTAGTGCTATGGCTCTCTGCACGTGTTCTGTTACGTGAATGGTATCGCACGTCCAGCAAATCCGAGGTGATGGAAATGGCGATGAACTGGCGGAAATTGCCAGGAAGTCCATCTCGCAGTTCATTACCTATTGTGTAAGCGAATGTTTTCAGCTCTCTCTCGTGTTAGCGAATGTTTTCATCTCTCTCTCTCTCTCTCTCTCTCTCTCTCTCTCTCTCTCTCTCTCTCTCTCTCTCTCTCTGTGATCATCATCATCATCATCATCATCTCTCGATGTTTTTTTGTCTCTGTCTCCCCCTCTCTGTCCGTCTGTCTGTCTCTATCTTTTTATGTGTTGGTCTGTCTCTGTCTGTCTGTCTCTTTATCTCTCTTGTGCGCAATCGTGCGTGTGTATGCAAGTGTGTGGCTGCGTGAGAGACAGAGAGAGAGAATACTGCAGCGGATGCGAAAAAATATTGCAACGAGGACAAAGGATCAGCTTGCAGAAACTGAGGAGAAAGTGAAAAGAAAGACAAACATCATCATCTTCGAAATGCATGAAAAGAAAGACGAACATCATCATCTTCGAAATGCATGAAAAGAAAGACAAACATCATCATCTTCGAAATGCATGAAAATGACAAAGAATCTCTTGAAAGAAGAAAGAAAGTAGACCCAGTCTCTAGTACCTTTAGTAGCTGTTCAGCCTTATTGATGTAGGTAAGGTTGAACAACTGCTAAAGGAAATAAAGACTGATTTTTAGCCCATAGAATGTTACATTAAGATCCGACCAGGTCGTTTGAGCTTTAGCTCCGAGACTGCTGTGAAACTTCGAGACAGCTAAGAATGGAGTCGTTCCAAGTTAGACACACCACGTAATGCACAAATTCGCTGAGATCCCGGCAAGGGGAGGGGAAGGGAGGTTACTTTCTGTACCTCAATAAGGAAAGGCCACACATCGCTGAAAGAGAAGCAGAAACAGCCTGTTCAAGCAAAATGATCGGCAAGTGCCGAGCGTTACATAATCGAAGGATGAGTGCTCTCGCTAGATACAAATGCGGGGTCGAGTTGGAAATGTCAGAAAGTAAGCAAAGTAGCAAAACAAAACAAAACAAAAACAAAAGAAAAAAGAAAAGGGGGGGGGGGGGGGGGGGGAGGAGAGGGGGAGGGAAACTGAAGAGAGAGGGGGAAAGTGTGAATAGTTTTAACTGCGAAAGGGAGCATGCTTTAAAAGATTAAGGAAGGGTTAGGTTTAAGACTATTGTTAAGAGAAACAGCCCAGTTGAAGAAAATGAAGAATTGCAAATGTCTCTACGCAAATGCAGACCACGTGGTGAATGTGATCACTGAGATGCAGGCTATGGTCGATATCTATCGCGCTGTCATCGTTGGCATGACCGAGGTGAAACATTAAAAGGGCAAAAATCACACACACACACACACACACGCACACGGGCGCACACGCACGCACACACGCACGCACGCACACACACAAACACTCATATATGTATGTATGTATACATATCTATCTATCAACCTATCTGTCTACCTATCTATCTGTCTATCATTTTATATATTTATATCTATCTATCTATCTATCTATATATATATGCATACATCTCTCTCTCTCTATCTCTCTCCTCTCTCTCCCCGTCTCCCTCCGACTTTCTATCTATGTTTCTATCTATGAATCTATGTATGTATGAATCTATATCTATCTTTGCTCAACATAATTATGATTAAAATTCCGTACAACATAAGCATTTCTGTTTTTTTCCCCCCTGAATATGAACAAAATTCCACTTTCATGAAGCACACAGATATAAAAAAAAAATGCAATTTTTTTAGCACAAATGTTGCTCATCGTTTGCTGAATGATTTGCTTAAATGTTGTTCTACTTTCGCTGACAAAATTGTTCTTCTTTTTGTTCGTTAGCACAGGACAGGGTCCTCAACAGACGGTTCTTTCACAATCACCACCCAAGGGTTGAAAGAAAAACAAAAACAAAATCGCAGTCAAAACCCCACCGGCGACATGCACACTAGAACACTGAACCAGGCCGCAAGCGCTCTCTAACCCCATGTGTGTAAAGCAAGCACAGTTTTTAAAAAGGACATAAACTCACTGAGCGATTTTGTTTTTGGTTTATTTGAATCAATATACGCCCGATAGGGCCTGAAGGCTGAAACAAGATCAAAGGAAAGACAAACAAATGAGAAGAAATAGGAGGGAGAGGGGTTGGGGGTGGTGAGGTCAATAGGAAGTGGGGAAGGAGGATAGAGAGGTTAAAAGAGATGGGTGCAGGAGTCAAAATAACAATAGGAAAAGCTGAGAAATTCCGTAGGAAAGCTGATGGATATCACAGAGATGATTAAAAGTTGTGATCTTTACATCATCACCCAAGGGATAAAATAAACAAACAAACCGAACATCGTTGTCAAAACCCCACCGGCGACATGCACACTAGACCACTGAACCAGGCTGCAAGCACTCTCTAACTCCATGAGTGTAAAGCAAACAGAGTTTTTCTTTAAAAAAGAAAGGACGTAAACTCACTGAGCGATTTTGTTTTTGTTTTTGCCTTGTTTAATCAATATACACGAGAAAGGGCCCGAAGGCTGAAACCAGATAAAAGGAAGGACAAACAAATAAGGCGAAAGAGGAGGTAGAGGGGTTGGGGGTGGTGAGGTCAATAGGAAGTGGGGAAGGAGGATAGAGAGGTTAAAAGACAAGGACGCAGGAGTCAAAATAACACTCGGAAAAACTTAGAATTTCCGTAGGAAAGCTCAGGGATGCCACAGAGATGCTAAAAGGTTGCATTTTTTTTTTACATCGAAAAAGTCTTTGCTGTGACTCAAATCTAAGGTGGACAAAGAGACAAATGTTTAGAAAAAAAAAGTATTTAGAAGGAAGGGTAATGCGAAGGATGAGGAAGGAGTCCTATATTTGAAGGTTAGGCTGTATTTGTCATAATGCCCCTGGCGCATGACCTAGATTCGTCTTTCCGTCAATGTCATACACTGTTTCGTTTTTGTCCCTGTTTGTCCTGTGGCTTCTGCAATCCATTTTCTCTCCTTTCTGCACACCCTTTTCTTAGCAGACCCTTCAAGACGTCTCTGCTAGTCACATTTTTCCTCAATTCTATTTGTTTATTGTTGTTTCATCTTATGTGAATTCACAGAGGCATTCTTACAGACACTTACACTCTGTAACCTCTCTACCAGATGTCTATAGGGAGGAGTCAACGTCAGGTTGTCATGAGACATCTCGCAGGAGGAGACACTGTACTGCTGATGAGTCACTCCTGTGACGTTCAGAGATGTCTGCTCCGGTCCAACACACGTAGGACACGACCTCTAACTCCTACTGAGGAGCTGGTTCTTCAGGGAACCTGCGTGAATGAGTGTGCCACTCTGGAGGTCGACTCCAAGCCCTTGGAACGACAGGTCCCGTGAACCTCTGTCTATACACATGCATACATACATTTCTCTCTCTCTCTCTCTCTCTCTCTCTCTCTCTCTCTCTCTCTCTCTTCTCTCTCCTCTCCCTCTCTCTCTCTCTCTCTCTCTCTCTCTCTCTCTCCATCTCTCTCTCCCTCTCTCTCTCTCTCGCTCTGTGTTCAATATAAAACTCAGCTGAAAATGTTATCATTAAAATTCTGTTGAACATAAACATTTCTTTCTCTTTGCTGAGCATAAACAAACTTTCACTTTCATTGACCACACAGGTATTTTAACTTTTGTTGAGCACAAAAAATGCCTGCTCTGGCTGAAAGTTAATACTGTTGTCTTTTTGCAGAGAATATTGTTCTGCTTTTTTATCCATTGGCACAAGACCGGGACCTTGACAGCCAGGTATTTCAAACAATCACTACTCAAGTGATGAAAAGAAACACAACAACATCAAGAACAACAAAACACCACCACCAACAACAACAACAACTCCCCCCCCCCAAAAAAAAAATCGTTGTCAAAACCCCCTCAAGCGACATGCACACTAGACCACTGAACCAGGCCGCAAGCGCTCTCTAACCCCATGTGTGTAAGGCAAACGAGGTTTTTGTTTAAAGAAAGGACGTAAACTCAGTGAGCGATTTTGTTTTTGTTTTTGTCTTGTTTAAACAATGTACGCAGGATAGGGCCCAAAGGCTGAAACAAGATAAAGGAAAGACAAACAATAAGGCGAAAGAGGAGGGAGAGGGGCTGGGGTGGCGAGGTCAATGGGAAGTGGGGAAGGAGGACAGAGAGGTTAAAAGAGATGGGTGCAGGAGTCAAAACAACACTCGGAAAAGCTGAGAATTTCTGTAGGAAAGCTGAGGGATACCACAGAGATGATTAAAAGGTGGGATCTTTACCTCAGGAAAGTCTTTGCTAGAACGTGAATCGACTGAAGACAAAGAGACACATGTTCCAGGAAGA
>CM065715.1:14840861-14850861 GCA_033310375.1 Conus canariensis
ACAGATTTGATGTGTACAGAGTTCACAGTTCCTCACATTTAGTTAAGAATTACCTTTTGTTTAATATGAAAATGCACTTACGATTTACTTTCACTAGATTTAGATTTGGAATCTCTGATATTAAGGTACATGCTAATCGCTACAAAAATGCGAGTTACAATGAATTGCTCTGTCCCCTTTGTAAAGAATCAGTCGAAGATGAAGTTCATTTTGTCCTGCAGTGCCCTGCTTATAGTAATCTTCGTTTGCAGCTAATACATACAAAATTTTATAACCAACCATGTATGTTTCGTTTTTTCCTTGCTAATGGCATCAGAAAAAGAGAGTGTAATTCGCAGTTTAGTTCTTTATGTATATAAAGCTTTCCGGTTAAGAGAAACATTGCTTTCTTGATTGACTGCATTTTGTAATTGTAAGGACTCGTGATACTGCTGCCTTTATGATATTTTTCTTGTAATATTGTTATCGCCTCTTTCATATGGGGCTATGGCCTTAAATGATTAAATCATCTGAATCTGAATCTGAATCTCTCTCTCTCTCTCTCTCTCTCTGCAGAATAAGCTGAATACATTATTATTAAACTTTTGTTGAAAATAAACATTTCTCTCTTTTTGCTGAGCAGGAACAAAATTTCACTTTTACTGAGCACACAGATATTCTAGATTTTGTTGAGCACAAAAATATTTTGCTCTTGCTGAATGTTAAGGCTGTTCTGTTTTGACTGTGAATATTGTTCTCCGTTTTTCCGTTAACACAAGATGGGGTTCTCAACAGCCAGCTCGTTCAAACAATTACTACCCAAGGGATAAAAAACCCAAACAATCCGAAAATGGTTGTCAAAACCCCACAGGCGACATGCACACTAGACCACTGAACCAGGCCGCAAGCACTCTCTAACCCCATGTGTGTAAAGCAAACATAGTTTTTAGGAAGCACGTAAACTCACTGAGCGATTTTGTTTTTGTTTTTGCCTTGTTTAATCAACATACACGAGAAAGGGCCCGAAGGCTGAAACCAGATAAAAGGAAGGACAAACAATAAGACGAAAAAGGAGGGAGAGGGGTTGGGGGTGGCGAGGTCAATAGGAAGTGGGGAAGAAAGAAAGAGAGGTTAAAAGACAAGGGTGCAGGAGTCAAAATAACACTCGGAAAAGCTGAGAATTTCCGCAGGAAAGCTGAGGGATACCCTAGAGATGTTTAAAAGTTGCATTTTTTTTTACATCGAAAAAGTCTTTGGTGCGACTCAGACCTAGAGTGGACAAAGAGACAAATGCTTGGAAAAAAATGTGTATAAAAGGAAGTGGAAGGGGAAGTTTGTGGAAGGAGTCCTATATTTGGAGGTTGGGCTGTATTTGTCATAACGCCCCTGGAGCATGACCTAGAGTCGTCTTTCCGTCAATGCCATATACTGTTTCTTTTTGTCCTTGTATGTCCTGTGGCTTCTGCAATCCATTTTCTTTCCTTTCTGCACACCCTTTTCTTAGCGGGATCTCAAGACATCTCTGCCAGTCACATTTCCCTCCACGTTTCTTTGTTTGTTGTTGTTTCATCTTCCATGAATTCACAGAGGCATTCCTATGGACACTCACACTCTATAACCTCTCCACCAGACGTCTCTAAGGAGTCAATGTCAGCTTGCCATGAGACAACTCGCGAGAAGAGACACTGCAGCGCTGTTTGGAGATGTCTGTTCTGTTCCAATACACCTAGGACACAACCACTAACTCCAACTGACGACAATAGCTGATTCTTCGGGAACCCGCATGAATGAGCATGCCATGCTGAAGATTGCCTCCAAACTCATGAAACGACAATTCCCCTAAACTTGCAGACACCGACGACGGCCATGGAGAGGAAATGAGGTCACCATGAGAGCAGGGGATGAAGAATAATCTGAGACTTCTCATTACTATTAAACACCTATTATTTCAGATGATGATCGATGAGGATGACGAAGACAATGCTGCAATGTCCAGTTTTCTGCTGGAACTAGAGAAACAAATCTCCGCTCTTCGCTAGTCTGTCAGCTAAATCCAGAAGCATTTTTCTCTCAACAGAGCAGCTGGTAAGTTGACATCAGAGTACTATGCCTTGTCGGGTGTCCTCATCCTCATCGTTCAAATGTGCTGTCTCTGTGTGTGATAAATAGACGAAGGTGCCGTAAATCAATGCAAAATGTTCTATGTGAACCGCTGTAAGGCTACAGTGCGGTTGTTAACGTAAAGAGCCAACACACATCCTTTTGTTTTTGTTCTTGTCTTGTTTAATGCGCACGATAGAGCCCGTAGGCTGAAACAAGATAAAGGAAAGACAAACAAATGAGACAAAATAGGAGGGAGAGGGGTTGGGGTGGTGAGGTCACTGGGAAGTGGGAAAGGGGGACATAGAGGTTAAAAGAGATGGATGCGGGAGTGGAAATAATCAGAAAAGCTGAGAATTTCTGTTGGAAAGCTGAGGGATGTCACGGAGATGATTAAAAGTTACAATCTGTATGTTGAAAGTCTTTGCTGGGTTGCAAATCTAGAGTAGATAAAGAGAGAAATGTTCCGAAAAAACCCCTCTTTAGAACGAAGGGAAGGACGAGAGATTGGGTAGAAGTCCTACATTTGGAGACTATTAGGCTATCGTTGTCAAAACGCCCCCGGCGCTTGACCTAGATTTTTTTCCCGTCAATGCCGTACAGTAGTCCTTTTCTGTCATTGTTTGTCCTGTGGCTTCTGCAATCCATTTTCTCTTCTTTTTGCACACCCTTTTCTAAGCGGGCCCTTCAAGACATTCATCCCAGACACATGTTCCCCCTCTTTTTTGTTTATTGTTGTTTCATCTTCCGTGAGCTCACAAAGGCATTCTCATAGACGCTCAAACCCAATAACCCTCCAGTGCAGTCTCAATACCAAAAGCCCATAAGGTGTCAACATCAGGCTGGCATGAGAAAACCTGCCAGAGGAGATACCGCGCTGTTGACTCACTCCAGTGATGTTCAGCAATGTCTGTTCTGGTCCAGCACAGCCACTAGCTCCTACTGACGACAATAGCTGATTCGTTGGGGAACCAGTCAGAATAAGCGTGCCACTCCGATGGCAGCAACCACGTCCATGGAATGACTGTTCCTGTGAATATTCCAGCACAGAGGACTTTAATTTGATCTGACCACAGGCATGGACAGTGAGTCACCATGAGAGCAAAGGATGAAGAATAATCTGAGACTTTACTCAGATTACCATTGATTGATTAGATTATGATTAATGAGAATGATGATGAAGACAATGCTGTGAAGTCCTGTTTTCAGCTGAGACTGGAGGAACAAACATGCACTGTACGTTTCCTTCAATAATACATCCCAGTATCTGGCACCTAAACCCAGAAGCATTTTTCTCCCCCCTCCCACCCCCCCTTACTTTTAAGACCAAGACGCTTCAGTTGAAATTCAGCATGATTCCAAAAGCGTAGTGTTCCTATTTTGCAGCCCTGCTTTTCGAATCCCCTGAGCAGCATTAAATTCACGCCACTTATCTAGATTCCGCCTTTCACAGCAAAACGCTGGCGTTGTGGTCGAAAACGGTCTCGCCACCAGTAGTCCACAGGGAGCTGTCGATGTCAAGATGGCGTGACGCCACCTTTCAGAAGAATCCCTGCGCTACCAGCGGGTCATTTTACTACACTTAGCAAACTTCTTGAGAAGAAAGCTGACTGAAATAGATTCCTCAGTCTCAGAGTCAGACTGAGTGATGGTCTTACCCCCTCCAGAATTCCCCCTCCCCCTCCCCAATGGATACTACCAATTATTCCTTTTAACAGCAGTCCCAGTGGATCCATGGGCACTGATAAAAAACTCTCCATAGGCATGGCAGGGGACGAGGACTCAAAAGCAATTTCATTATAAGAGCACGGTACTTCTTTCTGCTTTATTCCATGTTGATCAATGATGACAATGGTTACTATGGTGATGCCATGGCAGCAGGGGGTGCGTTCTACGCTTCCTGGCATGATACAGACCCGAGAGATACACGCATTGGCAAAGTTGATTAGTAAAGTGCATTTCAGAAATAAAACTGAGGGATATGTTCCGATCTCGGGCCTTATTTTCTTTCAACCAGCCACAATTTGCTATACAATGGTCACAGTCTGCTATACAATGGTCACAGTCTGCTATACAATGGTCACAGTCTGCTATACAATGGTCACAGTCTGCTATACACTGATCACAGTCTGCTATACACTGATCACAGTCTGCTATACAATGGTAACAGTCATTACAATGGTCACAGTCTGCTATACAATGGTCACTGTCTGCTATACAGTGGTCACAGTCTGCTATACACTGATCACAGTCTGCTATACAATGGTCACAGTCTGCTATACAATGATCACAGTCTGCTATACACTGATCACAGTCTGCTATACACTGATCACAGTCTGCTATACAATGGTCACAGTCTGCTATACAATGGTCACAGTCTGCTATACAATGGTCACAGTCTTCTATACAATGATCACAGTCTGCTATACAATGGCTACAGTCTGCTATACAATGGTCACAGTCTGCTATACAATGGTCATCTGCTATACAATGGTCACAGTCTGCTATACACTGATCACAGTCTGCTATACACTGATTACAGTCTGCTATACACTGATCACAGTCTGCTATACAATGGTCACAGTTTGCTACACAATGGTCACAGTTTGCTACACAATGGTCACAGTCTGCTATACAATGGTCACAGTCTGCTATACAATGGTCACAGTTTGCTACACAATGGTCACAGTCTGCTATACAATGGTCACAGTCTGCTATACAATGGTCACAGTCTGCTATACACTGATCACAGTCTGCTATACAATGGTCACAATCTGCTATACAATGGTCACAGTCTGCTATACAATGGTCACAATCTGCTATACAATGGTCACAGTCTGCTATACAATGGTCACAGTCTGCTATACAATGGTCACAGTTTGCTACACAATGGTCACAGTCTGCTATACAATGGTCACAGTCTGCTATACACTGATCACAGTCTGCTATACAATGGTCACAGTTGCTATACAATGGTCACAGTCTGCTATACAATGGTCACAGTCTGCTATACACTGATCACAGTCTGCTATACAATGGTCACAGTTTGCTATACAATGGTCACAGTCTGCTATACAATGGTCACAGTCTGCTATACAATGATCACAGTCTGCTATACAATGGTCACAGTTGCTATACAATGGTCACAGTCTGCTATACAATGGTCACAGTTCTGCTATACAATGGTCACAGTCTGCTATACAATGGTCACATCTGCTATACAATGGTCACAGTCTGCTATACACTGATCACAGTCTGCTATACAATGGTACATCTGCTATACATGTCACAGTCTGCTATACAATGGTCACAGTCTGCTATACAATGGTCACAGTCTGCTATACAATGGTCACAGTTTGCTATACAATGGTCACAGTCTGCTATACAATGGTCACAGTCTGCTATACAATGGTCACAGTCTGCTATACAATGGTCACAATCTGCTATACAATGGTCACAGTCTGCTATACAATGGTCACAATCTGCTATACAATGGTCACAGTTCTTACAATGGTCACGTTGCTATACAATGGTCACAGTCTGCTATACAATGGTCAGACCGCAAAGCAGACGTTGGTCAGGCGATTTTACACGCTGTTGTGAAATCCGTTGTTCAAGCCGAATATTGCTAGTACTGGTCTTTATATTCTTTATGAAGTGAAATCGATTTTGCAGAATGTGGCACAATATTAGAAGGCTCTTCCAAAACTGAGCCATACCTCTGCTAACATTAGGCACACCATCGTTATTATAATCTAGTTCCTTTCTTACATTGGAAATAGTATGCCGGACGTACAATCGACTAAAACGTGGCAATACGTACACAAACGTATTGGTAAACAAAAAGAAATCGCTTCGTCAGAAGACTGCCCACAGAAATATACTCGTTTTCACACAAAAAGGATGAGTCGTCTTAAAATGTCATTGATAGTGAAAAAGGGGGAGTAAGCAACGGCCGTGACAGAGTGGTTAATATCAAGGACACCTGGTTAGGAGGCCCCGGGTTCGATTCCCACTAGATCCATTAAATTGTGAGATTATGGAAGATGAAAAAAAAAAAAAGAAGGTCGCGAAGGGGTGGGGTGGTGGTGGAGGCAGTGGTACATATGCCGCTGTTATACCTGCTTTGATGGGATCCATAAGAAAAAATTGATATAAAGTAAGAGGAACATCTCGGCCGAGATAAAATCAGTTAAGTCTTTTGACTGGACTAGTATTTTCCATTCCGGACCAGGTTTATTCCATCGAGTGGCCAGTTACGACAAATGTAGCATATTCCGCCGTCCTAGTATACGCAAAGATGGGTGTCTAAAGTAAACGAGCACCGTTTGCCTGCTTTCCAGACACAAGGAAGGAAATGGCTGTATACTTGACCTGAGAAAGCCTCAGAGCCATACAGTCCTTCCTTTTTTTTCTCCCAGATGATTCATGTCATTAGTCAGGGCATTATTAGAAATTACCATAACAGTGTACTTCAACTCAGCGGTGTCACTGTCTGCTTCGGTTTGAAGAGTGATCTTTCTTTGAAATTAATGGGAAACACACCAGTGCTGGTTCAATGTGTTGCTCCCCATAGAAAACGCTGTAGGTGGGGTGGCTCTGTAAAGGAATAGGCCCAATACTGACACATCTTCCCTTCAGTGCCGCGTCTATGAAGCAGAATGTACCTGGCCCCAGACTTTTCATTTGAGTCAAGAGGACACTTCACACTTCAGGGCAGGGGCACATTAGGGCCAACATACCGCCCAGTGATGCGAGCGAGGAAAGTTGCAATGAGGATGCACCTGAATTCCCATGTTCGTCCTTAAAGCTAACCACTGCGTGACATCGACCAGTTGAGAAGCTAGGTTTTCGTGTTGTTTATAACCTGACAAAGCTGTTGTTTGCATGGACGACTTTACAGCGGATGAGAGAGAGAGAGAGAGAGAGAGAGAGAGAGAGAGAGAGAGAGAGAGAGAGAGAGAGAGAATACGAGTACGAATAAGAATACTTTAATGAGGGTGAATAGATAAGCTGAAAGCTTCTTTACATTATGCCCTAAAACATACATACATACAAACAAACAAACAAAAAATAACTCGAAGTTTAAAGATTTACAGAATATACAATCAAAAAACATATATACACACAAACAAACAAACAAAAATAACTCGAAGTATAAAGATTTACAGAATATACAATCAACACAAGCAAAAGGGAAAACAAAATATAAAACATAAAAATCAAGCACAGAAAATCAAAACGGTTCAAAAGATTGACATTACGGAAAGACATACTTCCGTCCATTTTGATCACACACACACATACAGAGAGAGAGAGAGAGAGAGAGAGAGAGAGAGAGAGAGGAGAGGAGAGAGAGAGAGAGAGAGAGAGAGAGAGAGATGTAATTGTGTTCGAGGATGCAAACCGACAATCGATCAGCAGTCCTGACGATCGTACAATCGATCAGCTGACGTGATGAACTGAAAGAGACGCAGAAGGCTGGTAGGACAGAGAGGCATAGGGGAGAGACGTTGAGAAGATGTAAGAATGGTGGAAGCGAGCGTTTCCTCAATAACATCGGCCACAGACATTATACTCCATGTTGGTCTTTCCTCCATGCGGCAACAAGGCAAGCTTAGCTGTAGCGTCATTTGGCCATATGTTTTGCCTCCTTTCTCGAACAACACAGTTATTTCCTCTCAAGAAAACAGTGATAATACCTATCTGTCAAGGGAAATAACCAATGCTATTCCTTCATGAGGGAACAAGGCAAGCTTAGCTATAACAGCATAGTAACTTCATTTGCCCGTACTTTTTCACCTGCTTTCTCGAACAAAACAGTTATTTCCCCTCAAGAAAACAGCGAAAATGCCTGTCTACCGACAGAACTAACTCTCCATGAGGAAACAAGTCAAGCATAGCTGTCATAGCATAGTAGCTTCATTTAGCCATAATTATGTTTCGCCTGCTGTCTCGAATGGGGGAACGTTCCTTCCCCTCTAGAAAATAGTGATAATACCTATCAAGAGGAATCTATCAAGGGAAATACTTCAATGTTATTTTCTTGAAGGAGAATAGCGATTTTCCACGAAGAAAAAAAAAAGAAACTGTGATGATAATTGATTTTCCCTATATCACTGTTTTCTAGGAAAATAGGAAAAGAATGGCCTTATGAAGGAAGCATGCTGTCATAGGAACGAGCGTCCAGGAAGTCTGTAACGCTTCTACACACCGTCCCGATCAGGTACTAGCTGACTATAGGACGTTTCAGCAGTGTACAGCGCCTCGTGATTCGTCATTGATGCTACGTGGTCTTTTCAGCATCCGTCGGAAGCAAAGGAAACTGAATCGATCGCAGAGATAATGAGAACAATCTATAATGAAATATAGAATAGAAACGAACATGATACACAATATAATATAACATACTATACTATACTTACTTACTATACTCTACTTACTTACTCTACTATACTTACTATTACTATACTATACTATACTATACTATACTATACTATACTGAACTAACACTAACACAACACAACAACTAACAAACAAACAAACATAACATAACATAACATAAAACATACCATACCATACCATAACATAACATAACATACTATAGTATACTATACAATATTATACTATACTGTTGTATAGTATACTATAATATACTATAATATAATACAATACAATACGATACAATACAATATAATACAATGTAATATAATATAAGAAACACGAACTGCAGATCTATACGTTGAATGGAATGCCTGTGAGTCACTGTGAGTCATCTGCAACTCATATCCCCCACTTTCCAGTCCCTTACCCTCTTCCTGAAAACTACATTTTTTTTTCCATAATTTACTTTAAAAAAATCATTGACATGGAAAGGCTATAAACTCATGTCCAACCCACACAGGCAAAGTGTATTGCGTACACGCATAAGATTACATATAAAAGCACTCTCAATAACTCACTTCGCACACTTTTTCCATTTGAGGATCACGAGCCCTAAGATGAATCATTTACGCAGGCCAGAAGGAGGGACGGGGTGTGAGGGGAGGTGGATAGCGTGGAACAAGGTGGAAGCGGAAAGGACGGGTCGCCCAGTCGATAAAGCATTGTATCCAAGAGTTCTGGGTTCAATTTCCGATTGAGACAGGTTTGAAATGTCTTTTTTTTTCACGGAGTCGACATCTATGCAGGGTTCATCCCCTGAAGTTCAGTTCTTCAGATGAAACTTTAGACCAAGGTCTTATGTAAAAACAAATATGTTAGAAAAATAAAAAAGACACGATAAAACTTACATGCACATAACTTCCACGCCAAACCTCGTATAAGAGCAAGTAATTGTGTGTCAGTGGGATGGAAGACACTCGCAGACACCAACAAAAAGCAGAAACAAAGAAAACCCAAAGAAGCATGCAAGGTGGTGAAATATTGATACGTCATCCCCGAGGAGGCACTATGACAACCTGGATTATACCTTACAGGGTCGCGTAGTCAGTGGTCAGAGTGTTTGTCTACAGAGCTGGCGGTCATGGGTTCGAACCACGTGTGGGATCGGATTTTTCTCGGGTTGAAAATCCTCTCGCTGCACGCAGCAAGTAAATGCAAACCTGATTCAGTTCAGGGAAGTTTAAAGTCGGCTGAAGGAGAGGGATGGACTCCGTATCAAGTCATGTCGTGTCCTTGACACAGTAAACATCTGACAGTTCACTGCCTCTACGGCCGCTGGCTGTGGGAAATGTTTGTATGGTGGGATTATAACAACAGGAACGGAAACATCTTGATAACTGGGTGCGAATCGATAGAAGAAGGAAGAGAAGAAGAAGAAAAAGAAAAAGAAGAAGAAGAAAACAACAACAACAAGAACAAGAAGAACAAGAAAGGCAAAGGGGGAGGAGGAGAGGAGGAGAATAATGATAATAATGAT
>CM065715.1:14858361-14860861 GCA_033310375.1 Conus canariensis
TGTTCCGTTTTATTCGGACTCATCAACAACAAATACATGCCCTGGAAACATTGTACTGGTTTTTATTCTCACTCAAAGCACCAAGGTGAAATCGTACAAGTCAGACTGGTTCACGTAAATTATGTGCAAGTGAATACCAGGCGATCGCAGTTTTGCTTTCTTCTCTCTTCTGAACATCATGTTTGTCACTTGAAACATCGGCATAGTTGTCTGAGAACTCATCATCAGAGACGTAAAAAAGCTTGAAATATATTTTCCTTTTTCCAGCTGCAACGATAAGTGTAACAGTAACGTCATAATGCAGCCAACCATGATTTAAAAACGAAAACCAGGGGATTTATTGTTTGGATACTAGCGTTTTACAGACATTTCATTTCTGAACATTTACAGTTATCTTTCTTCAACAGTTGCAGCTTTTATTTGAAAGCCAGTTTCTTACATGACTTCACATTTTTTTGTGCTGTTTCTGTACGTTATAATAATTTATGTCTATGTAATTTCAAAAAGCACTTTTTCATCTGTCCTTTTAAGTTTTGTGGCTGATACACATCTTAAATACTACAATTTCATGTGTTATTTCAAAGGTTCCTTCTCGCTTGTTTACATGATTTCTTTAGTTAATCTCTCACCCTCCTCCCACCTGAATTCCTAAATCTCGTCCGTCTGTGTCATCTGAAGGCAAGTTTTTGTCTGTTCCATCATCATCAAGTCTGTGGTGCCCCCCCACTCCCCTTTCTCCCCCTTCCTCGCACTCCCTCTTCCTCCTCCTTTCGCTGCCTAAGTCTTTTCTGTATCTGTCATGTGAAAGTACTCTATTGTCTTGCCGCATTATAACCCCCTTCCCTCTCCCTCCCTTAAATTCGTCTTCCTCTGTCATTATAAAGGCATAGTCAGCCCCGCCCACTTCATCATTGTCGTCTTTCTGGATAGATCATCACTTTCACTTTTTGAAAGTGTACTTACATGTAGCATGTATCTATAGATATTTGTGTAAGAACCCACACTCTCAAAAATGACGCCAATGCTGCGACGAGAGAGAGAAAGAGAGAGAGAGAAGAGAGAGAGAGAGAGAGAGAGAGAGAGAGAAGAGAGAGAGAAGAGAGAGAGAAGAAGAAGAAGAAGAAGAGAAGAAGAGAAGAAAGAAGAAGGTTGAGCATGGAGTAAAATATTGGAGTGGGGAAAGGGATAGAGAAGGAATGAGTCAGAAAAAAAGAGAAGAGAGATGGACTAAAGAGAGAGAGAGAGAGAGAGAGGAGAGAGAGAGAGAGAGAGAGAGAAGAGAGAGAGAGAGAAGAGAGGAGAGAAAACGATTGCAGATCAATACGCATCAAAAACAGACACGGTAACCTTTCCACTTGAACACACTAAACAAACCACTGACACCCATAATGGCTAACGTCTATTGGCCGAAACTAAACACCCGAAAAGAGAGCACCAATGGGAGCGGGAGAAGGGGATGGGGTGTTGGGGGGAGAGAATGGGGATGGGGGTAGGTGGGAGAGGGAACTGGAAGGAGCCAAGTTTTCAATTTTCCTGGCCAAGATTCATTACACCCGTGCCAATGCACGTGAACTCGGCAACTGTCTGGGGACACTTGGGATGTGTGAAAAGCGTCAATTCTGATACTCTCTATTCCCCCTAAAGGGTGTTCTTTACTGGGCTGTATGGCTCTGGCTTCCTAACAGAGAGTTTATGGCTCTTTCGTTTTTTTTTTTTTTGGTGCGGCTGGTTGGTATAGGAGTGGAGATGCTTGCCTACGATGTTCAATATTTTGTTTCTTCTTCTTCTGTTTCTTTTTTACCTTGGCATGTTCTCTTCATTGCCCATGGTCTTGGGTGATGGTCTTGTGGTGCAATTCATGTCGAAGACTCATCAAATGGACACTCATGTCAGTCTCTGTTCACTGGATTATTAACATATTCAAATATGAGAAGTCACATATTTTGGAAAAGAAATCTGAAGACAGAGTTACTCATGCAGGCAAACAATGATATTCTTGAAAAAAAAAAACTGCCAAAGAAAAAAAAAAGAAACTCCAAATACAGAAAACATGAATTGAAGAGAGAGAGAGAGAGAGAGAGAGAGAGAGAGAGAGAGAGAGGAGGAGAGAGAGAGAGAGAGAGAGAGAGAGAGAGAGAGAGAAGACTCTGTGACATATTGTATTTTTTTGTTATTGTGAAGGAAAACGATTAGATGAATTTCATGGCTCAGACTATGCAAGATCCCCTTCAAAGTACAATCATTACATGATCATCTGAACAGTTTTTATCTGTCTGTCTGTTTGTCTGTCTGTCTGTCTGTCTATCTCTCTCTCTCTCTTTCACACACACACACACACACACACACACACACACACACACACACACACACACACACACTCACACACACACACACACACAACACACACACACACTCACTCTCTCTCTCTCTCTCTGTCTCTGTGATGTAATGTGATGTGATGTGATGTGATGTGACGTGATATGTGTGTGTGTGTGTGTGT
>CM065715.1:14865861-14870861 GCA_033310375.1 Conus canariensis
TGTGAAAAGCGTCATTTCTGATGCAGTCTATTCCCCACAAGGGTGTTCTTTAGGGCGCTGTATGGCTCTGGGTTCCAGACAGACGAGTTTATAGCTCTTCCGACTTTTTGTGAGGGTTGGTATGGTAATAAAAACGCATGCTTACGATGTTCAGCGTATTTTCCTTCTTCCTCTTTTCCTCTTTTTCTTTCTATTTAGAAATCTGCGTATTTTGAGAGAGGCTTTTTTGTTGTGTTCGTAGTCCATTGCCCTGGGTGAGGGTTTAGCAGAGCACGTCATTTGGAAGAGACATAAAATGAGGACTCGTGTGATTCTCTATGCACTGGATTGTTAAACAAAATCATGTATGAGAAGCAACATATTTTGGAAGAAAAAATCTTTAGAATGCAGAGTTACTGATACAGGTGAACAGTAATATTCAACTGTTGAAGAAAAGGAGAAAAGTCCAAATAGAGAAAGAATGAATGAGAGAGAGAGAGAGAGAGAGAGAGAGAGAGAGAGAGAGAGAGAAGAGAGAGAGAGAGAGAGAGACTCTGCAACATATTTTAATGCGTTGTTGTATCGTTATTGTGAAGGAAAGTTAGTGAATTTATTCCACAGAATAATTTACCACAAAATCCCTGTTGAAATACAGTCAGTATATGATCATCTGAACAGTTTTGTCTATCTATCTATCTATCTATCTATCTATCTATCTATCTATCTGTGCGTGTGCGTGTGTGTGTGCGTGCGCGCGCGCGCGCGCGCGCGCGTGTGTGTGTGTGTGTGTATGTGTGTGTGTGTGTGCGTGCTTACGTTCGTGCGTTCATGCGTGCATTCATGCGTGGGTGCGTGCGTGCGCGCATGTGTGTGTGTGAGTGTATGTATGTGTGTGTGTGTGTGTGTGTGTGTGTGTGTGTGTGTGTGTGTGTGTGTGTGTGTGTGTGTGTGTGTGTGTGTGTGTGTGTGTGTGTGTGTGTGTGTGTGAGCATGCGCGCACGTGCGCGTGTGTGTATGTATGTATTTATGTGTGTGCGTGCTGTGTGTGTGTGTGTGTGTGTGTGTGTGTGTGTGTGTGTGTGTGTGTGTGTGTGTGTGTGTGTGTGCATGCGCACATAAAACATGTAATATATTTGCCTTTTGCCGCATCATCACAGGACACATTTTTATGTTTTTGCCTTTCAGCTTGATTACTCTTGATTTCTGCTCTGTGGAGACCAGGGAAGGAAACAGGACTCTTGACTTGGACCGGGGCATAGAGCTAAATCTCACAGGAGAAGTGAACTTCTCCAAATATAAACATGCAGTTATCCGATGGCTATATTGTTCAGCAGTCTGTCTTCACGCCATCTTTGCCATTGCCAGTCTTGCAAAGCAGTCTGCTAGTAGGCATCCAACCGGTGTTAGCTAACGACAGAGTACGAAGCATTGAGGCCTCTGGTCACACTAAACCAGTCTGCTTCCGATCGGTAGCACTCTATATTTCACTGACAGAGGTTTTCATGGTTGCCACGTGAATTCTGACTGGCTATTGCGTTTTTACGCAGACTCGTCAAAGACAAATACATGCTCTGAATACATCGTGCTGGATTATCCTCACCCAAACTGCTTCGGCAAAACCATGTAAGTGGGACTGCTTCACGAGGATTACGTGCAAGTGAAAATCAAGTGGTCTTTGTTTCGTTTCGTCCTCTCTTCCAAACATTATGAATGTCGCATGAAAAACCAGCAAATTTATCTCAGCATTGGAGACGAAAAAATGTCTTGAAATATATTTTTCTTCTTCCAGTTGCAATGATAAGTGCAACAATGAATTCATAATGCATTCAACTATGATTTCAAAACGGAAATAAGATTTTTTTGTTTGGTTACGAGTGTTTTACAAGCTCTTTCTTTTCTGAAAACTCGTCGTTATCTTTCTTAAAAAATGGCATATGTTTTATTTGAAAGCCATTTTTTAATGTCACTTTGTGATTTTTTCTTCTGTTTCTGTTATATGTCAATATAATATCAAAAGCACTTTTTTTTATCTGTCCTATTTGCAACTTTCGTGGTTGATTTTACTCGTCTTAAATCTTGTCAGCCATGTTTTTTTTTACAAGGGGTCCTTCTCCTTAGCTCACATGATTTCTTTAGTTAATCTCTCACCCTCCTCCCAACCACACCCATAAATCTCATCTGCCTGTGTTATTTGAAGGCACGTGTTTGTCTGTTCCTTGTTTATCAAAAGTGTGAACATCCCTAATCCACATCCACCACCCTCCCTTCCTCTCCCTCTTCCTCCTTTTGCTGACTAAGTGTCTTCTGTCTTTGTTAAGTAAAGGGAATCTCTCGAATTGCTAATTAGTGTCATTCCTCTGCCACACCCCCCCTCCCGGTCCGTCCTCTCTTTAAATCTCGTGTTTCCATGTCATTACCAAGGCATGTTCACCCGAGCCCACTTCATCATTGTCGTCTTCCCGGAAATGACGTCACTTTCACTTTTTGAGAGCGTACTTCCGCTGTTTTCTTGTGGCGTGTGTCTCTGGAGATCTTTGTCAGAATCAACACTCCCGAATATGAAACCAATGTGCTGCCATGAGAGAGAGAGAGAGAGAGAGAGAGAGAGAGAGAGAGAGAGAGAGAGAGAGACAGAGAGAGAGAAAGACAGAGACAGAGAGAGAGAGAGAAAGAGAGACAGAGACAGAGAGACAGAAAGAGAAAGGTGGAGTAGAGGGAGGAAAGAAGGAAAGAGACAGAAAAAAGGAGATTACAAACGCTAACTCATCCTAAAGCAGTAAGAGAGAGAGAGAGAGAGAGAGAGAGAGAGAGAGAGAGAGAGAGAGAGAGAGAGAGAGAGAGAGAGAGATTGCTCACACAACTACAAAAGGGAACAAGACAACTTTGTCATTGACGTAATGAAAAAAATTCTAACCAGGAGCAATAGAAAATCTCCCCAAAGACTGTGAACTGAATGACGATCCAGTTCTACGCCTTCCCGGCCGAATGTTGTTACAGCGCTGCCAGCCCACTAAGACCCTGGAGGCTGTCAGTGGAAGTTCAAGAACGGGGTTAAAAACGTTCTTTACAATGCCATTCCATATGCGCAAGGGATTTCAGAAATCAGACCACTTGCTGTATGTCTGTATCTCAAGGCACCTTATGTCTCATGCCTCTTATTTGTGGTGTATCGGTGCGCGCATTAGTTTCCCTATCGTGTGACATCAGAACCTGTGTGGTAGATCTGTCCACTGGTCCTCAGACGCACTACTGTTTGCTGTCCTGTCCTCATCTCCAACGTCCCTAGGCTCTGAACAAGGTCTAGTCTGATGGAATTCCAGAAAAAAAAGAAACCTGTAGAAGTGGAAAGGGTCACTGTGTTGGGTTGTGGACTTCTCCCAACACGTTGGGTATTACCACGAAGGGTGACTGGGAATGCAGGAGAGATGCCAGTAATTAATTAAGAAAAGAATTTGTGAAATATGATAAAGCATATCACAGCAGAATATACATGTGTGTGTGTGTGTGTGTGTGTGTGTGTGTGTGTGTGTGTGTGTGTGCGTGTGCACGCGCGCGCGCGCTCGCGTGTGTGTGTGTGTGTGTGTGTGTGTGTGTGTGTGGTGTGTGTGTGTGTGTGTGTGTGTGTGTGTGTGTGTGTGTGCGTGTGTGTGTGTTGTGTGTGTGTGTGTGTGTGTGTGTGTTAATGTGTATGTGTGTGTGTTTGTGTGTGTGTTGTGCTTGCGTGCTTGCGTGCGTGGTGCGTGCGTTTGGTGTGTGTGTGTGTGTTGTGTGTGTGTGCGTGTGGTGTGTGTGTGTGGTGTGTGTGTGTGTGTAGCACGAGGGGCCCGTGTGTGTGTGTGTGTGTGTGTGTGGTGTGTGTGATGTGTGTGTGGGTCGCGCGTGCGTGAGTGTGTGTGCGTGGTGTGTGTGTGTGTGTGGGAGAGAGAGAGAGGAGAGAGAGAGAGAGAGAGAGAGAGAGAGAGAGAGAGAGAGAGAGAGAGAGAGAGTAAGCAACACACTGCAATATCAAGCAAAAGAACTGTGTTGCTCATGCACACACATATCTCGCGTGAGTGTGTGTGCGTGAGTGTGTGTGTGTGTGTGTGTGTGTGTGTGGTGTGTGTGTGTGTGTGTGAGAGAGAGAGAGAGAGAGAGAGAGAGAGAGAGGGAGAGAGAGAGAGAGAGAGTAAGAGAGAGGGAGAGAGGGGGAGGGGGAGGAGCAACACACAGCAATACCAAACAAGAGAACTGTGTCGCTCGATCAGACACGAGAAACATTTTTAACCGGGATGAACTTCAAGTCTGAGAGTGAACCATAAGACTGGGAACAGAGTGGTGATCTAGTACTATACCTTCCTGGTCGAATGACGATCAATGCTGCTGAGCCACACAGGCCCGAAGTCTGACTGTGGTAGATCAAGAATGGAGAAAATCGTTCTGTACAATGCCATTCTATGCGCGTCAGGGATTTCAGGAATCAGACCTCTTGCTCTGCGTCTTTAACTCGAGGCTATTTATGTCCCACCTCTCTCTCTCTCTTAACTTTTTTCCCGCAGATGGATAATTGTTCATGACTTAAACTGTGGATCCGTTTCAGAGCCACATGCAGGGAACGCGTTCATCTGGAGGCGGGACATTGCAATATAATACAGTGGGGCCGAGTTCCAGCATGTGAACATCTTCAGAATCAGATCAGGTTACCGTGTCTCTAGGTCTATCTAAGCAGAATCAAGATGTGCGCCGTTCAGTGCCATGCTATGCTGACCTACAGATCTCAGTGCGTAGTTTGCAGTCGTGTCAACTTTGGATATCCTGTAGCAACAAACACATTGCAATCCTGTGGGGCTCCATGAAAAACTGTGGAGATCGGAAGAGTCAGAGTGATGGAGTGCAGACTTTGCTCAACACACTTGTCTTTGCATCTCAGATGTCTGGGGATGCAGAAAGAGCAAAAAAGTAACGAAAGAAAAGAATATATGAAATTTAGAATAGTATAGCATATCACAACCCAATGTATGCATGTGTGTGCATGTGCATGTGAA
>CM065715.1:14873361-14875861 GCA_033310375.1 Conus canariensis
GCACACGAAAAAGATCACGAACTTGCCTTCTGCCACCTCACCACAGGACCTTTTTTTTTTTTTTTTTTTATAACGCTTTTGCCCTTTAGCTTAATTACTTCTCAATTCTGCTCTGTGAAAACCAGGAAACAAAACGGGACTCTTGACTTGAACTGAAGCACGCAGCAGAAATCTCTCGGGAGAAGTGAACTTCTACAAACATAAACATGTGATTCTCTGATGGTTATGTTGATCACAAGTCTGTCTTCACGTGATCTGAGGCATTGTCAATCTTGCAAAGAATTCCGCTAATGGGCATCCCACCGTGTTGGCTAGCGACAGAGTATGAAACGTTGAGGCTTCTGGACGCACCAAAACCGGTCAACTTCTGTACTTCGTACTCTCTCATTTACTGACTGAGGTTTTCATGGCTGCCAGAAGAATTCTGACTGACTGTAGCTTTTTATTCAAAGACAAATACATACTCTGGGTGTATTGTGTGGGAGTTTCTTCACCTAAAGCACTTAGGCGAAGTAGTACAAGTTAGATTGTTTCATGTGAATTACTGAAAAGAAACAACAACAAAAAACAAACAAACAAAAACCTAACAGATCACAATTCCATTTCCTAGTCTCTTCCAAACGTAATACATATGTCACATTAAAATCGACAAAGGTGTCTGAGAATCAGTATCGGAGACGAAAGAAAATGTCTTCAAATATATTCTTCTCCTGACTGCAACGATAATTATAACAGTGAATTGAAAATTCGGTCAACTATGATTTCAAAATGAAAACCAGGGAATATGTCCTGAAAAATATTCTTCTTCTTTCAGTTGTTATGATAAGTGCCACAGCGAATTTGTAATGCGAGTGACTATGATTTTAAAATGAAAGCCAGGAATCTGTTATCAGTTTACCAGCGTTTTTCATGTCTGGACACTTACAGTTATCGTACTTCAACGATGGCATATATTTTATTTGAAAGCCAGTTATATGGTTCCATATTTTTTCCCCGTTTCTTTTATATGCCTATGTAATTTCCAAGGCAAGTTTGCATCTGTCTTTGTCGGTTGCACGGTTGATTTTGCTCATCTGAAATCTTGCTGTCTGTGTTATTTGAAGGATTTATTTCTCGTTTGTTCATATGATTTCTTTACTCAATCTTTCACCTTCCACCCATTCGCTCCCCTGAGTCTCTGTCTGTGTCATTTGAAGGATTTATTTCTCGTTTGTTCATATGATTTCTTTTCTCAATCTTTCACCTTCCACCCATTCGCTCCCCTGAGTCTCTGTCTGTGTTATTTGAAGGTATGTTTTAGTCTGTTCCAGAAAACCAGGTCAATGGTTCTCCACTCACCCCTCCCTTCCCTTACCTCCCCCCTCCTTCCTCCTCCTTTCACTGCCTAAGTCTCTTCTGTCTGTGTCATTGTAAAGAGAATCTCTGGACTCGCAGCTTGCCGCACTAGTTTTTATTGTTGTCGTTATCCCTTGCACCCAGTTCCCTCCCGTCCCTCAGTCTCCTCTTTCTATGTCATTACCAAGCCATGTTCAGCCCACCCACTTCATCATTGTCGTCTTTCCGGAAATGACGTCACTTTCACTTTTTTGAGACCATAATTCCGCTTCTTTCTTGTAGTGTGCCTCTGGAGATCTCTGTCAGAATCAACACTCCCTAAAATGAAACCAACAAACTGTGATGAGAGAGAGAGAGAGAGAGAGAGAGAGAGAGAGAGAGAGAGAGAGAGAGAGGGAGGGAGAGAGAGAGAGAGAGAGAGAGAGAGAGAGAGAGAGAGAGAGAGAGAGAGAGAGTCATAAAATCCTGCTCAACACAAAACAAAACTAAACAAGACACCGCGAAAAGAAAAAAAAAACCCACAAACATTTCTCACCAGGATCAATGGAAAATCTCCCTGAAGACTGTCAACTGAATGATGATCCAGTTCTACGCCTTCCCAGCCGAATGTTGTTACAGCGCTGCCAGCCCACTAAGACCCTGGAGGCTGTCAGTGGAAGTTCAAGAACGGGATTAAAAACGTTCTTTACAATGCCATTCCATCCGCACCAGGGATTTCAGGAATCAGACCTGTTGCTCTGCCTGTCTGACTCAGGGCACTTTCTATCTTACGCCTTTTATTCGTGGAGTCGTGGTGCATTGGTTCACACACTAACTTTACCTGCTTAACGACATCGGAACCATGTTTAGTGAACGCATCCATCTGGCGGCTGGAGAAGGCAGAATGTACCTGTTGAACTGAGCCTAGCATATCACCATCTTCAGAAGACCATTTTGGCTTCTCTACTATGTCTCCCAAATCAATCTCTTTATACAGCAGAATGCCTGTGTGGTTGGTCTGTCTACTGGACCTCAGACACCCCGCAAACTGCAGTTCTGTCCTCACCTTCAATGTCCCTTGGCTCCAAACGAGGTCTAGTGTGAAGAGATTAAAAAAAAATGTCCAGGGGGTCGGTCCACTGGGTGGGATTATGGACGTCTTCCAGCAGGCTTGATCTGACCGGAG
>CM065715.1:14885861-14890861 GCA_033310375.1 Conus canariensis
GCAGGGGGAGGGGATAACTTCATTCAGATGGGCGGGAGGGGTGGTGAGGAAGAGAATGCAGGGGAAGGGAGGGAAGGGAAAGAAGGGGGAGGAGAAGAGGGAAAGGAATGGTGCGGGAGGGGCTGGGAGGGAAAATTCAATTTCTTTTGAAAGATGCACAGTGGACGAAACGTAAAGCGCGGGGTGAGAGAGGGATGAGGAAGTGGTGTGGGTGGGGGTTGGGGGATGCAGGGGGAGGGTTGATGGTAACCAGACTTATTCTCGGGAATTGAATAAGGAATGCTCGGCAAAAGGTCGTTGAAGAAGGAGGGGGGTAGGCGGGTGGTGACGGTGGGTTCGGGAGGCAAATTATTCATAGCTTTTTATTACTTATTGTCTACAGTAACCGTGGATGATGTGCCTAAATGCACGTTGTGGAGCTGGTGCTGTTTAGGCCACTTTGAACTGAATGTCTTCTTGTAACTGGAACGGGAAAATGGGCAAAGAGTGGCGGGAGGGGAAAGGAGAGAGGGGAGTAGAGAAATGGGGGTATGGGGTGAAAGAGTGAGGGAGAGGGTGGAGGGGAGAACCATTGCAATTCTTTTCTCCCTCCCTTCTCCCCGATCCGTGCTTGTTGCTTAGGTAGAGATGGGAGAGATGAGGTTGAGGTAAAGTCTTGGGACACTCGAGAAAGACTGGAAACGTGTGTCTGTTCAGATTTTTTTCCTTTAACATTTTTGTTTCCTTTTCTTGAATATTTTTTTCCCCTCAAACACCTTTCCCCAACGATTCAGGTACAGAACTTCAGATTTCTCCAACATATCAAAACTAAGATCTCTCTTGTCAGTTCTCTTTGAGACCAAAATCAGCCGCGCCTAGCAGAGGCTAATGAAATCAAAGTTACGATAAGGCAAGATGTATGCAGTATTTTTTTTCTTCTTTCTTTTTCTGACCATTTGTTTAGCTTCAGATTTGTTATTTTTGTGCTTGTTGTGGTCTTTCGTTCTTTCGTATTACTATTTCTTTTTATCCCTACTCATCTTCTACCATCAACATTGTGATGCAATTGTTTTAACGATGTTTAAGAAACGCTCCTGCCAGAGGGGAGACGGTGTCCTTGCCCAACAAGGGAATGGTATGGCGTGATCTTCTTTCTTTCAACATTGTTCTTCCTCTTTACGCCAACACTCAAGGACTCCGGTCCTCAGAATGAGATGAGTGGTTCCCTCAGAGCCTCCAAGACCCGTGCTGCTCCTGTTGTAAGCGGTTGGCATCGGCCATGTCTGCTGTCTGGGCCCACGGAAGCCTCCCCAGTCTTGAAGGATGGGCGTCATGGTGCATGTGGTCTGCCTCTCCACGGGAGCACAGAGGGAGCGGCACCAGATGGAAGCGTCTGCACGTGTGGTGTTGTCAATGTGGAATATTGAACAGTCACGCGGCTGGAGCGGACACGGAAAGGATATTTTCATTCCTGAAGATTCCGTTCTCGGGGAAGAGGAGGTTAAAAGCTCTGCCACTCCGGCATGACAGGTCCAGCGGCAGTGGCCACGAGATGGTGTAGTCAGATACTTCATCATCCCGTCCTCCTTGTTTTCTTTCCCCTCCTCTCCCGTGGCAGGCTTTTAAAGCCCGTTCAGCGTCACCCGTGGCATTAACACAGCAGCCAGGCGTGCACTCAGCATATTTTCACGAATTCAACCGGTGTCATTGCATCACTGACAGCTGTATGTTGTTGAGAAAAAAAAGAAGAAAATACATTACGAGTTATACTCTGCAACCCCTTTGCTATATTTTACACAGAATAGCGAGCGAATAGCTGCAAAACGGATGACACGACAGGCATTTGAAGAGAGTGACCGTGAAAATCAGCTGGTGTAATTAGATACTGAACAGCTAGCGTCTAAAAGGTTTAACAATCTAATTGCTTGCTGTTCTGCTCATCATTGCCTAGCAGGTTCATCTTACTGTCAGCCTCTTTAAGTGCACACAATTTGGTTATATCTGAAGCCATTCTTTGGCTGAATTCTTCGCCGTAATGATATAGGAAAGATTCAGAAGAGAGCAGCACGGTTCGTAACAGGGAACCATATCAGAGAGAAAGGGAATACTAGGAAGAACATGAGGAAATTAGAATGGAAACCCTTAGAAGAGAGAAGAGCCTTTATTAAACTTAATACCTTCTTCAAAGGCAGAGCTAAACTAATTGATAGCCCAATGGAACAACTAGTATTTAATAAAGGTAGCATCAGGAGTGCGGTCAATCTTATGCCATACCTGCATCAAATATTGACAGCCATTTACATTCGTTTTATCCTAGTTCTGTAAGGCTGTGGAACTCACTGCCGGGTTCCATCAAGATTGCCACAAATGCAGTCTCTTTTAAAAATCAAATTGATAAGACAATCTTGAGATCTGCACATTGATTGACTTTTCTATTTTAACTCCCATATTTTTATGGTTACCTAGGCCTTAACCTGGCCATTGCTTTTAACCTTTTAAATATCATGTGCGACTCCTTGTTGCCAAATTTTGCTCCAGGGGCCAACAGGCTGAGTCGCATTCTCTTTTTTTTTAACATGCGCGCTGGTGACCTACTCATTTTTGAGTGAACCAGCTTTTAAGGAAGAAGAAGAAGAAGAAGAAGAAGAAAGAAGAAGAAGAAGGAGTATCTTTACAATTTTTTTCCATGATAGAAAGCAACAGAGTAGTAGGCTCTTTATTGATATGTCAATTTAATATTAACACCGAGGCTCCTTGAGTGCATTGAGGTTAGTTTTGTACCGAGGCTCTTTGAGTGCACTGATGTTAGTTGTGTATCGAGGCTCCTTGAGTGCATTGAGGTTAGTTTTGTACCGAGGCTCTTTGAGTGCACTGATGTTAGTTGTGTATCGAGGCTCCTTCAGTGCATTGAGGTTAGTTTTGTACCGAGGCTCTTTGAGTGCATTGATGTTAGTTTTGTACTGAGGCTCCTCGAGTGCATTGAGGTTAGTTTTGTACCGAGGCTCCTTGAGTGCATTGAGGTTAGTTTTGTACCGAGGCTCCTTGAGTGCATTGATGCTAGTTTTGTACCGAGGCTCCTTGAGTGCATTGATGCTAGTTTTGTACCGAGGATCCTTGAGTGCATTGATGCTAGTTTTGCCACTGGCAGAGTTGAGCGCACGACAAAGGTCCCCCAACTCCTTCCAGACAACTTACGATAACACTCGGAACCAAAATGGCAGTCGCAGCAGCCCACTTACCAGATAGCTCAGAATGCCGAATTTGTTTCCCAGTCTGTCTACAAGTCCAATTATTTTCACAGTCAGGACCATGTTTTATACATATCTCCCTCGCACAGCGAGCGTCCTTCAGAACGGTGACTGTGCTTTGTCATGGTATACAAATGCCGACGTCACCTTTCCAATCAAAGTACGTTACTATTTTTAGCGTATGGTGTGAAAGGTATAATGGCAGTACATTTTTAGAAAAGCTTTCCTTTTTGACCAACAGCCCGTAGATTTATCTGTTTTTGTTGTTGTTGTAGAAGATGAACTGGATATAAAAGAGAAAAAGATCGATGAGAAAAGAGACTAATTAAACTTCTTTTCCAAACCTCTTTTTTATTATCATTTTTTTCTATATATACTACATTCAAAAGAAGTACAACAGCGCACCACCATCAACACACTATCATACACATACAAACCTCAAGTGCATTTGTCACTGATATATCTATCAACAATTATATTTTATCATATATTCTATTACCATTACTTTACATAAATGTATGGAAAATTTTAATTCAAACTTTTTAAAGAGCACACACGAAGACACTCATATACAGAACACACACACACACACACACACACACACACACACACACACATGCGCGCGCGCACGCACGCACGCACGCACGCACGCACGCACACACGCACGCACGCACACACCACACACGCACACACACACACACACACACGGACAAAATAAACAAAAAACAAAACGTTTATAAGAATACTTTTTTTGTAATATCAAATTATGAAGCAACAGTCATTTTTAAAAATACTGGTTAAACTCACACTTACATAATCATACACAAAGATGAAAATAGTAAGCTATATGTTATTTTCCACAATCTTTATGTCGGCGTGGATTTTTTGGGTATGGTTTTAGGTTTTGTTTCATATGTTTTGCGTCAGTTTTCGTTTTCAATTAGTTCTTTGTAATTATGCCAGTCTCTAAAGAACTTTGCAGATTTTAACTAAACAAAAGCAATGTGCTTTTCTGTCTCATATCTGCACTTCAATCTTTCAAAGAGATTGAACTTGGGCATTTCTTTCATTAGTTTACATTTATAAACAAAGAATTTTGCAAACAAGAGAAAGAAGTCCAGTGTTTTTTTTATCTGATCTTAAGAGAGTGACGTTTCCAAAAGTGCGATCTTTTCAAGATGTTGTATTTTTGCACTTTTCTTTTATTTTCTGCTCGACTTGTTTCGAAATGACAACGACATGTAAGCATTTTTAAAGTATGTGTTCTATGCTGTCCTCTGACGTTTTTGCAGAAAGTACATCTTTTCCCAGATTTAAGGCCCATGCACAACAAAACCACACATGTAGGTAAGGTTCTATGTATCAGTCTGATCTGCAGCTATGTCAGTTTTGTGTCCTGTATCTATTGCATCATTTGAAAAGTTTTGTACCAGTTCTTGTCTGAATTCATCTTATTGTCCGATATTTAGACATTTTGTCTTTGTGCTGTCTTCAGCACGAATATTAAACAATAGTGCTCCCTCTTTGACTGAGCATGGAATTTGTACGGTTTTAGACTGACTAGTTCTTTTGAAAAAATATTTTCAAAGTTAATGTGTAATGCATTAACTACCATTATTAATTACTAAAAGATAATTACTTCATAGCTTAAAAAGTTCGGTTGCACATTATGTTTATCAGTAAATTGAACATATGACAAGTAGCTGCCATCTTCCCCGCAAAAGTCTCAAACATAGCATACATTTCTGTTGACCCTGCCATTCTGATTCCATG
>CM065715.1:14895861-14905861 GCA_033310375.1 Conus canariensis
GCAGAGTGGACCCAGGGTGGTATGTCAAACTGAGATAGAAAGTAATAAAAGAGTGACATGTCAAATATTGAGAAGAGAGGGATATGCCAAATTCTGGAAAAGTAGCTAAAAGATTGATATGTTAACTTGTGATATAATTGAGGTATGTCAAATTCAGATAAAGTGAGCTAGGAATGACATGTCAAATTGTAATAAAGTAGAACAAGGGTGACATGTCAAATTGTGGTACATAAAAAAAATAACGTTTCAAAAGTGACAAAATTGAGAAAAGGTGACATATAACAGTAAGAAAAAAGAAATAAAGTATGACATATACATCAAACTCTTATGAGAAGGGAATAAGATATGCTAAATTGTAAAAAGTAAAAAAGAAAAATTCTGGCACTTCAAAATAGGATGTTAGATAAAGACTGACTTATTATATTGGGACAGAACAAAAAAGGTGACCACGTGGAAAAAATGACATGTCAAACTATGACATTAGGCAAAGACTACAAGTAAAATTGCGACAGAGGAAAAGGGCTACTTGTCAAACTGCGATAGTGGAAAAATAGTGATAGTAAAGAAAACTGATGAAGACAAGAATGGGCATAATACAAATCGTGTAAGAAGTTGAAAGAGAGTGACATTTTAAATCAGTATAAAGTAGGAAAGGGTGACACGTGAAACGGTGATAAGGTGAAAAATAAAAAGATATCTCAGATTGTGTCACACTTGAAAAACCTTGACATTTCCAATTGTGGCAAACTGGAAAGACGGTTTTAAGTGCAACGTAGACAAAGTGCAGATTATTTGACATGTCAAATTCTGATAAACTGGAAAAAAATTGACATGTTAAATTTGAAGAAGTGGAAGAAAAGTAATAAGTCCAATTGTGTTAAAGTTGATGGTGGCGTATAAGCCAAATTAAGAAAGCTTAAAAAAAAACAGTCCTGTGATATGTTAAATTTTTATGAAGCGAAATAAAGGGGACATGTCAATTTATGAAAAGTAACAGAAAAGGAAAACCATAAAAAGTTTAATCGTGATGAGGGCACGAAACGATAACCTGGTACATCCTGATAAAGCGGCCAAAAGATGACGTGTCAAACTGCGATAAAATGGACAATGGGTAGCAAGTCAAGCTGAGAAAAAAATGTGTTGTATCAAATTGTGGTTGAGTAGAACAAGGACATGTCAGTTTATGATCATGTGTTGAAGGGACGAATGCTAAATGGTTGTAATATGGAAAAAGGTCGATGTGTCAAAACATGATAAAGTGGGAAAAGGAACAACATGTCAATTGTAGATAAAGAATTGTTCTCAAAACAGTTTCCTAAGAAGAATCAGGGGCCTTATTCAAACAGACAGAATTCCATCAAACACAGCCTGTGATTCTCACAATGAAGAAGGGGCAGTGCACATGGTGTAGAACAGAACATTATCTGAAAGGCAATGTCACAGGAACAAAAGGAAATAATTTTGAAAGAAATTACTTGCCACTGAGTTTAGTTCCGTGGGACTGCGGATTCAAATGGACAAACGGTCAACTTTTCAGCCTAGGATAAAGTGAAGAAAAGGGAGTGATTGGTAGAAAAGTACGTTCATTTCCATGTGTTATCTGCATGGACTTATGTGTCAAAAAGGAAATCTGTTCCAGTAATAGTCAGGCGTTATCCCCCCTCCCACATCCCTCCTTGTACCAAAAATAGTAACATCCTCTTACGTGCAGGAACAGCTGTCGCAGTTTTTACTCTCACTCTGACCAACCACCGAGAGAAAAACCCGTTCCCTACCTACGAGTAGCATGAAAGTGTTGTACACGCTAATCTATCGCCGTTTCACAGCATATGCTTACTGGAATGTAAGGAGGACACGTGAGGCAACAAGAGACGAATTGAAATTTTGGTCTCTACCAAGGGTGTTTTCAGATTTTGGTGAATCGTTGAGCCTAGTTCATATTCATGGTGTGGTTGCGTTCAGGGGAGCCGAGTTCGCAGTCGAACGCTGTAAGTTTGTATCACATTGTCACCCAGCATACAAAACTGTTATTTGACTACCCATCTTAACGTGTTGTCATTCTGGTGGTGGTGTGTGTTGTACCATGTACTCTGACCTCTAGTCTCATTGGATGGCTGTCCCCATCTGCCATCTCACCGTGGGTGGCTGTGGACGGCAAACCTGAATGGAACTAGTGAGGAGGCTAAAAAGAGCGACGTGGGATTAGTGCTTTGAAGGGGGCGTGGAAAATGACAAATATCAACAAAAGAGAGAGCATCAATAAAGAAAACCAGACAAGAGATTAACGACATGTCTCTGATTCAACTTCGTCAGTTTAGAATCCGCTTCATCTTCCATTCAAAGAAGATTAATGTTCATATTCAGGGAAAAAAGAAATCAGAAAAGAAACTATTTCCTTGAACCACCATTTTTAAAAAAAACAACCCAACCATACACCAAAAAATAGTAACATCCTCTAATTGGGTAGGCATGACGATGTCAGTTGTCACTATCCAATAGCGAGCCAGAGCACTGAGTGCCTAGGATTTTCATCTCTGTCTCAGACCCTGATTTCATTATGGATGAAGAACATAGCAGTGACAACACGTCAAAGATTGGAGGCAACAGATTTAAAAAAAAATCACCCTTAGAATGCACCAATGGCCACGGAAAAAAAGAATGAAAGAAAAAACATACCCACAGAAGAAGAAAGACAGACTCCTGAAAATGAAGGTCAATCATATGCGGACTGGCGGAATTCCATTACGACATGCAGCAAATACACTCTCCCTGTCGTTCCAATCACACGGAAGAGAATGGCGCCAAATATAGAGCAGGGCATGATTTGGAACTGATTGCCACTGAAACACAAGGACTTAATTTTTCATGAAAAAAATCATGTTGCGAGTGAGGTTTGATTCTCTTGGGATTAAGGGTTCGAGTGGACAAAAGATCGACGTGTCAAACTGGATTAAAATGGAATAAAGTGACAAATCAGTGATAAATAAAGCGATGCAGAAAAATGGGAGACAAATCAAACTGAGAAAAGCCAAAAAGGATGACATGCCAAAATATGATAAAAAGGAAAAGCACGGCACTGCAAAATGTTATAAACTGAATAACTAGTAACTAGTCAAACTGTGATGAATAAAGAATAAGCGACAGTGATAAGTGAAAAGAGGGTGACACATAAAACTGTACTAGAGAAGGAAAACGGTGATATTTCAAATGATAATGCGATTTTCAAATCGCGATGAATTTGAAAAAAAAGTGACAAGTCAAATTTAGTTACAATGGAACAAGGTGATATGTCAACTGCTGACAAAGTAGAAAAAGATGACATGTTACATTGGGATAAATTGAGAAAAGGTGAAATATCAAGTTGTGATAAAGTAGAAAAAAGGCATATCAAAGTGTGAAAACATGGACAAAAGAAAAGACATATCAAATTCTGATGAAGTGAAAAAATGACATATCAAGTTGTGATAAAGTGGAAAAAGGGTAACATGCAAACTTGGAATGGTGAAAATGTGTGAAATGTTAAACTGGGATAGGGAAGAAAAAAATGACATGTCAAATCACGATAAAATGAACAAAGGTGACATGTCGAAGTGTCAAAGTAGAGAAAGGGTGACATGTAAAATTGCGATGAGGAAAATGGCTACATTTCAAACTGTAATAATGATAAAAGAGTGACATGCAACATTGCGTTAGAGTGAACAAGGACGACTATCACATCGTAATAAGGGAGAGAAAGGGGTACATATCAAAGTGAAAAGGAATACGTCAGATTATGGCAAAGTGAAAAAAAAAGTTGCCATATCAAATTGTTTTAAAGTGGAAAAAGAGGATTATAAGTCAAACGTGGACAAACTGAGCAAATGCTGGCATGTTAAATTGTGACAAAGTGGAAAAAGAGTTATTTCCCAAATTGGGACGGAGTGGGAAATTAGGTGAACATGTTAAATTGAGACGAAGTAGAAAAAGGATGACATATAAATTGTAACAAAGTTGATAATAGGCCACAAGTCTAACAAAAAATTGAAAAACGCGATATGTCAAATCATGATAAAGTAGAATAAAGGAGACATGCCAGATTGTGATAAAGTGAAGAATGGATGATATGTCAAATTTGATGAAGTGGATGGCGGGAAAAAAACTTGACAAAAAATGAAAAACATGATATGTCAAAATGTGATAAAGTGGCGAAAAGGGAACATGTCCATTTGGGACCAAGTAGAGAAGGAACGAATGCTAAATTGTTGTAGCATGGTAAAAGGTCGACTTGTCAAATTATGATAAAGTGGCAAAGGAGTGACATGTCAATTAAGGATAAAGAATTCTTTTTCAGACACAAATTCTAAGGGAGAATCGGGGATTGATGAAAACAGACGGAATTCCGTCAAACCTAGACCGTCATTCTCGTGATGAAGGAGAGGCAGTGCACCTAATAAAGAACAGAGCATAATTTGAAAGGCAATGTCACAGGGGCAAAGGGAAATAACTTTGATTAAAAAAATTGCTTGTCACTGAGCAAAATTGATTCCGCTGGGACTGAGGGTTCAAATGGACAAAATGTTGCCATATCCGATTCGGATAAAATAAAAAAAAAAGGTGTGTGCTCGTACATGCTGGCACGTATTTGCTTACTATGTTTCACCACGTGTCATTACGCGTACAATTTCTGTATAGGCATCATGGAAAACACTGGCATGTATACATTATTCCTTTCCAGTTCAAAGCTTGTTTTGATTTAGAACTGTCCACCATCTGGTTATCAGAAATTCTGAAAGAACGCCGAGCAGTGGCACTTGTATGATACAGATTCCAAGCATGACGATTTATCATCGGAATAATGTTGGAACATTTCATTGTTGGTTCTAACTTTTTATCTCCCCAAAAGGCTCCATCCCCAGCCCCTTAGGGGCTCTGTGCTGAATGAATTTATAGGGACGGACTGCCAAAGTCGTTGTGCAGATCGCAAGATCAGTCTGTTCTTTGATTGAAACAGGTCACTGCAATCATAACAAAATAAAGAGAATGGTAGTATTGTCAAGCTTGTAAATTATTGTGACTGAGATATGTTATCTATTGAGATAGATAGGTAAGTATGGAGAGAGAGAGAGAGAGAGAAAGAGAGAAAGAGAGAGTCTTTCTTGAAACATATTTATTGTAGTTCTTTTTAAGGAAACATAAGAATTAGAGGGGGGGGGGGGGGGGGGGAGGCCGTGTGTTTCAGGCGCAACAATATTTTAGAAGGTAGGGCATTCACCATTCTGGAGCTGTTCTTTACAGTCATCTTTGCTGATTTCACTTTCACTGCTTTAGCCTATCGACGACAGATCGCTTATCGTGTCCAACTCCACCCCTCGCCCACACATTTTGTTTCCAAAGACGGCAGTTAGAAAGGTGTAATCAGCGTTATACCATAGCCACTGAAAACTCTGACATTCTGCTGGTGTGCTGACAAGACAGCCATGGACTGACAAGTTGAATTCAGCCCACACAGCTAAAGTATGGTCTGGGCTTTGCAGAAAGATGGCCGACAACTGCAAAGGACAGGTAGCCATCATGAAGACACATCACATGGTGAGAGTAATGATAACAATACCGACAGTCTTTTCTACCAATCAGAGTACGATGCTATTTTCGGTGCATGGAAAATAAAATAGTAAGTGAATGTAATAGAGTACGGGACTATTTCTGGTGCATGGAAAATAAAATAATAAGTGAATATAATAGAGTACGTTACTATTTTCGTTGCATGGAAAATAAAATAATAAGTGAATATAACAGAGTACGTTACTATTTTTGGTACAAGGAAAATAAAATAGTAAGTGAACGTAATTAGAAGAGATTTCACTTTGGACCTATGGCCCTTAAGGAAGGTATGTATTAGGTCTGTGTTGAAGATGATGAAAGGAAAAAAGGAGAATTAGAGCCTAGATTATTTAAACTTCTGCTTTATGTTTCATCCCTGTCTGTTATCTATCTATCTGTCTGTCTGTCTACCTGTCTATCTATCTATCTATCTATCTATCTATCTATCTATCTCTATCTATCTATCTATCGATCTATCTACTGCCTGTTTGTCTGTCTATCTATATATCATTCTGTCTAGTTATCTGTCTGTCTCTCTGTCTATCTATCCATCCATTTATCTATCTGTCTGCCTACCTATCTATCCATCTATCTATCTATTTGTATATCTATCTATCTATCTATCTATCTATCTATCTATCTATCTATCTATCTATCTATCTGACTGCCGTTTGTCTATCTGTCTACTGCTTCCCTACCTACCTACATACGACCTCTACCGACCTGCCTATCGCCTTTACCTACCTGAAACATACACTCATACACATCCATACTCACATACTACTACATACATACATACATACATACATACATACGTACGTACGTACGTACCTCGGTGTATGTCGCGCTCATCATTTGCCCTGTTTTGTAAACGTGCTTACGATTGGTAGGGAGAGGGTTTGGGACTCACATAAACGTGCTTACGATTGGTAGGGAGAGGGTTTGGGACTCACATAAACGTGCTTACGATTGGTAGGGAGAGGGTGGACTCACAATCGTGCTACATGAGGAAGGTGGGACTCACATAAACGTGCTTACGATTGGTAGGGAGAGGGTTGGGACTCACATAAACGTGCTTACGATTGGTAGGGAGAGGGTTTGGGACTCACATAAGGGATAACTTGACTTCGCAAACCCTACACATATAAAGAACACTATTCCCCACCCCTTCCCTCCCTCCCTCCACACACACACACACACGCACGCGCGCGCGCGCACGCAATTAAGCGCATACACACACTCAGTCGCACACACATGCCTCGCGCGCCCGGCTAATATTGCAATTATTCATGGTGCAAAGAGCAAGGAACCTGTTTACGTATACGAAATCAATGCTGTTGTATTGTTCTGATTCCGTTGGCATATTGATTACTGGGTGTCGCACAGAGAGAGAGAGAGAGAGAGAGAGAGAGAGAGAGAGAGAGAGAGAGAGAGAGAGAGAGAGAGAGAGAGGATCACCTTATACATATTTCAACTGAGCGAGGAGAGAACACAAGTCGTAGTCTGCTGATGCTACTCTCCATGAAGTGATGGATGAGTTAATGTGCATGGAAGCACTGAGAAAACACGTTTGCATAACATTTGTATCTCGTTGGGGGCAAACGCGCCCTGAACAACATACAGTCATTGTACCGACTGTGTCAGCACTTATCAAGCCGGTTATTTGAAAATTCGAATGGTGTGTTTAAACCGAAGACCTTTGCTTCAAATTGACCATTTCGATAATATATTTGTAATGTGACCCGTTTTAAAATATACGTGTAATGTGACATGTTTGATAACATATTTGTACAGCACATAGGCCTATTAACTGGACGGGTTTTGTATGAATGTTTTCACTGCAAATGTTTCTGCTGAATTTTTCGTTTTTCAAAGAGAAAGTTCGTTTGTTGGTTTGCTCGCTTTTTGTGTCACTTTCATTAACTTCATCATTATCACAATTAACTCTATCAACGTCATCACCAAAGTGCTGGACAAAATCGGTATTCATGTGGTCTCAACTGTTGTTAATTTTTTTTTCGCGTGGTGTGTGTGTGTGTGTGTGTGTGTGTGTGTGTGTGTGTGTGTGTGTGTGTGTGTGTGTGGCGCGTGCGTGCGTGCGTGCGTGCGTGCGTGCGTGCGTGCGCGCGCGCGCGCGTGTGTGTGTGTGTGCGCGCGCGCGTGTTCAACCTTAGTAAGTATTCCTGTGTTTAGTTCCGTCACAACCACTTTTCAAGTTTAGTCGAAGTTGATATTAAACGTAAAGCAGAGAGTAAAGAACGAGACAGACAGCATTCACTGAAAACCTCAACCTTTAAAAGAATATGGAATGACGGACATATGAACGCAGAAGAAATATTTCTTAAGAATTTCGTTCACCTATGTTTCAAATAAAATGGATCTCTGAGTGAATAAAACCTCTCTCTCTCTCTCTCTCTCTTCTCTCTCTCTCTCTCTCTCTCTTCTCTCTCTCTCTCTCTCTCTCTCTCTCTCTCTCTCTCTCTCTCTCTCTCTCTCTCTCTCTCTCTCTCTCTCTCTCTCTCTCTCTCTCTCTCATCGTTTTACTTCTCGTGTTCAAAAGCGTTAAAGGTCACACATGATCCGCTCTCCTTTAATTTGAAGGAGTTGAATCGGAAGTGTTTCTTGTAATTCGTAGAGTTGAGAAAATGTCAGGTGGAATGAATCAGTGATCGAAAGAAAGAAAGAAAAAACGAAAGAAAGAAAGAAAGGAAGAAAAAAAGAAAAAAAAGAAGAAAGCAAGAAAGTAAAGTAGAAAGAAAAGTGAAGAAAGAAGAAAATAAAGACAGAAAAACAAACAGAAAACGAAAGGAACAAACAAATAATGAACTAGAACTTTCCAACTCCTCCCCCCACCCTCCCCGCCACTCTCTGTCTCCCCTCTCCTCTACCTCCTTCGGAATTTGTTCTGTCTTCTTTTTACCAGACTGAATTTTTGTAATACTTTTCTTTCGTGACACTGTGTGTCCTTGGCTCTGGCTGAGATTGAAAAATATATTTACTTATTTGCTTTTTTTTTTTTGGCCACTCTGTTCGCCGTTGACCACTTCTCAGGTTTCTCGTAATAACCCGTTCACTTTGCGGATGATGTTGAAGGATCGGTTTGCTCAGGGCTAGAATTCAAAGGAAAAAGAACAAGCAGAAAGCTCTTACTTACACGAAACCATAATGACATGAAAATTACTTTTAAAAGCAGTAGATGGCTCCTGAAATTAACTTCAGGAGAGCCGATCTATACTTCCTCCCTCTTCTCCTTTTTCTTATCTTTCTCCTCGTCCCACCTCTTCGTTCTCATCCTCCTCTTCATTTTCATCTTTCTCCTCCTCATCGTCCCTTTACTCCTCCTCCTCCTCCTCTTCCTCCTCCTCCTTCTTCTTCTTCTTTTCATCATCATCATCATCATCATCATCATCATCATCATCATCATCATCATCATCATCTTCTTCTTCTTCTTCTTCTTCTTCTTCTTCTTCTTCTTCTTCTTCTATCTGTCTGTCTGTCTCTTTTGTCTGCTCGTCTGTCTGTCTCTCTGTCTGTCTGTCTCTCTATCAACGGGGAGAGAGAGAGAGAGAGAGAGAGAGAGAGAGAGAGAGAGAGAGAGAGAGAGAGAGAGAGAGAGAGATACGATACAATAATTATTCGGAAATGACCCAGGCCATTTGAAGGGGTGAGTTAAAAAAAATCATGAAATGAACGAAGTGAAAAAAACCACCAAACAAACAAACAAACAACGAAAATAAAAACCCACCAAACAAACAGGTACACTACCCCTAGGCTTTGTGCCGTTTGAACGAAGTTGGAAGACCCAGAGTAAAGCTTATATCAATATTTCAGTGAAAACTCTTCATGACAAACGGTTTTTTTTCTATTTGACATTTACTTCGTAATCCCAGGTTTCAGCCTCATATTGAAGTACTTGGTGTTTTTGCGTTTCAAGTTATTAAAAAAAATCTATTGTATGACTTAAAATTAAACATTAACAATAAAATGCAGTTTACCATTCTCTTTTGCTTTGTTAATAAGGTTTTGGCAGGTGTAATTAAAACTGGGCTTAGAAGGAAGATACAATCCAAGATATTAATATGCACTTACGACCAACATCTGTAAACGTCTCTGTCTTGATGCTGTGCACCCACTGTTTTAGGAAACTATATTTGTTAGTTCCTCCATTTTCAATTTCAATATACTTGCTTTAGTCTAGTAAGGGGAGGAGAGAGAGAGAGAGAGAGAGAGAGAGAGAGAGAGAGAGAGAGAGAGAGGCATGCACGCACGCACACACACACACACGCTGCACACACGCACGCACACGTGCATGTGTGTGTATCTATGCACAGGTCTGTGTGTGTGTGTGTGTGTGTGTGTGTGTGTGTGTGTGTGTGTGTGTGTGTGTATGTGTGTGTGTGTGTGTGTGTGTGTGTGTGTG
>CM065715.1:14908361-14913361 GCA_033310375.1 Conus canariensis
TCGTTCAATTCTCTGTATGTGAACGAATTAAGTTCCAACAGCGCCTTGACTAATTTCTGTATTCCCCATCAAAGAGTAAACAGATTTCCAGTAAACAGCGTGTAATCCGTGATTGACAGATTTACGTCATTCCCGGGCCGACGCACCCTAGGATATACATTCTATTTGATGGCTTAAATTTTCCATTTCCTTTTTCCTCAAACTAAAAGTTCTTTAAAATGTACTGTTCACTGAGGATATAGTTCATTCTCTGTTGCGACTGTGACGAAATTCTAATGTTCAGACCAGAAGTGAGTCCTTTGCATTTTTCCCCATTCTAAGAGTATCACTCGAAGCAGCTGAATCTTATGAATAGATTTAGAGTGTCCGGGCCACACAGGCGAGCCCTTGAGGATTAAAATACATTCTAGTTTGATAAAGAAGTTAAACTGTCGATTCTTTTCCAAACTAAAAAGTTCTTTAAAATGTGAGAGAAGAATAGTCATTCCCTTGTTGCGAACTGTGACTGCTTCTCATCGGCTTCAGACTCTATGAAGGGTGAGTGGCCCCCTTGACATTTTTGCCCCATTTGTATCCTCCGAGCAGCGACTTAAAGAGGAGTTTAAGTGTACTGTTTCACTGTTAGGAACTAAGAGGTTTTCTTCTTTTTAATTACTCTAAAATTTCAAGGTTGACCAGAGTTGAGTTTCATTTGGTATATGACCATTTCTAAATTAATCACTAAGACAGCTACATTCTGTCATTGGGGTGATATCTAAACCCGAAGCTGCTCTGTCTGTCTGTCTGTCTGTCTGTCCCTCCTTCTCTCTCTGCCTCTGTCTCTCTCTTAGTCTCTCTCTCTGTCTCTCTCTTAGTCTCTCTCTCTCGCTTACATGTTCATTCACTTACCTTGTTTGCTCAGAGGACTTAATTAAAAAAAATGCTTAACCCACTATCCTTTTCAAATCAAATACAACTCTCTGTCTGCCTGCCTGCCTGTCTGTCTGCCTGCCTGCCTGTCTGTCTGTCTGTCTGTCTGTCTGTCTCTCTGTCCTCTCTCTCTCTCTCTCTCTCTCTCTCTCTCTCTCCTCTCTCTCTCTCTCTCAGCTAAGTAATTCGCGAACTCGTTCGTTCATATATTCAGTTACTTATTGTGCTGTTCGTTAGTTCTTAAGTTCATTGGTGGTTCATTCGCTAATCAAACAAGTTCTCTTCCTCCATTCTAGTTTGTTTTATTTTTTTTCAATTTTGTTCAGCCAATTTCAGTCCATTTTCAATGTCTCTGTGCTTAGAACGAAATCTAAGTTCCAGCAGCTGGACTAATTTCTGTAGTTCCCCATCAAAGAGAAAAGGTCGAGTAAACAGCGTGAGAATCTGTGATTGACATCGATTTACGAGTGTCCGGGCCAGCAGGCGAGCCCCTGAGGATAAAACGCATTCTAGTTTGATAAAGAAGTTTAAACTGTCCGATTTCTTTTCCAAACTGAAAAGTTCTTTAAAATGTGAGAGAAGAATAGTCATTCCCTTGTTGCGACTGTGACTGCTTCTCATCGGCTTCAGACTCTGTGAAGAGTGACTGGCCCCCTTGACATTTTTTCCCCATTTGTATCCTCCGAGCAGCGACTTAAAGAGGAGTTTTAGTGTACTGTTTCACTGTTAGGAACTAAGAGGTTTTCTTCTTTTTAATTACTCTAAAATTTCAAGGTTGCCAAGTTGGGTTTCATTTGGTATATGACCGTTTTCTAAATTTACACTTAAGAAGCTACATTTCTGTCAATGGGGTGATATCTAAACCGAACTGCTCTGTCTTCTCTCTGTCTGTCTGCTATCTTCCCTCCTTCTCTTTGCCTCTGTCTCTTCTCTATGTTCTCTCTGTCTGTCATCATCTGTCTTCTCTCTCTGTTCTCTCTTAGTCTCTCTCTCTCGTCTCTCTCCTCTCAGTCTCTCTCTTGTCTCTCTCTCTCTGTCTCTCTCTCTGTCTCTCTCTTAGTCTCTCTCTCTCTGTCTCTTTCTTAGTCTCGCTCTCTGTATCTTGTATAGTCTTCTCTCTGTCTCTCATTAGGTCTCTTTCTGTCTGTTCTTCTCTCTCTGTCTCTCTCTTCATGTCTCTCTCTCTGTATCTTTCGTTGGTCTCTCTCTCTCGCTAATGTTATTCACTTACCTTGTTTGCTCAGAGGACTTAATTAAAAAAATGCTTAACCCACTATCCTTTTCAAATCAAATACAACTCTCTGTCTGCCTGCCTGCCTGTCTGCTGCCTGACCTGCTGCCTGTCTGTCTGTCTGTCTGTCTGTCTTCTGTCTCTCTCTCTCTCTCTCTCTCTCTCTCTCTCTCTCTCTCTCTCTCTCTCTCTCAGCTAAGTAATTCGCGAACTCGTTCGTTCATATATTCAGTTACTTATTGTGCTGTTCGTTAGTTCTTAAGTTCATTGGTGGTTCATTCGCTAATCAAACAAGTTCTCTTCCTCCATTCTAGTTTGTTTTATTTTTTTTCAATTTTGTTCAGCCAATTTCAGTCCATTTTCAATGTCTCTGTGCTTAGAACGAAATCTAAGTTCCAGCAGCTGGACTAATTTCTGTAGTTCCCCATCAAAGAGAAAAGGTCGAGTAAACAGCGTGAGAATCTGTGATTGACATCGATTTACGAGTGTCCGGGCCAGGCAGGCGAGCCCCTGAGGATAAAACGCATTCTAGTTTGATAAAGAAGTTTAAACTGTCCGATTTCTTTTCCAAACTGAAAAGTTCTTTAAAATGTGAGAGAAGAATAGTCATTCCCTTGTTGCGACTGTGACTGCTTCTCATCGGCTTCAGACTCTGTGAAGGTGACTGGCCCCCTTGACATTTTTGCCCCATTTGTATCCTCCGAGCAGCGACTTAAAGAGGAGTTTATAAGTGTACTGTTTCACTGTTAGGAACTAAGAGGTTTTCTTCTTTTTAATTACTCTAAAATTTCAAGGTTGACCAGAGTTGAGTTTCATTTGGTATATGACCGTTTCTAAATTAATCACTAAGACAGCTACATTCTGTCATTGGGGTGATATCTAAACCCGAAGCTGCTCTGTCTGTCTGTCTGTCTGTCTGTCTATCTGTCCCTCCTTCTCTCTCTGCCTCTGTCTCTCTCTTAGTCTCTCTCTGTGTCTCTCTCTTAGTCTCTCTCTCTGTCTCTCTCTTAGTCTCTCTCTCTCTGTCTCTCTCTTAGTCTCTCTCTCTCTGTCTCTCTCTTAGTCTCTCTCTCTGTCTCTCTCTTAGTCTCTCTCTCTCTGTCTCTCTCTTAGTCTCTCTCTCTGTCTCTCTCTTAGTCTCTCTCTCTGTCTCTCTCTTAGTCTCTCTCTCTCTGTCTCTCTCTCTGTCTCTCTCTCTGTCTTCTTCTGTCTCTCTCTCTTGGTCTCTCTCTCTCGCTTACATGTTCATTCACTTACCTTGTTTGCTCAGAGGACTTAATTAAAAAAATGCTTAACCCACTATCCTTTTCAAATCAAATACAACTCTCTGTCTGCCTGCCTGCCTGCCTGCCTGCCTACCTGCATGCCTGTCTGTCTGTCTGTCTGTCTGTCTGTCTGTCTGTCTCCTCTCTCTCTCTCTCTCTCTCTCTCTCTCTCTCTCTCTCACTACTAAGTAATTCGCGAACTCGTTCGTTCATATATTCAGTTACTTATTGTGCTGTTCGTTAGTTCTTAAGTTCATTGGTGGTTCATTCGCTAATCAAACAAGTTCTCTTCCTCCATTCTAGTTTGTTTTTATTTTTTTTCAATTTTGTTCAGCCAATTTCAGTCCATTTTCAATGTCTCTGTGCTTAGAACGAAATCTAAGTTCCAGCAGCTGGACTAATTTCTGTAGTTCCCCATCAAAGAGAAAAGGTCCGAGTAAACAGCGTGAGAATCTGTGATTGACATCGATTTACGAGTGTCCGGGCCAGGCAGGCGAGCCCCTGAGGATAAAACGCATTCTAGTTTGATAAAGAAGTTTAAACTGTCCGATTTCTTTTCCAAACTGAAGAGTTCTTTAAAATGTGAGAGAAGAATAGTCATTCCCTTGTTGCGACTGTGACTGCTTCTCATCGGCTTCAGACTCTGTGAAGGGTGACTGGCCCCTTGACATTTTGTTTCCCCGTTTGTATCCTCCGAGCAGCGACTTAAAGAGGAGTTTTAGTGTACTGTTTCACTGTTAGGAACTAAGAGGTTTTCTTCTTTTTAATTACTCTAAAACTTCGAGGTTCACTGTTGGGTTTCGTATCATGTATGACCGTTTTCAAATTTACTATTAAAGTAGCTACATTTTGTCAATGAGGTGATATCTAAACACGAAACTACTCTCTCTCTCTCTCTCTCTCTCTCTCTCTCTCTCTCTCTCTTTGTCTCTCTGTCTCTGTCTCTATGTCTGTCTGTCTGTCAGTCAGTCTGTCTGTCTCTCTCTGTTTCTCTCTGTGTCTCCCAGTCTCTCTCTCTCTCTCTCTCTCTCTCTCTCTCTCTCTCTCTCTCTCTCTCTGTCTCTCTCTGTCTCTCTCTCTATCTCTCTCTGTATTCCTTTCACAGATATATAAAACACTTGACGTGTGCAGATTGTATTGATGGTAAATTATGCCTTTCTTCATGCATTGAATTAGAGAGGGGCAAACGTCTTTTGCTTGTAACTGTATTGCTTACTCTTCCTCTGTCTCTCTGCTGTCATTCTTTTGTATTCATTTGGTATGTGTAGACATTAAGCTTGCTATGGTTTATTTTGCGCCAAACACCATTTTGTGTTTTTGTTTTTGTGTTTTCACTAATTTAAGTCTTTTCTCCTGGACCCATAGAATTGGTGAGAGCTGAACCTCTGAACCTGAACGTGGAACTTTTTTTGACTTTCAATGCTAACCCAGAGCGAGTCTGAGTGACTGAAGAGCTCTATAAATATATATATCATCCATCATCAACTTCACATCTGTCAAAGCCAAGTGCAAGTGCCATCACTCCACCATTCCACAGGCATCATCCATTTTCCGTCAGCCCCCCCCCCCCCATTTTCTTATCTGGCAGCGCAGGG